>BROG01000064.1:987500-1065000 GCA_030159075.1 Atrina japonica | reverse complement strand
ACCTGTGAATCCACATAACTGTTTTACATACCTTTATATCTGTGAGTCCAGGTAATTGTTTTATATACTTTTATTCCTGTGAGTCCAGGTAATTGTTTTACATACCTTTATACCCGTGAGTCCAAGCAAATGTTTTGCATACCTTTATACCCTTGAGTCCAGGTAATCGTTTTGCATACCTTCATATCTTTGAGTCCAGGTTATTGTTTTACAAAACTTTATACCTGTGAGTCCAGGTAATTGTTTAACATACCTTTATACCTAAGTCCAGGTAATTGTTTTGCATACCTTTTTATCTGTGAGTCCAGGTTATTGTTTTACAAAATTTTATACCTGTGAGTCCAGGTAATTGTTTTGCATACCTTTATATCTGTGAGTCCAGGTAATTGTTTTGTATACTTTTATACCTGTGATTTCAGGTAAGTTTGCATACACCTATTCCTGTCAGTTCACATAACTGTTTTGCATACCTTTATACCTGTGAGTCCAGGTAATTGTTTAGCATACCTTTATACCTGAGTCCAGGTAATTGTTTTGCATACCTTTATATCTGTGAGTCCAGGTAATTGTTTTGCATACCTTTATATCTGTGAGTCCAGGTAATTGTTTTGCATACTTTTATACCTGTGAGTTCAGGTAAGCTTGCATACACCTATTCCTGTCAGTTCACATAACTGTTTTGCATACCTTTATACCTGTGAGTCCAGGTAATTGTTTTGCATACCTTTATACCTGTCAGTGCAGGTAATTGTTTTGCATACCTTTATGCATGTACCTGTGAGTACACTTAATTGGATTGTGAATTGACGTATCTTGGCTGAGAAAGTATTTTCAGGAATCTTTTCAGCATGTCACTCGCATCTTTCACTGTGAGTCCACATAATTGTTTTGCACATCGACCTATTTTGGCTAAGATAGTATTTTCAAGATTAGTATTTTCAGGATTTTTTCAACAAGTCACAAGCAATTCTTGCTATGAATCCACATTTACACACATACATTTTTTTTACAGCATCAGTCAACCATGACACAGGAGGACAAGCGTATGGGTCATTGTACAGGCCCAATGAGACAGGAAGTCAGGGAGGACAGGGCACAGGTGGTTCCCCAGGTGGTAGAGGTGGAGGAAAATTTCAGATCAGTGTTGGTGCTATATTACAGCTTGATGGCAGTCTAGAGGCTGATGGTATGGGTGGTGCTAAAAATAGTGGTGGTGGAAGTGGTGGATCAGTGTGGATAACAGCAGGTTGGTACAGTGTAAACATATAGTACCACTGTGTGGATCACTTGTAATATGACAACATTAGATATATTGAGGTCTATATTAAATATTATAACATTAGATATATTGAGGTCTATATTAGATATGACAACATTAGATATATTGAGGTCTATATTAAATATGACAACATTAGATATATTGAGGTCTATATTAGATATTATAACATTAGATATATTGAGGTCTGTATTAAATATTATAACATTAGATATATTGAGGTCTATATTAAATATGACAACATTAGATATATTGAGGTCTATATTAAATATTATAACATTAGATATATTGAGGTCTATATTAAATATTATAACATTAGATATATTGAGGTCTGTATTAAATATGACAACATTAGATATATTGAGGTCTATATTAAATATGACGACATTAGATATATTGAGGTCTATATTAAATATTATAACATTAGATATATTGAGGTCTATATTAAATATTTTAACATTAGATATATTGAGGTCTATATTAAATATTATAACATTAGATATATTGAGGTCTATATTAAACAAGACAACATTAGATATATTGAGGTCTATATTAAATATTATAACATTAGAAATATTGAGGTCTATAATAAATATTATAACATTAGATATATTGAGGTCTGTATTAAATATGACAACATTAGATATATTGAGGTCTATATTAAATATGACAACATTAGATATATTGAGGTCTATATTAAATATTATAACATTAGATATATTGAGGTCTGTATTAAATATGACAACATTAGATATATTGAGGTCTAAATTAAATATGACGACATTAGATATATTGAGGTCTATATTAAATATTATAACATTAAATATATTGAGGTCTGTATTAAATATGACAACATTAGATATATTGAGGTCTATATTCAATATGACAACATTAGATATATTGAGGTCTATATTAAATATTATAACATTAGATATATTGAGGTCTATATTTAGTATGACAACATCAGATACATTGAGGTCTATATTAAATATGACAACAATTAGATATATTGAGGTCTATATTAGATATGACAGCATTAGATGTATTGAGGTCTATATTAGATATGACGGCATTAGATATATTGAGGTCAATATTAAATATGACAACATTAGATATATTGAGGTCTATATATAATATGACAACATTAGATATATTGAGGTCTATATTAAATATGACAACATTAGATATATTGAGGTCTATATTAAATGTTATAACATTAGATATATTGAGGTCTATATTAAATATAATAACATTAGATATATTGAGGTCTATATTAAATGTGAAAACATTAGATATATTGAGGTCTATATTAGATATGACAACATTAGATATATTGAGGTCTACATTAGATATGACAACATTAGATATATTGACGTCTGTATTAAATATAATAACATTAGATATATTGAGGTATATATTAAATGTGACAACATTAGATATATTGAGGTCTATATTAGATATGACAACATTAGATATATTGAGGTCTATATTAAATGTGACAACATTAGATATATTAAGGTCTATATTAAATGTGACAACATTAGATATATTGAGGTCTGTATTAAATATGATTACATTAGATATATTGAGGTCTATATTAAATGTGACAACATTAGATATATTTAGGTCTATATTAAATATGACAACATTAGATATATTGAGGTCTATATCAAATATGATTACATTAGATATATTGAGGTCAATATTAAATGTGACAACATTAGATATATTGAGGTCTATATTAAATATGACAACATTAGATATATTGAGGTCTATATTGAATATGACAACAATTACATATATTGAGGTCTATATTAAAATGTTTTTAATAGAATTTATAAGATTATACGGTGGGAACTCCCTGAGAGACCACTCTGTCTGCCACTTTAATGTGGCCTCTCAAGACAGATGGTCTCTCAAAATAGCTTTACTTTACAGACATGTTTAACTGAGAGGTAATTGGGAGAATGTAATTTGTTCATGTTTGTATCTATAGTGACTAGCCAAAAGTATACAGACTAAATAATTTTTTTACTAATATTTCATATAATTTTGGCAATTTGAACAGGAAATAAAAATTAGATGTCACAATATCACTTACCCATATGGTGAGTTTTCATCACAAAAATTAAGTTTTCTGTTTAAATAAATAATTCTTTTGATTTCTAATTCAGAAAATAAAAATAAAATATATAATAAAACTATTTATTTCTATGTTTAACAGTGAACTTTCTATTGAAATGTGATAAGAAATGGCCTCACAATGTTTGTTTGAAAAAATATGGTTTTATATGAAATATGTAGTAAAATAAATAGTCTGTAAACTTTGGCAAGTCGCTGTATTATTACAATTGATGTGAATGAACGTAGTCTGATGGATACTTAGCTATATTTTTACTGTTGGGGTGGGGGGGGGGACTGTGGCATACTTGTTAGAGTATCACATTTTAAACCCCAATTCTCTCACCTCTAGGCAAATTCTGGCTCTGCTGGAACCGAAACAGATTTGTGAGAAAATTTGTTGTTAGTCAGGTAATCTCTTCCTAGACACACTTTAACTGGGTTCTCTCCTTTCCCATTAAAAACCATTTAAACAAACAAACATTGACTATTGTAGGTGACTTCCGTGGCTATGGTTTGATATCATCTTGTGGAGGTCAAGGTCATGAAGATAGTGGTGGAGGTTCCGGAGGTCGAATAGGAATCCACATTAAAAATGCAAATGAATACAAAGGCCAGATTCTGGCATATGGTAGGGGTGGATCAAAGGGTGGCGACATAGGAGGACCAGGAACAGTATTCATCGAGGACAAAATTGGAAATTTTGAATATCAAAATAGGCTTTATATTGATGGACAAGATCTAGTGATACCAAAACCGGTCGTAATATGGGAGAAGAATCCACGAATACTTGAAAATGGTGATGCTATCAACAATGATGCAGATCTCAATATGGACCATTTGATGTTGAACAGAATGGTATTGTATAGAAACTGAACCCTTAAATGTTTATTTGTATCTGCTGTTTGTGTGTGGCTTAGTACATGTTTATGTGTATAGCTAATACAAATTAGCTTGTGTTACATCACGGTAAATTACTAGTTGTAAGTTCTACTGTAGTTGTAGGTCACTATCTAACTGTAAGTCAATATCTAACTGTAAGCCATTAACTAGTTGTAAGCCACTTATTAGCTGTAAGTCACTACAAGTTCTAAGTCACTAACTAGCTGTAAGTCACTGACAAGCTGTAAGTCACTAACTAGCTGTAAGTCACTGACAAGCTGTAAGTCACTGACAAGCTGTAAGTCATTAACAAGCTGTAAGTCACTTTCAAGTTGTAAGTCACTTTTCAGTCATAAGTCAAGCTGTAAGTCAGTAACAAGATGTAAGTCACTAACATGTTCTAGGTCACTTTCTAGGTTTAAATCACTAACTAGCTGTAAGTTATTATCTAGTTGTAAGTCACTATCTATTTGTAAGTCACTAACTAGTTGTGTCACTAACTAGCTGTAAGTAAATTTCTAGTTTTAAGTCACTAACTGGTTGTAAGTTACTTTTTAGTTGTAAGTCAGTAACTAGTTGTAAGTCAGTACCTAGCTGTAGGTCACTTTCCAGCTTTAAGTTATTAACTATTTGTAAGCACTTCCTAGCGGTAAATCACTAACAAGCTGTAAGGCACTTTCTAGTTGTAAGCACTAACTAGTTGTAAGCACTAACTACCTATACAGGTAAACTGAAATAAAAGAATCTCCCAAATTCTTTCACTGGCATTTGTCAGATAAGATATGTGATTTTCTTCTAACCATTAGTAACTAAAACATGTAAAAGATCTGAAAGATTAAGTTCATGTAAAACAGAAATAATGAAATTGTGAAAGAGTATGATTGGTTATTTGGAATGTAATGATCTTAATCATTTGTTTTAAGGCACAACTTGAAATAGCTGAAGGTGGTCAAAACATAACATCAATCAACATAGGACTTGGAATGGGTGATAAAACTGGATATTTACATGTACAATCAGGGCAGCGATTCTATTTAGAGTTTGACCAGTTTAGCATACTTAGATCCTCACCACCAATCAACTACATTGTTGACAATGGAGGAGAGATGTGGGTTTCCTCAGACTTTAGAGTTATAGGAATGGCACAGCCTGCTTTTAAACTTGATGGACATTTGGCTGGTGTGTTGAATTTGACATTAGATGAAGGACGACGTATGGAAATAGGAATCACAGCGACTAACAGTAGACTCATCTCAGGAACACGAGATAATGGTGAGTCTTTCTAATTCCATATTAATTCATTCACCCCAAATGACACATTGGGACTAGTCTAGGTCAGTGATTTACAGAAGAGTCCATTGTCTTTCAGGGGTAGATGAGTTAATAGAGTCACATGGTGCATATATATATATAAAAGACAGTATTGTCATGGTTTTTCACAGAATCGGGAGGATGTGCCACAATTTCTCCGTAAACCTATACATATATGTTAAAAGACAGTATTGTCATGGTTTTTGACAGAATCAGGAGGATGTGCCACAATTTCTCCGTAAACCTATACATATATGTTAAAAGACAGTATTGTCATGGTTTTTGACAGAATCGGGAGGATGTGCCACAATTTCTCCGTAAACTTATACATATATGTTATGATGATATACAGTCAAACCCTGATATATTGAAGGGGTATTAACATTCCTTTCCAGAAAACAGGAACTTCGAAATAACTGAGTTATAATGGTAATAAAGTAATTTGGGCTGAGAATCAAAATCATTTCAAATAAAGCCAGACTTCAATGTAACAGGATTCAATATAAGTGGGTTTAACTATATACAAAGCACATGTTGTTTCTGTTTGCTGTGTCACCATGTTCTTAATACATCACAACAGGTACAATAGCATTGGGTCATCTCTCTATGCAAGCAAAGTCAGAAATCATCCACAAAAAAGACATAGTGTTAGAAATATCTGACGTAATGATGCGATACAGTTCTCTGATCGAGGGTGACAGCATACTGTTGAATGCTGGGATAGTACATATGGAAGGCGAGGCCGAACTTAGTACCACCACCCGAGGAAAAGTGGGGCAGTCTGATGGAGATGGTGATGTGGATCTATCAGGATATGGCATTGGTGCTGGACATGGTGGTCATGGTGGTGGCAGTGACCTTCTTAATTATACAAAAGGTAAACAATTTTCTGACATGAGGACTTCAATTGTCTGAGTTATTTCCCTTTGGTGAGTGAACATATATACATATATATTGAATATTTAGAGGATCATGAGTGTTCATGTAATATCAAGAGTGTATTGATTTCAAATAAAACAATTCTTTGTGATGTTGAAATCAAGTGATGTACAACATGCATACTTTGAGCATGTCTATTTGCTGTTGTCACAAATAAATATGTTGAACTATATGGCCCAATTTTTGGTCAATAAAATTATTGGAAATATATCATGTCTTTCTAGGTTAGAATTCAAAATTTTCTCTTCCAGGTATTGCATATGGATCATTCAAGGCACCTGTTGATCCCGGAAGTGTGGGTGGTGGCATAGGTGGTGGGAAGGCAGGTGGAACCATTGAGGTAAATTAAAATTAATTAACACCTTATGTTAAACATGTTAAATTCTAGTAGATTTGTTTCATCTTTTGTTTGCAGTATGTATCTCCTGTATTTTATATGTATCTCCTGTATGTTATATGTATCTCCTGTATGTTATATGTATCTCCTGTATGTTATATGTATCTCCTGTATGTTATATGTATCTCCTTATGTTATATGTATCTCCTGTATTTTATATGTATCTCCTGTATTTTATATGTATCTCCTGTATGTTATATCGATATGATGTTCCTAAAGGGGGCAGATGTAGAAAATTTCCCAATGTTGGTAGTGGAAATCATCCCGCCAAGAATGGTAGTGGCAATTGTAATCCCAAGAATGATAATGGCAATTGTAATCCCAAGAATGGTAGTGACAATTGTCATCTCAAGAACGGTAGTTTAAAGTGCCTTCCTAAGTGGCAGTCGTCGTCATCCTAAGAATGGTTGTGTGAAGTGTCTTCCTAGGAATGGTAGTGGCAGTCGTTGTCATCCTAAGAACGGTTGTGTGAAGTGTCATCTTAAGAAAAGCAGTGCAAAGTGTCATTCCAAGAAAACAAAAGCAAAATTTCAGTTGTAAATGGTTTTCCAGGGTGACAATTTTCACTATCGTCCTCTCACAAATTTTATATTTATTCTATTTTATACCCAAATATGCATTTTCATTAGTAACAAAATAAATACAACATCTGCAGGGGGATGTAAGTTACAAAGTTACATTTATACCACACTTGAACATCATTTGATTTCATCGTATTTACACAGTTACCCTCAGGTTACAGGCAAAATATTATCAACCTTTGACATTGCTTTTGTCTGTTTTGTTTTAACCAATCAGAAAGAAGTATGTTAGTATGAGTTATAGTTAAATGTTATTAGCAAAGATGTCAACTTTAACATGTTTTTCATATTTTTCTTCTTTGTAGGTAAACATTGTTCAAAGCCTTCATCTTGATGGCATCATGAGTTCTAAAGGAGGAAATGCCTCATCCTCTAACAGTGGGGGCGGAAGTGGTGGCAGTATCTTCATAAAGGCTACCAACTTTTCTGGTCATGGTAAAGTTAGTGTGGAGGGAGGAAATGGTGTCGGATTTGGATACGGAGGATCTGGAGGTCGGATAGCAGCCAAAGTGTCTTGGACAAGAGAGTACAGTGGAGACTATATGGCATACGGTGGATTTGCTGGACTCAGTAGTACGTATGAATATAAAAATGGTGCTGCTGGAACAATTTACTTCACTGACTCCAGTCAGGGACTGGAAGCCAGGGAGTACATAAATACCACAGCAGGAATTGTGTACTTGGATGGGTTCACCAAGCTTTTAATTGACAACGATAACCGCAATAAGAAAATCCCGACAATAATTATGACAGATGATGGCGAGTCTATATTTGAGTTTGATGAGTTAGAGTCCAACAAGCATGCTGTCTTACAAATGTATGGAAACACTTCCGAGTTGGTTGTACACAAGTTTAATGGTGACCGCACAGGTTTGATGCACATTACAAAGGGTCAGACTGTCCACGTGGAGTATAAAGAATCACAAAGTGGCTATACTGTGGCACCAGTGAGCTACCACATAGAGGAGGGTACAGAGGTTGCATTTCCATCAACTACTGTTTTACTTGGTACGAGAACACAGATGAAAGGTTTAATGACAAATGTCCATAACTTGACCATTGCTGAAGGAGCAGACGCAGTGTTTTACTCAACTTCACAAACAGCTTTGCGAGAGAACGGTTCTTACACACACATGACCAAAAAAGGAAACATAAGTCTCACCGAACTAACTATACAGAGAGGATCAAAAGCTACATTTCAGGAAACAAAGGCTGACCTAGTTATTAAAGTCATCAAGTTGGCGGTGAAGTATGAAGGTCTTCTGAAGATGAATCATGGAACATTATACTCAGATGAAGGTGTTGTGGAGAGTCTTGGCAATTTGACACTGGCATTCATGGGGCATCCAGCAGAATCTGGCCCTGGTGCAGGTACCACTTCTAATCTAGTAGGTTCTGGTGGTTCCCATGGTGGCCATGGTGGTACTCCAGATGGTACTTTAGTTGGAAATCCCTACGATTCTGTTTACATCCCCGTAAGTCCAGGCAGTGGTGGTGGTAATGGAAAAGGCACAGGGGGTCGTGGTGGTGGCTATTTTGTCTGGATAAATGGTAAAAATGTTCATATTGATGGATTGATAAATATGGAAGGTGAAGCAGGTCAAGGTCTCAATGCTGGTGGCGGAAGTGGTGGTGGTTTATTTATGGAAACACTCAACATTACTGGATATGGTCATATAGACTGCAGTGGTGGTGACGGGTCACAATCTGGAAATGGAGGTGGGGGCAGTGGAGGCAGAATGGGAATCCACGTTCATTTTGCTAACAAATTTGCTGGATGGCTAGATGCCACTGGAGGTCGTGGCAATGGATATATGCCCTCAGGAGCTGCCGGAACAGTTTATGTCGAGGAGACTGATAGAGGACCACAATATGCTGAGATCAAATATGACAAATCAACTAATAAATCCCGCACAGTAGCAGGACATCGTCGATTAATTGTTGACAATATTGACATTGATAAACATCTGTATGAAAGCCACATTATACCATGGCTTTATACAATGGTGAATGAAGGAGACAAGGATTACTATGAGTTTGATGAAGTGGATCTTAAGGGCTTTGCTAATATACAGTTTGGATACCCATGGCATAGCCCAAATGTTACTATTGTGGTGCATAGCTTCCAAGGAGATCGTTCTGGATTGCTTAACTTAAGAGGAAACCAAACTCTTTATGTAGAAGTTCAGGAATCTGTAACTAATGAAACCTACGCTCCTAGCAGTTTTAAGACAGACAAAAGATCAGAAATTGTTATGCCAGAAATGGTCAATCTTGTAGGCAGAAGATCATTGTTTGCCGGTCTTATGACTGGAGTACAGCATTTAATGGTTAGAGGACAGGCAGATGTGAAATTTTTCTCTTCAGCACATACTGCATTACTAGAAAATGGTGAAAGAGTTCAAATGACAGAGTTTGGTAACTTTGCTTGGGAGTACTTATTGGTGATGCATAATTCTACAGTAGAATTCAGACAAATTGAAAACCCAGTAATGATAACAGTATCAAAATTCTTAGTCAAATTCCAAGCACTTCTCCTGATGAATCTAGCCAAAATACAAAGTGCATACGGTCATATAGAAAGTCAAGGCGAGTTTAACATGAATGGAATTGGCAACCCAGCTGAGAAAGGAATCGGTAGAGGATGGACTACCATTGATGGTGTAGGTGTGGGTGGAGGTCACGGAGGATGGGGAGGTGGCCCAGGCCCAGAATATGGTGGTATACCATACAACTCTGTTTTTGAACCTGGTTATAGTGCTGAAGATCCAGTGTTAGAGTTCTCTGGCAGTGGTGGTGGTAATGGTAGAGGTCAAGGTGGTGCTGGTGGTGGGTTCTTGATTTGGGAACTAGGAGACCTACTTGAATTGAACGGTATTCTTTCACTGAATGGTGCTGATGGTAACGGCTCGGATGCTGCAGGAGGTAGTGGTGGAAGTGTTCTAATTACCTCAACTAACTTTACTGGACACGGAACAATAGCTGTTAAAGGTGGTGATGGGCAGGACAGAGGTGGTGGTGGTTCTGGTGGTAGAATTGGCATACATTGTAGGTGGCGCTATCAGTATGGGGGAAATTTTCATAACTATGGAGGTGATGGTGGTAGCTCTCACAAACGCAGTCATGCAGGAGCAGCAGGAACGACATTCAAACAAGAAAATCTTCGTGAACTGGAGTACAGAATAAAGAAATATGACCCAGTATTAAACACAACATTCTTAGATGTGGACCACCATTACATGCACTCTAATAACTTCCTGAAGTACAGTCCAGCGGGAACTTTGATGATGGCAAATAACACATTGTATTACGAACTTGATGAACTAGAACTGACTGGTAGCTCTAGACTTCTAGTGTATCATCCAGAAAATGTTACAAATGTCACAGTAGTGGTTCATAAGTTTATCGGTGATAAAACAGGTCAACTTCACTTGCGTCCAAAGCAACATGTCTTCGTTGAATTTGTTGAAGCTGTCCTTGACAGAACTGAGGCACCTTGTGGTTTCATCATTGAAGATGGAGCAGAAATCATTCTACCGGAGGAAGTCCATATTCATGGAACCAACAGCACCATTGGAGGCCAAATCACTGGGATACATTATTTGTACATTGAAGGCAAATCAAATGTAGTATTCCATTCCACGGCCAATACAGCATTGTTAGAGAATTCAACGTACCATCGAGTCACTGGGAGAGGAAACTTTACATTTGATAAGATGAACGTAAAGAAAGATGGAATTGCTGGTTTCTTGAAAATATCAGATGCAATGACATTGCAAAACAGTGAAATGAATGTCAAATATTTTGGGAAACTTTACATGAATGATGCAAGAATTTTTTCATCCTATGGATGGATAGAGAGTATGGGAATATTCCATCTCAATGGAAATGGGCATCCAGCGGAAATGGGACTTGGAGCAGGAATAACAGTTTCAGGTGAGGGCTATGGTGCAGGCCATGGAGGATATGGTGGTGGTCCCAATATCAGCCTGACATCTCATGCCTATGGTTCACTTGTAACCCCACATGACTTTGGTAGTGGAGGAGGAAATGGTTCTGGTATCGGTGGTTCCGGAGGAGGAATTCTCTACTGGAAACTTGGACGATATCTAGAATTAAATGGATTGCTTGCACTTCAAGGAAATGATGGTGCTGGGCTAAATGCTGGAGGAGGAAGTGGAGGTAGCTTACTAGTAGAAACAACAAATATAACTGGTCATGGAGAAATCAACGTCAGAGGAGGAAATGGAAATGAAAAGGGAGGAGGGGGAGCAGGGGGTCGTATTGGAATTCACTGCAGATGGCGCTATAGTTATGGTGGAAAGTATATCAACAGGGGAGGTAATGGTGGATCAGATCACAAACAGAGTCATGGCGGTGCAGCAGGAACCACATATGTAGAAAACAATTTCCGGCCACTACAATACAGAGAATTGAAATATATGAAAAACACAAATGAAACATACTTTCAAGTCGACCATTTATATGTGCACATGAGTAATGATGGCAATGCTGTTCCAGTTGCCACAGTAATCATGGAAGATGAGTCTGAGAGTTTTAAGTTTGATGAAATGGAAGTGGCAGGATTCTCAAGAGTTGTTATATACCATCCTCACACTGGTCATGTCAATATAACAGTGCATATACTTCTTGGAGATAGAACCGGACAAATTCACATCAGAAAGAACCAGAAAGCGTTGATAGAATACATAGAGTCTATTAGTAATGTCACTGAGGCACCTGTTAGTTACATCATAGACTACCAAAGTGAAATAATATTCCCAACAGAAGTTCACATGCAGGGAATAAACACAACGATATCAGGGCGTATGACAGGAGTACATCACTTGTATATAGAGGATGATGCCATCGTTACCGTGGAAGCCACTTCAGAAACGGCTCTTCTAGAGAACGGCAATTATACTTTTATTTCAGATGAAGGAAATTTCTCCCTGCCAACCATCAACATACAGTTAGATGGAGTGTTGGAATTCCGACGCATTCTGCATGACTTAACAGTAACAACAGCATTCCTGGAGCTCAAACACAAGGGTACGATATTGATGAATCATGGATATATAGATGCGGGCGATATAGACATGGAGTCTGGCAGTACAATTAATCTAGATTCAAAAGGACTTAAGGCTCAATCAGGCCCAGGTGCAGGATATAGTAAGGCTGGTGGCAGTTATGGTGGTCTCGGAGGTGGTGCATCTGATAATGCTCCATACGGATCTTTGTTTAATCCTGTAGACCTTGGCAGTGGTGGCGGTGGTGTTTATGGTGGATCTGGTGGTGGTTTTATTAATATCAAAGTAGGCCGAAATGCACACATTGATGGGGTGGTAGAGTCTTATGGGGGATCAACAGCAGGAAGTGACTCTGGTGGTGGAAGTGGAGGATCCATTATTATCAATGCTTTCAACATATCGGGACATGGTACATTGGATGTTAGTGGTGGTAATAGTAGTGTTGATGGATTTGGTGGCAGTGGTGGTCGTATTGCACTGCATATTGACTTCCAGAACAACTATGGTGGCTTGTACAAAGCACACGGTGGCATTGGTGGCTCTGCAACAAATCACACTCTCTCCGATGGTGGTCCAGGAACAATATACAAATATGAATCCAGAAGAGGACCACAGTACAGAGATCTAAAATATAACCCAAGGCTGAATGCTACGGAAATAAAACCTGAGCATAGCAAACTAACGGTGGATAATGACATTTTGAAGACTATTAATTTTGGTATGGTAATGGAGAACAACAGTGTTTATTATGAATTTGACGAGGTACAAGTGGAGGGATACTCGTATGTTCATTTCTACCACCCAGTGGAAGCAGTAAATGTCACCGTGTATATCCATGAATTGACTGGAAATAAAAAAGGGATGGTGAGAGTTCAAGATCATCAGCAAGTCTTTGTGGATTTTGTTGCATCAACACACACCTACCTAGATGCACCTTGTGGTTTCCATGTCGACCAGGGTGGTGAGCTTGTATTGCCAACCACTGTGTCTTATACATCTGAGAATTCCATTATTGGAGGCCGACTGGTTGGTGTAGAGGAGTTATATGTAGAAAGAGGTGCTCAGCTAGTTCTAATTCAGCATGCCCACACTAAAGATATCGCCTCAGTCGATACATGGTATACAGACCAGGCCTCAGGTCCATACACTCCAGGGTCATTTAAGTGTGGCATTTTTACTGTCAGAAATTCTGGTGTCCTGTCTGTGTTGATAGACCCTATACATCCCAATATATCTGCAGGTCAGTTTACAGTGAAAAATGGTGGCACCATTAAAAGTTTCTCCCAGCGTGCAACCTTTAGTGCCACCAGACTTGGCATTGAAAAAGGAGCAATGGTGAATGGTGATGGTTATGGTTACCCTAAAGGCACAGGCCCTGGTGCAGGAAGTAACACTGGTTCCTCAGGTGGCAGTTATGCTAGTCAAGGTAATTTGTAGCTTATATTTGTCCGGGATGTTCTCATTTATCTCAAATCACCATGAAAAGTATGATTATGAGCCTATGTACTAGCTTCAAAGTATTTATTCTAATAAACAGATTTAGTATTTGTTATCCCATTCACAGTAATAATACTATTGATATGTTATGTGTGTGTAGAAATCTTAGTTTCACAACAGAAGTTGTCATACATGGCTAATGTTGTCACACATGGCAGTTTTGTCACACATGCTAATGACTGTCACACATGGTTAATGGTTGTCACACATGGCTAATGGTTGTCACACATGGCTAGTGGCTGTCACACATGACTAACAGCTGTCACACATGTCTTATGGTTGTCACACATGCCTAATGGTTGTCACACATGGCTAGTTGCTGTCACACATGGCTAATGGCTGTTACACATAGCTAGTGGTTGTCACACATGGCTAGTGCTGTCACACTTGCTAGTGCCTGTCATTCACCTGAGTGACATTTTACCTTGCTGGTTGTTGTTCTGTGTGTTGTCTTGGTCAGACATTGCATTATGAAGCTATTATGATAACTGCATCATGGACCAGTACCAGGACAAAAATGAAAATGCTATTGATATATACAAACTGATTACAGTATGTTTAAATACACCAGTAAATTAATTACATATATTAAGATACTCCAATAAATTATGCATGTATTTTTATAAACATCAATGAATAATGGAAATATGTTTAGACACATGCTTAGACATACATCATGTACATGTTGTAATATTTTGTTGAACTACTGCCACTGATTTAGGAGATTTCATAACTTCATGCTTCAGGATCAAACAATAAACACGGTGCCATTTATGGAGCAATTGATCAAGCTAAAGAACCAGGAAGCGGAGGAGGTGGTACAAATGGTGGATCTGGTGGAAGTAATATCAACTTAATAAGTCAAGTGAGTTTGTTGTACATCAGGACAACACATTGTTATATTTAACCTACGGTTAGCTCATTGGTTTAGCATTGGTTAACTTCATGTTAGATTTAATAACTTGTTGTGCAACTGGGTCCTGTATGATATACCATATTGTTATCATTCTACTTGTAATTTCTATTTGCCTGTCATGAGATGGAGACAAGATATACCCTCTATCCATCTGTCTGGTTGTCCATCTGTCTGACTGTCTGTTAACTTTTCTGTTGACTTTCTTTCTCTAACACTTTAATTCCTTCACCAATATTGTGCAGTTGATTCATTGATTCAATACCAATATACCTCAGTGTGACAGCGACCCTTGTCCCTTTAACTAAAGCTAAAATGATCAACGTTCATGTTGTATCGCTTAAGATCAACTTAAAAGTGCTGTTTTATAAGTGTGACATATGCAGGGTCATTATTGTATTTTTTATTTTGTTGTTCATTATAAGATGAGTCGGGCATAATTGACATCACTTAATGTAAATAACTAAAATGTTTGTAATTCAATATTTTTCTACTTGGGTTTCTACATGAACTTGTCGTAAATAGTGAAAGTTAGAGGATTTTGTGTGAGACTTTAAAAGTTGAGGTAGTGGTAACATTTCCAAATAAGTCAACCTTTCTGATGAAATATAGGCATTAAGCAAAGAAACGGCTCATTATTATCATTGCACATGGACATGTTGGACAGACACAACCAAATATTTTCCCATAGGACTCAATGCTAATTACTTAAGGTCAATGGCACTCTCATGTTTGTTAAATCTGGATCAAATCAGTGCCCTGTGCTGAAAGATCAGTATTTTTGATAACAGAATATGCCAATCAAAAGTATAGGTTGCCATTGCATTTTTACTTCAAATTTTCACTTGTTTACAAAGAAAAAGAAAAATATCTATTCTCATCTGACCCCTCCCTTTAAATTTTCAACCGTCAACCCTATAATTTGCAAAGTACTAAAAATATTCTTGTATCTTTTTTATCACCTTAATTTCACTTATTAATGGAAAAACTAATTTTTTCATTTAATGACCAGTCAGATTGCAGGGCTCATTTCTTTGGGTGTCCAAAATGTCTGTGCCCATGTTGTGAACAAAGCAGGTGTTTTTCCTACAGGACATGTTTGTACATGTTATACTGACATATGTACACATTATATTGCCTCAGATGTAGAGGCGTACATGTCAACATATGAAATAGAATTTTTTCTTCACAGTCTTGTTTTTCTTTTTTTTTTTTTCTTTTTTTTTGGGGGGGGTTAAAAATCTTTAATTTGGGGGTATTTAGAGAAGCATAACTTTTCCTTGGATATTGAAGTTTAATACATAGAACAGGTTTTCAAATTTTTCAATATTTCCTTGTTAATTATTTGGGTCTTAAAAATTTTAAAATTTGGGGGTATTGTAAGAGTTTTGCCAAATTAGCTTTTTCAACAGGTGTCACAATGATTTCAAGTTTGCTTCATGTCTAGTGAAGTTAAATAGTCTATATAAAACAATTTTTAATTTTCCAATAATGATATTTCAGACACTAGACATCGATGGAAAAGTCTCGGTAAATGGTCAGCATGGCACTCATACCTCATTTTCTGGTGGTGGCAGTGGCGGAAGTGTTCACATTGAAGCACACAGTTTCCATGGTTATGGAAGTATATCGGCTAATGGTGGAAATGGATACAAAGGAACAAACTATGGTTAATATAATATATACGTTCAATTGTTAAAAAACCTTAAAGTCTGTAATTTGACATTTTTGTATGTATTTTATAAAGTTTATATATAACAAACTCAGAAAGCATCATTAACTGCATGTATATCACATTTTGACACTTTGGCATTTCAATAGAGAAATAAATTTGCAATTTTTAAAAGACTGCAATGAATGATAAGATAAATAAATAATGTGTTCATAAAATAGCATTTTTGTGATAGAAATAATAAAAAACAAAATTTAATGAAAGTCTGTGTAAAGAAGCTGCTCATTGTATACTTACATAATTACTCTGTCCATGTTTATATGTCAAATATAATCGTACCACTCAAATTTGTGATACTTTGCATGATAAGTAACAACTGTTGATGCTGTCCAATGATCTAGATTGACATTTTTATCTTGAAGGTCAATATCAAATAGATGTACTTAAATATGACTTAATTGCCACCTGTTTTTACCAGCCATTCTTCTTCAACAGCCAGTTTGTGCCCCCCCCCCAATCAATTCCACTCTTTAAACATGCCTAAACCAGCAGCCATTTGTTTAACATGGCCAACAACCAGTGATGAAACACAATGAAATGCTTTGCCACACAGGTTTCAGCAATCATTTTGTGAGCCTGGTTGATTTATCAGTAGAAGCATAATCCAGTTTAAACAATACAATAACACTTCTATCTAATTTAGATATTTATTGGTTAAGTTCAGAGAAATTCACATTTTGAATTTTGTAAACCATTCAACAATAATGATATCAAACAATCCCACATCATAATAAATTCTTTTGGTATGTACATTCATTGCCATACACTCTGTAATGTGCACTAGTTTTTGTTTGATTTTGTCAACCTGGAACCAAAGTTCACCTGTCTGATGCAGCTACTTTCACAATTGTCCTTGGGTGTCTGCTGAGGACAGGTTTGACTGTACTTCAGTATGGCTCCCATCTTATCACTAAGCAGTGTTGGTATATCATTTATATACACCACTTGTTATATTACAGACAATGGTGGTGGTTCTGGAGGAAGAATTGCCATGTACCTATTCAATCAGTTAGACTTTCATGGTACCTTGGTGGCTACTGGTGGCTCTGGATATGATGGAGGTGGCCCAGGGACAGTGTATCTGGAAACCAGCCATGGAAATGATAAGTTTACAGAAGTTTGGGCTGACAATTTGGACAGAGCAAATTTAAACACTTGTAGAAAACCTATATACATTGGTGCTAAGGCTATTGATAAACTTCATCTGTTTAACAGAGCATGTGCTATTAGTGACGTGAGTAACTCATTTTTCTGATTTTTCTCTTTAACTTGTTTATGTACACATTTATATATATACAGTAATTGCTAATTCCAACAATAAAAAATGTTCCCTGAAAACAAAACAAAAAAAAAAAAAAAAAAAACTCCATTGGATTGTGCATTGTGAATTGTGCATTGGATTGTGCATTGTGAATTGTGCATAAGAATTCCTCAGCCTGAATGAATTTGAAATAATTAGTCAGAAGTTTTGAAAACATTTAGGTAAAAACTAGTTTTAAAATAATTTATCTTTTACTTTTTCTGAGACACTGATGTCCAGATTTCTTAAAATGTCAATTTTAATAACCACTTTGTTCTCAGATGTTGTAAAGTAGCCTTTTTATTAGGTATTGCAATTTACTTGACCCATCTTCAATATTCAAAATGGAAAAACATGGATTGAAGGATGTAATAAATGTTCATTGTAAATCAGTTTGATTTGGTGCTCAAATTTTTTTACAATAAATTGCAAAACACTGTTTTGTTTGTCAGGTACGTAGTTTGCTAAAAAGCTACACTGTTAAGTATCAGATAAAAATCAATTATGAAAACTTGGACCTGCTAGCAAAGTTATTAAAGATGTATTGAAATCACATGCTGAAAGACATCAATTTGATTTAATTCATAACAATAAAAAATGTTCCCTGAAAAAAAAAAAAAAAAAAAAAAACTAAAAAAAACTCCATTGATGTATTGAAAGTCACATGAATAAAAAAGTCATCAATTTGATTGGTAGCAAAGCAATAATAACACTAAAAAGCATTTTTATTAGGTATTGCAAACTCACAATGATAAAAATACATCAATTTGATTTGCTGGCAAAGCTACACTGTTATGTTGAAAGTCTCATGATAAAATACATCAATTTGATTTACTAGCAAAGCCTCACTAAAGTATTGAAATTCACATGATATAATACATCAGTTTGATTTACTAACAAAGCTACACTGATGTATTGAAATGTTTTGTTAAAAACATCAGTTTGATTTGGTAACAAAGCTACACTGATGTATTGAAATGTTTTGTTAAAAACATCAGTTTGATTTGGTAACAAAGCTACACTGATGTATTGAAAGTCACATGTTAAAAGACATCAATTTGATTTGCTTGCAAAGCTACACTGTTTTGTTGAAAGTCACATGATAATATACATCAATTTGATTTGCTAACAAAGCTACACTGATGTATAGAAAGTCACATGATAAAATACATCTATTTGATTTGCTAACAAAGCTACACTGATGTATTGAAAGTCACATTTTAAAAGACATCAATTTGATTTGCTTGCAAAGCTACACTGTTTTGTTGAAAGTCACATGATAAAATACATCAATTTGATTTGCTAACAAAGCTACACTGATGTATAGAAAGTCACATGATAAAATACATATATTTGATTTGCTAACAAAGCTACACTGATGTATTGAAAGTCACATGTTAAAAGACATCAATTTGATTCGCTTGCAAAGCTACACTGTTTTGTTGAAAGTCACATGATAAAATACATCAATTTGATATGCTAGCAAAGCTACACTGATGTATAGAAAGTCACATGATAAAATACATTAATTTGATTTGCTAATTCTAGGAGACTGTTATGACAGTAGAACACCTTGCATCTGGTACGGGTCTGTTATACATCAGGAACAATAATGTATTGAGACTTGGTCAGAAGTCAACCAGAACTCATGTCCAAGCAAATCTGTTTGGAACCTCCGGATCACAGATGGTTCTCCCCTCGGAGACGCATGTAGAAGCAATATTAACAATTCATGGAACAATAAGTGGCATAGAACATTTGTATACTAGAGGAACTACTTCTCTGTTTTACACTGGACAAAGTTCTTGTACATTCTCAAACACCTCCATACCAGGCCGATACCATTTCTCCACAGCAACAATTTTAAATGGTGGTAAAATGAGCATCATAGACGCAGACGATTCCACAAACACAGGAATACATATAGTTACAGATTACTTCCATGTTGAATATACCGGACAGACTGATATAATCTATTCAGGCTCCATTGCTTCTCAGGTTTTGGAAGTGGAGAAGTCTAGCATCATATTTGGTGATAAATTAGCATACTCGCATAATGAGGGTCCAGGGGCAGGGGTTTCATGTAGAACTGGATCGGGAGCTGGGCATGGTGGATCTGGAGGAGGAGGAACTGGTTGTTCATGGTGTAATGGTGGAAAATCGTATGGTGTTGTAGGATTACCATGGAGAAGTGGAAGTGGAGGTGGATCATGCAGTCATGGCACTGGAGGAAAGGGTGGATCTTCAACAAGAATTATAACTTATGCAGCCTCATACATTGAGGGTACCATGACAATGAATGGTGGTAGTGGATCTGGTGGTAGTGGTGGTGGCAGTGGTGGTGCCATTTGGATGGACAGTAATATTATAGAAGGATGGGGAGAACTAAGAGCCAATGGAGGAAGTGCAAGTTCAGACTGTGAAGGTTGTATAAATGGATGTTGTTGCTATCACTATGGTGGAGGTGGGGCTGGTGGAAGAATCAGGACATTTACTGGTAACTACACACACAAAGTTCTTCAAAAGCAGCGGTATGCTAGTGGTGCATCAGGTCCAGGTGGTTCTGGACAGAGTGGCTCTTTGACTGTATCAAATCATAACCTTTGCAGTGGTCATGGATCATACAACAATAATCATTGTACCTGTAATCCAGGTTACAGTGGAGATGATTGTCAGTTCCACTGTGATTCTAATGTCACTTGTGCAGGTGTAGGTTCATGTCTTAAGAATGGGAAATGTGACTGTGATACAGGATATGTTGGTGACCGCTGTGAAAGTGAGTGCCACCGGAACTCTTCATGTTCTGGACACGGAGCTTGTACATTATGTGGTTCCTGTGTTTGCGATGCTTGCTATAGTGGTGCTGATTGTGCCGCCATGTGTTCAGGTCAAGGTCATTGTGTTGCTGATAACTGTAAATGTGACAGCTGTTACCTTGGTGAATATTGTGAGTCAGAATGTAACAATCATGGAACCTGTGTTAATGGAAGTTGTGTTTGTGAATCTAACTGGTACGGCAGTAAGTGTACAGTAAGAGGCTGTCCGACCAAGGTACAGGACTCGGAGTGCTCAGGACATGGTATATGCCAGGCTGCCAATGGTTTATGTATTTGCTCTGTTGGATGGAGAGGTAGGTCAAGGTCACATACATAACTTCTTTCGTTTTTTAATATTTCAGTTTCTGTCATAAAATTCTCCTCAATACATTGAGATGTCACCTAAATATGAAGGTCAGAAGTTCTGATGTGTGCTAGATGTATGAGGTATTGCAGTAGTGTTTTTCAGTGAAATCTGTCTCAGCTATATAATCCTTAAAAATCTCTTTTGAGATACCATCTGTATCAAGAGACTTGTACAAGTGGTGACAAAAATTATTTTGTGTATTGACAGATGAGTCAACAATTTCATATCAATTGCTAATGGTTTGGCTATTCAGTCAGTAAAAGTATATTAATATTGTAATCACAGAGTGTCATCACATTAAAGAACCCTCACTGCTCAATGGCCATAAGTGCCGAGCATAAACCAAAATTTTAAGCCCTTCACCGGCGTTTGGTGACGTCTCCATATGAGTGAAATATTCTTGAGTGGGATGTTAAACAACAATGTAACAACAACAACAATCATAAGGTCATAAGTTCAATGTTTAGTCCTGGGTCCTACCTAAAAATTATAAAAATGGATGTGACTTCACCTATGCCATGTACTCAACCTGTAAAATGAAAGTTGTCAGATATTTTGAATAATACAGTGAAACCTATTTTGAGTGATAACTCTCAGAAAAGACCACCTGTCTTATGAGACCACATTCTGAGAACCACTTGGTTAAATAATCCCTCAAATAAAACATCCATTGAAAGAACACCTGTCTTGTGAGACCACATTTTGAAAACTACTTCGTTACATAACCATTTATATAAAACCTCTTTTGAGATACCACCTGTCTTGAGTGACCACATTTTTGTGGCAGATGGGATGGTCCCTCAAAATGTCCCAATGTGTGGCATGTTAAATAAAAACCATCACTTCATTTCTAAGTCTCACAGACTGTCACTTACAATAGGTCTTATATGTACATAGTTGTAAATGTATACACTGTCTTGGTAGCACAGTGGTTAGAACACTCGCTTCTCACTAATGCAAACCACTAGGTTCGATCCTTGGATGAGACAGGGGGAGTATGTGAGATGGTTTGGGACGCCAAGTATGGGTACTTCGGTTTCCTACCACGGCCATGACCCTCACACGCCAATATAAGAGCCAATGAGAGATATTTTTATTTAGTTGACATAGCTTGTTTGTTAATCGTTGTAAACTAAAATAAAGTTTAAACCTTTAAAAATATATATATAGCTGTACATCAGTACTGTTGACAAATATATATTTAAATTTTGCAGGAAATGATTGTGGAGAGCCAGATTGTCCTGGAGAACCAAACTGTATGAACCAGGGTGTATGTAACATCACTTTTGATCCACCTATCTGTACAGATTGTGATGTAGGATATATGGGACCAGCATGTAATGATCCATGTATATACGGCCAACCCGATCAGCTGAATCATATTTGTCACTGTAACACCACCTGTTACCATGGTACAGGATGTGACATCAGGTGTTCAGGAAATGGAGTTTGTGACCTGCACTATAAATGCTATTGTGATCCACTCAGTGGATGGAGTGGGACATATTGCCAAATACCTGGATGTCCCCGTGACCCCGTAAACAATGAGGAATGTGCTGGCCATGGTGACTGTAACAGTGAAACAAAGGAATGTGAGTGTAATGCTGGATGGATGGGCGTGGCTTGTCATGTACCTGATTGCCCCGGAGAACCAGATTGTAATAACCGCGGTGTCTGTGATGGTTCACACTTTGATCCACCGAGATGTCAAAATTGCACAAGAGGTTGGATGGGTGAGGCCTGCAATGATCCATGTGTAAATGGGACAGAATCACCTCGTAATTCAGGACATTGTGTGTGTGATGAAGGATTTGCTGGTGTTGGATGTAATTCAGAGTGCTCCGGACATGGTAAAATTGTTAGTGGTGGCTGTGAGTGTGACTATAAAACAGGATGGAAGGGAAGATTATGTGACATACCGGGTTGTCCAGGTTTATACAACTTGGACTGTTCCGGCAGAGGTAAGTTGCACAAATCATTTAACATTTCAGCTAGTGATATGTTCCATGTTTTAGATGTAAAATTTAAGGGGAATAAGCTGTGTTTGCCAAAACCAAATACTTCAATTTTGTCTACTTTTACTACTTGTACTTGATGTATAACAACAAATAAGAGCTCTACACAGGCATAAATATGTTATATTCCTATATATTTTGTGAAAATAAGGTCAGGTCCAGTGTGGTATTTGTATATACAAATAGTAAGGTTGACTTAATCAGTTGCATTTGAAAAACTGCCAAACCAGGGTTTCTCAAACAATTTTCACAAAATAAATGTATATAGGAATTTAAGAATATATTCTATGCCTGTGTATATCTCTTTTTTGTTATTGTATATCAATCTAAGTAAAAAAAGGAAAATAAACACAGTTAATAAATCAGTTATGATTTAAGTGTCAGAGCATTCTTCTTCATCAGTCATCATCTTCCACCATTAAATCAAATGGCTCATCCTTTGTCCAAATGTCGTCTTACTTTATTTTAAATTTTATTCATAGCTGAAATTTATTTGATATCAAATAGATTTCACAACCACATGTAATTGATTTTTAATTTCTTTTTTCTATTTTATAAGGTGGCTGTGACAGTAGTAGTCATAAATGTAGTTGTCATCCGGGCTGGTATGATATTGGCTGTGAGTATCCTGACTGTGCTGGAACACCTGACTGCAATGATAATGGAAGATGCGATGACTCTGAAGATCCACCTGTGTGCAGGTAAGATGTATAGTCAACACGTCATAAGCTATTCTGAATATATATAATTGAATAATTGATTAACTAATCAACCCCTGTATTTACATTTGGACTTGCCCAGTTCAAAGAATAGTAAATTCCACTGTCAGAATTTAGGAATGTATAATTTATTATAAAACTTTTACAATCATTTTACATGCAATATTAACCTGTTCATCCCTTAATTATGACAGTAGACCCTACTATCTATTGATTTGGGTGAGTCTAAATATGACTACAGGGGTTGATAAATTAACAAGAAGACTGATAGGACAATTATTATTATTATGGAGAATTTCAGTTTCTTTTTCTTGATTAAATGTTTTTGCACATTCAATTTTAATTAGGTGTTCTACACAAACACTTTATTAGCAGTGAGCATTTACTTTTGAAAATGTCATATCTACATGTACACAATCATTTTCCCTTCTGGAAAACCTGGAAATCTTCAAATACCAAACATTTGGCACAGAAATGGTCATGATCTCCAGTCTCTGGATTGGGCCGACATTGATCAGAAGAGTGTCCTAATATTGAACTAATGCAATTAATTAATGTATCTTACTCATGCTAATTGCCTTGATAAAAAGAAGGTTTGATATTAGTTCACATCAGAGTTTTTTTAATGGGCTAAATTCACTTTCTGTTTCATATTTTCCACCAAAACTTATCAAATTATATTGCATCTAAAGCTATCCTATAGTGATACAAAATTTCAAAGTAATTCTATCAATTGAACTGAAGATATTCTGTAAAAACCTCCATTTTCGCCCGAGATTAGGTACCATACTAGTACTGGTTTGCCGTGGTAGGGTAACTTTGTATCTTTAATCAAATGCTACTTTTGCTAGTGCTACAAGATCTAAACCATCAGAAATGCTTCACAGCAATGATTGATGCAATAGATAAGCTTCACGTGAGAGAGATACAGGAGAGAGAAAGAGAGAGGGGGAGGGAGGGAAACTAACAGAAACAGGACATACACTTTTGATCTTTATCTTTTATAGTTCTTTGTATGATTATTTTGTTTTGTAGATGTGATAGTACACATTTTGGCCATGCATGTGAAGAGGAATGTGTACATGGAGATATATCATCTCTTGGACCACAAAACTGTACTTGTCATCCAGGATATGTGGGCATCAACTGTGACTCAGAGTGTTCTGAGCACGGAGAAGTCATCAATGACAAATGTAATTGTGAAGTTAACTGGCGTGGACATGTCTGTCAAAATCCGGGTTGCCCTGGAATTGATATTGACTGCTCTGGACATGGAACGTGTAATACGGAGACACACGAGTGCATCTGTGTGGCTGGTTGGCAGGGAGATGGTTGTGATATTCCTGACTGCCCGGGTGAACCTGACTGTAATGGTAGAGGCATATGTAACAGTACAGTGGACCCTCCATTGTGTCTTAGTTGTCAGAAGGGATGGATGGGTTTAGCTTGTGAAGAACCTTGTGTTAACGGTACTCAAATTGGAGATACTGGTGTCTGTTCCTGTCATCCATGTTTCTCAGGTATATTGTAAATAATATAATTGTTAAATTTCATTTCTAATGATGAATTGAAAGCAGGTTTTGTAAAATTTGACCTGACACAGATTTTATTTTTGTTTTTTTCTGAAGTTTTCCATCATGTGCCCATTCTGGAGGCCAATTCTCATTTAGGTTTTTGTTTGTCAACAAAGTTTGGATTTGTGACTTGTATCTGACTTATATTTTGACCAGTTTTGTTGGATATCTTTATTCACATGACTGTATATTCTGAAAGATGAATTTGTTGTCAAATTATGGTCCTGGTGTATTTGATACTTGGGACCATTTTTCTTTTGCATACTTCCAGGGAAAGGTTGTAACAGTGAGTGTAGTGGTCATGGAAGATGTGATATGGATAAGTGTGTTTGTGATGTTGGATGGAGAGGATCTAAATGTGAAGTTCCGGGCTGTCCAGGACGTGATAAGGACTGCTCAGGTGTCGGGGAATGCAACAGTGCTCTTCATCAATGTACATGTAATCCAGGTAAGTATCACTGGATGAAAATGACAATTTCCTCAACATAGAAAAAATTGGAAAACTTGGAGAAACTAAAGAAATGGAGACATTAGGTACATATCTGGGTACCTAAGTGTTATCCTACCTTGGGCACAGGCATTTTTATACCTCTTACTATATAAGTATAGAAATATCACATGTATTAAAGTATACATCTTAAGAATACAGTGTTGTATTAACAAATTTTGCATTCCTATCACTGCCTATTTTAGAGTTACTCCCCTTTGTTGATTTTATTTGTCTGGGCCATATCTAACTTATTTCTTTACTTAGGCTCCCCATATGTGTTACAGTTATACATCTGAAGGGTACTAAATGTTGTATACAAATATCACATTCATAGCACTACTATTTTTAGAGTTATTCCCCTTTGTTGATTTTATTTGTCCGGGCCATATCTAACTTATTTCTTCCCCTATGTTTTTAATTGTCAATTTATATATCTTGGTGATGTACCGCAGGTAGGGACTTGTTTATCATTGTTTTATGTCAGGCCCAGAATTGTTCACTTATATGTCACCTGCAGCTGTAGGTGAAGTGATATAAATTTTGACTGTCTGAACTACTACAAGTGGTTTAGGTATATGTCTAATCATGATTTATAATTCTTTCATATTAGCATGTGGTTTGATGCATTGTCTTATTCTCTTGTTCTATATTAAGGCTGGACAGGAGATGCTTGTGATAAACCGGACTGTGGGACAAGTTGTGCAAAGAATGGTTACTGTGATGTTACTAATATTTACTCCCCAAAATGTGTGTGTAAAGCCGTAAGTGTCCAGTTTTCTGTATTGTTATTTTGATATTAATTATAATGACTTAATTACTCTGTGTATTGTATTAGCATTATACAAAGAAATATAATTACTGTCAAATAGTAAAAGTAAAAATGGAATGAATCTTAAACCATAACTTTCTCGTGATATAAAATCAAAGAAGATAACACAGCCAGTGATATTATGTTGCCATTAAGCTCTGCCATGATTCTTGTATTTTATATGAAGATATCACTTGTTGAGGTGAAATGAATCATTAACATAATGCTTACATACTTGCCAAGTCTCCCCTATAAATAGTGAGACTCCCTATTTTTATGTAAAATTTTGATAATTTCTCCAAGAAAAATGTATATGAACAAATTAAATTTTCCAATTAATTCTTACTCAAATTTAGAGTTTCCCCACTGAGATTGAAAAATCGCCCCCATGAAAATTTTTGTTGGCAAGTGTGTGCTTGTATTGCTGTTCATATCTAAGCCCCATAGAATAACACTGCATATACGAATCTTAGAATAATATTCTCCAAACTAAACCCAGAAAATAATGACTTTTCATGATAATGAACCAAAATATATTGCTCTTTTCATATATGGAGCGATTAAGATTGTGAACTCAATTAATATCCTGCTCATGTGAACCCATATGGCCATAAATTAACTGTGTTCATACAAGTGTAAATACGTATGATACTGTCTGTATGAACCAGGGATAAAATAATACTTTTTATATGATCCCTTGGAGTAATATTGTTTATATGAGCCAGGGATATAAAAATACTTTTTATATGATCCCTTGGAGTAATACTGTTTATGAGTCAGGGATATAATAATATTTTTTATATGATCCCTTGGAGTAATACCATCTATATGAACCAGGGATATTTTATAATGCTTTTTATATGATCCCTTGGAGTAATACCGTTTATTTAATATAATTATACTTTTTATATGATCCCTTGGACTGAAGTTGGAGTAATATTGTTTATATGATAAGATTAAAGTGGAATCTCACCTAAAGACCACCTCACTATGGAGACCACCTCACGTTTCAGACCACAAGTTTCAGTCTCCTGATAAATATTTGATAAGTACAGAACCTCAATGAAGAGACCACCTCACTAAACAGACCACTTTGAGTCAGTCAGTCAGATGGTCTTAATAGCAAGGTTCCACTGTATACTATTTATATGAACCATGGAGTAATACTGTTCATATAAACTAGAGATATAATAATACGGTGGTACCTGTCTTGAAAGTCTACATGCTCTCATGAAAGAGCACCTGTCTTGTGAGACCACATCCTGAGAACCACTTGGTTAAATGATCCTTTAAATAAACCTGTCTTGAGAGACCACATATCGGTGGTAGATGGGGTGGTTTCTCAAGACAGGTTCCACTGTACTTTTATTTGATTATTTGGAGTGATACTGTTCATATGAAGTATTATCTACAGTAAAACCTGCTTCAGTGACCACCTGGTCAGGAAGACCTTTTTTTTGCTGTCCCAAATATTACCATTTTTATACAAATCAACCTCTACATAAAAACCACCTCCCTATAAAGATTGGTTTTCTCGTGTCCCTAAGGAGGTCATTTTATATAAGTTTTACTGTACATTAAATAAAATGAAAACAGTGGTTAACTAATTTCAATTCTTTTCAGAACTGGATGGGAGAGGAATGTGACAAGCCATGTATCCATGGTAAAGCAGACAATAATTTCTGTGTTTGTGACAATTGTTATACCGGAGCTGGATGTGATCTTGAGTGTTCTGGGAATGGTGAATGTCTCAATGGAACTACTTGTCAGTGTTGGAACACAGTGGTTGGTGAGTGTATTTTTAAGAGACTACTGTAAAATCAGAAAATTTCATTGTGGTTTTAATTTCATTTAATCAGTGTTTTCATTTGTCACTGGAATTTAAACATGATGAAATTTGACATAAATTAAACCTAGCAATGGTAATGGATTCCTTTACAAACAGAATTTTTTTTTATTTCATTGAAATTTAATCTTAATTTTAATTTGTTTTATTTTTAAAAATTTTCTTGTTCTCCAGTGTATACATGAATGAATGTATGAGATACTTATGATACATCTATTAAATTGAGCACAAAAATAGTGTAATAGAAATAAGTAATTTGTTATCAAACTTCACAAGGTATTTTATTTTGTGGGGGTTTGTAATTTGTTATCAAATTTCACAAGGCATTATATTTTGTGGGGGTTTGTAATTTGTTATCAAATTTCACAAGGTATTATATTTTGTGGGGGTTTGTAATTTGTTATCAAATTTCACAAGGTATTATATTTTGTGGGGGTTTGTAATTTGTTATCAAATTTCAAAAGGTATTATATTTTGTGGGGGTTTGTAATTTGTTATCAAACTTCACAAGGTATTATATTTTGTGGGGGTTTAATTTCATGAATCATATGTACTACTCAGTCATACATTTATTATATATGCTATGTGAGCTTCTAATATTCATGTTCTTCACAGAAAACAACTGTGTTGGTGATTTGTGTGTGAGTAGGTATGTGAGCTTCTAATGTTCTTCTGTTCTTCACAGGAAACAACTGTGTTGGTGGTTTGTGTGTGAGTAGGTATGTGAGCTTCTAATGTTCATCTATTATTCACAAAAAACCAGCTAGGTTTATGATTTGTGTGTGGGTAGGTTATGTGAGTTTCTAATATTCATCTGTTCTTCACAGGAAACAGCTAGGTTTATGATTTGTGTGTGGGTAGGTTATGTGAGTTTCTAATATTCATCTGTTCTTCACAGGAAACAGCTAGGTTTATGATTTGTGTGTGGGTAGGTTATGTGAGTTTCTAATATTCATCTGTTCTTCACAGGAAACAGCTAGGTTTATGATTTGTGTGTGGGTAGGTTATGTGAGTTTCTAATATTCATCTGTTCTTCACAGGAAACAGCTAGGTTTATGATTTGTGTGTGGGTAGGTTATGTGAGTTTCTAATATTCATCTGTTCTTCACAGGAAAAAGCTAGGTTTATGATTTTATGATTTGTGTGTGGGTAGGTTATGTGAGTTTCTAATATTCATCTGTTCTTCACAGGAAACAGCTGGGTTGGTGATTTGTGTGAGACAAGAGGTTGTCCAGGATATGATGGTGCATGTAGTGGTCACGGGACATGTAATCCTGCTTTGGGACAATGTGAGTGTTATCCGGGATGGAAAGGTGTGGACTGCAACACAGCCTCTTGTCCCGGAACACCTGAATGTTCAGGTAAATGTGTACAATTTTTCTGTTGTGGAATTTTTTGTTTTTATATTTTTATCAAATCTAACATGTTTAAGCTCATTAAAATTTTCATCTCACGATATTTACTGTATCTGTATTTTAATTTTTTGTCATATATTTCTCTTGTTAACAATACCCAATTACATTGTAAAGAAATTCCAACATGGTCTCTGGCCTAGCATTTAAAAGACTCAGAAATATATTCTATTAGATTTTGGCACAAATCCAAACACCATATAAAGCTAGGCAAACAAATGTCATCAATTTTAAATACAGAATTTTTATCAAACTATGTAAAATCATTTAGGAAATGACATGATGAAATTAATATAACTCATCAACCCCAGAAAAGCAATGGACTTTTCTGTATGAATGACTTAGACCAGTCTAAATGTATCTTTAGGGGTAAATGAGTTAATACCTCCAAAACCTGTCAAACATATTGTCTTTAGTTAGAAACATATTGGTGTAGCAGCCAATTCTTTCCCCCCTGCTGAAACTTTTCCCGGGGAAAAAAACTGGCTAGCCAATTCTTTCCCCCCTCAGTTGAAAGTTTCCCTGGGGGGAAAAACTGGTTAGCCAGTTTTTTCCCCAGGGGAAAGTATTGGGTAGCCAGTTTTTCCCCTGGAGAAAAAATTGGGAAGCCAGTTTTTTTCCTGGGGAAACTTTTAGATGGGGAAAGAATTGGCTACAACACCAGTATTACGAACTAATTGGGACTTCGTATCAGGACCTGACAAACTTTGAATAGATTATGATGTTATAAAGTGATACAATACATATGGTATATTTAAACAGATGATTTTAATACTGAAAAAAATTATTCAGAAAAAAGTGTATTTGAAGTAAATTGAAGTTCACAAACTTGTGTAGAAACAGTATATAGCATTTTAAATCTAAAGTAATGTAAAAATTATGTAAAATGTTTTGAAAAGTTTATGGTACAGGGGAAGAAGAGACTCGGTAAATATTTCATCAAAACTATATGACTGAAAATCTTAACTTTTCCTGATATGAATATTTCAGGACCAACTCATGGAACCTGTGCAAATGGAGGGAAATGTCAGTGTTCGGAGCACTGGATTGGAGACTCTTGTCATATACCCTGTATCAATGGGTCTAATGTCAATGGTGTCTGCATCTGTGACAAAACTTGCATCACTGGAAGAAGCTGTAATATGGAATGTTCTGGACATGGCAAGTGTGACTCCGTCGGCAATTGTGAATGTGATTTCAATCTAGGATTCAAAGGGAGAAAGTGTGATGTTGATGGGTGTCCAGGTTGGCCATTGAATTGTATGGGACACGGAGTATGTAATTCAGCAACCGGAGATTGCACATGTAACAAACTATGGCGTGGTGCTGCATGCCAAGTCCCAGACTGTCCCGGCACACCAGACTGTAGTGGCGTTCAAGCTGTTTGTGCAGAGCCCTCTGGTGGTGGAGATCCTAGGTGTCTGAACTGTACATATCCTTACATGGGAGATTCTTGTGAATATACATGTATCCACGGTAACCCAGAAAGATTTGTAGATGGGGTTTGGCAGTGTAACTGTCTACCATGTTACAGTGGTATTAGATGTGATAAGAAGTGTTCTGATCACGGATCATGTATAAACAGCACATACTGTGATTGTGGATTTAATGGCTACAGAGGGGAATTTTGTGAAAGAAAGGAATGTCCAGGCCATGGCATTAGCTGTAGTGGTCATGGAACCTGCAATCCTGTTACTGGGGATTGTTCCTGTAGTGTAGGCTGGACTGGTAGTGGTTGTCACATTGGTGTTTGTAAAGACAACTGTAACAATCATGGTCAGTGTATTGCTACCATGGCAACCGTAACACCATATTGTCAGTGTAATTCTGATTACTTTGGAAGTGCCTGTCAATACCTGTGTTCCCATGGTTCCTTGTCTAATGGTCTCTGTACATGCGATCCTTGTTACTCAGGATACAGTTGTGATTTGGAGTGCTCTGGGACTGGACATTGCCTTAATGGAACATGTGACTGTGGATTTAAAGGTGGAAGGGGAGACCACTGTGAACTGCCATCTTGTCCCGGTTATAACGAGGACTGCAGTGGACATGGTTCATGTAATCTGGCAGAGAAGACTTGTCTTTGTTATGAAGGTAAAATATATTTCACTGCATCATATGTAGGAAAGGTGTTGTTGAGTTGTCTGTACCAATAGTCATGATGATTTGTTCCTCATGTTGTGTGTGACGGTCGACAGGGGATGCTTACCCCTCCATGGCACCTGGTCCCACCGCTTGATTTCCAGAGGTCCGTGTTTGTCCAATATTCACCAGATTTGTATCTGTATCTTGGACATCCTGAAGGTTTATACTTTGATATTTGAGATGTTTATATGAATTTGGAAGTAAATATATTGGACTGTATAATTTTGTGTTTGTGCAATATAATAAAAAATTGTTAGTTCTAGTAGGTGATGTCTCTTTTCTAACATATAAAGATGATAACAAAAAGATTTGAATAATTATACAATGCAAGTTTGACTCGACTGTATATATATATATTTGTTTCTGTGTAGGATGGTCTGGAGAAGGCTGTGAATGACCTGACTGTATATATATATATATATATATATATATATATATATATATATATATATATATATATATATATATAAAAGATGTTTTGTTTCTGTGTAGGATGGGATGGAGAAGGCTGTGAACAACCTAACTGTGTAGATGACTGTAACAACAGAGGAGTGTGTAACGCCACACTTTCCCGCCCCAGGTGTACTGACTGTGCCAAGGGTTGGATGGGAAGTGCTTGTGAAATTCCTTGCCGAGGAACACAGATACCTATGGACAGTGGCATATGTGTCTGTGACAGTGGATGTGACCATGGTGACAGTTGCTCGGAAACTTGTAATGGTGAGCTGTTGTCTACATCAATTTAGAATGTTTTGATCTGCTGAAAAACAAATCTGATATTAAAATGAGATCACATGTCATTTGGTACAAATGTAATGGTGGCATCATGAATAGCCTTCAGCGAAATGATTTGTAGCAATAGCTAGTGGTGTAACAATACATTGATACACATTAGATCTGTCACGAGTTTCCGTTCATATCACATTTATGATACGAGTTTTTGAATTTTCCATTTTGTGAGCCTTTGTTGAGCAAAAATTGAAATTTCATAACAAGTATCATAAATGTGATATGAATGGAAACTTGTAACAAATTCTTTTTATCATATGATTTAATATATACAATTTAAACAGCCTCTTCTGATGACTGGGGATGAGAATCTATATTCTGAGTTTCTCTATTTTGTTGAGTTGACCATTTTGTTCCAAATAGGTCAGATTCTAGCGCAGAAATAAGTGCACAAACATATTGTAAATATTACTTATATTTATTATTTATATTTAGCCTGTGTTTTAAATTATTATCAACATCCAAGAATACTTTATCAGATATTGAATTTTGCAAGATTGCCAACTTGAATCCAACAAAATTTTAAAATTATCGATGATAATTACTAAACCACATGTCCTGTTCAACTGACTTCACAAACACCAAGTGACCTCATTGCCAATTTTCAGAGGAATGAAGTTTGCATATGTATAAATAAAAATAGTTCAGTTGTTAGCCAATCAAATCGCTCTAGGCTTTATTATACATGTTATATATAAAATATTTATGTAATCTGCTATGAAGCTGCATAATGCACAGATCATATGATAAAATGATATATCAAGAGTTTTCTTCTGAAGATCTTGATGATATATCGATAACAAAGATATTGGTATTTTCTGAAGGAAAAAAATCTTGAATTATGTTGGCTCTTTTATTAGTATACATGTATCAATGTGTGTGTGTGTTTGTGGGTGGGTGTGTGTGTTTGTGTGTGTATGTGTGTTTTTGTGTGTGTGTGTGTGTGTGCATGCACAAAATACCAATAAATATCTATTTTGCCTGAAATAAGTTATCAAAGTATAAGATGTAATGAATAGTTTGTAGTTCTACATTGACTCTTTCTGTATTTCACAATACTATTTCCAATGTCATACTGAATATTCCTAACAATATGATACATCATGATACATGGTGATACACTTATATCATGATATATTGTTATGCACTTTTGAGCCATGATACACAGTCCTCACGATAGCATAGTTCTATATTAATGACTTGCTGATGTCTCCATTTAACTTAAGAGCATTTGAGTCACTGAATAACAACAAAAATATTGATTTTGTATTTTAAACCTGATCTGGATAGTCATTTAAGAACTGCAATATGTTTTTTATTTGTAGGTGTGGGACAATGTATCAATAACTCTTGTAATTGTACCAATAGTTCTACAGGACTAAATGATGGTTGGTGGGGTGATTTCTGTGCAGAAAGAGGTTGTCCAGGTGTAGGTGTCAGAGATATTTGTTCAAATCATGGAAGTTGTATTCCGGGAAAGTTTGAATGTAAATGTGAACCAAACTGGTTTGGAGCTGGTTGCCATCAAGTAGATTGTCCAGGTGAACCCGATTGTTATGGTCATGGTGTATGTAACCCTAATGGAGCCACCCCTGTATGTGATTGTCAGCCGGGATGGATGGGTTATGGATGTGAACTTCCCTGTGTCAACGGAACAGTCCAAGACTTATCCGGAGTTCTGTCATGTAAATGTGATCCGTGTTATTCTGGAACAGCGTGTGACCTACCCTGTAGTCAGCACGGAACTTGTAACAATGGACAGTGTAGTTGTGACAAGACTTGGTGGGGTAAGCTTTTGTACAAATTGTGTAAATGGTGGCTGCCTTGTGGCACTGAAATAAATATGATGTAGGTTATAAAAGTCATTTTATTTCTATTCTGACGGTAAATAATTGGTATTGTATTGTAGGTTAGAAGTTGTCTGGCTTTACTGATCATTAGCACATATAATCTCTCTATCTTTGTTTTTCTGTAATTCATTTTTCCCACTTTGTCACCCAATGTATGTCTTGTCCACATGGACAAATACATCTTTCAACAACTGGAGATACACCAGACAAACTGTCAGATAGGTTTGAGTAATTATATATTCAGGTGTCTAGGTGGGCTAACTATTTACTTTTGCTGTGATTTTATACTTTTACAGGTGATCTGTGCTCTGAAAGAGGTTGTCCAGGTACAAATGAGAGTTGCTCCGGAAAAGGGATTTGTACAATAGCAGATCAGACATGTAGTTGTGATAATTACTGGAAAGGAGAGGGATGTGATGTACCTGATTGTCCAGGTGATCCAGACTGCAGTGACCTAGGTAAATGATGCTTAATTACAGGTTGTCCAGGTGATCTGGACTGCAGTGACTGAGGTAAACAATGTTTAGTTACTAATTGTTCAGGTAATCTGCACTGCAGTGACTGAGGTAAATAATGTTTAGTTACTAATTGTTAAGGTGATCTGGACTGCAGTGACTGAGGTAAATAATGTTTAGTTACAGGTTGTCCAGGGGATCCAGATTACATTGGCAGAAGTAAATAGATATTTGTTAAAGATAGGAGTTCTTTTGATATAAAAAATAAAAGAAGAGATTCAGTTCACATGTATAAAGCAGACAGTAATTTTAGTTTTCTGCAGATAGTTATAGGTAAATTACAGCTGGTGTTCAAAGGGCAATTCTGTAGAAGTCCATAACACAGGTACACATTTGTGGCACTTCACCAATACTGCTGACAATGCAATATGAAAGAAATAAATTCTAAATGATATAAAGCAATTGAAGGTCACTAATTTTGCATAAAAATTAAAAAAAATAATGATGTTGTACTATGTTTTTTGTCTCACCGCAATGAAGTCATGAAAGCGTGACATAGGTGTTGATTTTTCCAACAACGACAGCGTCAAACTTTGTGTCTAGCTCCAGCGTTGAGTTTTATTAACCAACTTGCTGTTCAGTTAATATTGGTGCTAGGTTGTTGATATTTGGCCTGGATGTTTCTTGGGGGTGGGGGGTCTAGCATTGATGTTGTTAAGTTTAATTTGGAATATCCTTTTTTGGGGGGGAAATTTTAATGTTTTCTTACATAGTGTATTTTTGCAAATATTTGCTGTGTTTAGCTCCAATGTTAAGTTTTTGTTACAGGCTTGCTGTTCAGTTAATATTGATGCCAACTTGGTGATATTTGGTCCAGATGTTCCTGGGGGTCTAGCATTGATGTTGTGAAGTTAAATCAAGAATTTTTGCTTGTTGTTTTTTTTTTACGATTTTGGACTTACTGTTTTTTTTGCAAAAAATTGCTCTGCTCAGATGAATGTTCAGTTCTCATTAGAGTCTTGGTTCTTGGTTAATTATAGTGTGAGGTTGTGAATAATCTGGATGGAGGTTCCATTAGAGTAAAACATCAGTGCTGATAAATGTGTATTGGGGTTTTCGGGTTATATGCCCCATCCCCTTAAATTTATTTTTTATGTATTTCTTGAAAACAATTCACATACCTACCCCTAAATCATCTATATTCTTGTTTGTTATGGGTAGACACATTCATTAGTGTTTGTATTTTGGGGTTCTTCCCCACCCCCTGAAATATATATTTTTGCTTATTACTTAAAAACTCTTGACAGCCCAACCCTCAAACCATATAAATTATTGATTATTCTAGGGCATTCAGTGGTGTATATGCGGGTCCAGCCCCACTCCCTGAAATACATATTTTTACTAATAACCTAAAAACTGTTCATAGCCAATCCTTAAACCATATATATTATTGATTGTTATTGGGAGACACATTCACTGGTGCATATAGGGGTCCTGCCTCACCCCCTGCATGTCCTGGGATATATATTTTTACTTATAACTTGAAGTACATGCACATCCCTGATTATACACTTATATATGCTGTAGGTAACAAGTATACTTACTATATTTAATATCAAAGCAGGGACTGACGAGACATATAATTATGTGTAATTCTTATGTTTTTATATTTTCAGGTATGTGTAATGGAGTTGATTATTATCCAGCAAGGTGTGTCAACTGTACTAACTCCATGGGTCCATCATGTGAATATCCATGTGTTCACGGAGTTGAGACTCCGTCATTCAGCACTCTATGTCAATGTGACCTCTGCTACTCCGGATCAGACTGTGACACTGAATGCTCGTCACATGGAAAATGTACCAACAATGTCTGTCAGTGTGAAGCTGGCTACAAAGGAACATTATGTGAAATATTAGACTGTCCAGGTCAGTACATACTAGTTTATGCAGATATAAGTACATATGTACTTTTTTATGTATATGGCAGATTTCATGAGTGGTAGCGTTACACGAACAGAATATGTGACACTGAAATAGTTCTGTCCATGTTTGTGTTACACAAAGGTTATATGAAATAAAGAGGAAAATTGTTGCTAATGTTACATGTGTGCTAGTGTTACTATTGTTGGATGGAAAATTTCAAAAGTTACTTTCAATATCAAAGCTTGTGATCAATGTTCCTTTAGCCATGATATTAGCATCTTTAGAAGTCACCATTTGCAAAGAGTACAATGCATTCTTGGTAAATGTGCACAGATGTATTAAAAGTTAATTTCCATTACAAGTGTTACAGGTTTGAAAACAGAAAAAGTAATGTAACATCAGCACCCCCCCCCCCCCCCCCCATCTTTAAATCTTTAAATCGACTTTGACATACTTGACTTTAAATCGACTTTAGCAAACTTGTACTGCTTATGTCACAATGTTACAGTAATATCCCCAATCCCTTACACAAACAAATTAATAGGACATGCATGCTACTGATGTAATGATAAACAGGACGGATAAAGACCCTTCAGTTGCAGGGAGGGGGTCCTAGAGATAAACTTTTACTTATGGTTTTTGGTCCACAGTTACTAGTCACCAGCTATAGAAAAGATTCTGGATCATGTGTAAAAAATTAGTAAAATGAATTAATAATAATTCACTAAATGTAAGCAAGGACATTTTATCATAACATAGCAGTCATTGCACTTTTTAGGATAAATATATGTAAATATTGCATTAGAGTAGTAGAACTCTACACTTGTCTATTTTTTGTCCTTAGGTAAGAGTGCAAATTTAACATCAAAGCAAAATTTCAAGCTAAATAGTTAAAGCTTGGACATATACATACCATCTATAAGTGTGGTGGTAATTATAGATTTATGGCTTATTTAAGACCGCTAAATACATATATGTCTTCTGTCATAAAAGGGCAAAAATAATGCACAAAGGGCAAAATTTCCAGGTGTATAGTACAATAGAACTTGTCTTAAAAGATCAACCAATCTGCCACTGAAGTATGGTTCTGGGGACAGGTGGTCTCTCAAAAAAGGTTTTATGTAAAAGATTATTTAACCATGTGGATTTCAGAATGTGGTCTTAAAAGACTGGTGCTCTTTCTAGTGTTCTGTCAAGACAGGTTCCACTGTATACCAGTAGTACTTGTAATAGTTTGTTTGCACTATATTTTATATTGATAATGGTTTTATTACAGGAGAACCAGATTGCTCTGACTATGGTATATGTACTCGTACAAATGGCAGCTCTACATGTGTGTGTAATGCAGGATTTGAAGGAGATGATTGCTCTACATTGAGATGTCCAGGAACTCCATCATGTAACAACAATGGTAGGTATATCCTGTGATGTTATTGTTCAGTACAATTTATTTTCTCTTTAATTCTCTTTGGAAAGTGGAATATTTAAGAGTTTTGATTTCAATGTTTTGGCAATTATATGTATATGCATATATGTACTGAAGAATCAGAAAATTGGTCATGGTTTGAATTTTGTTTATTTCATTGTTTTAACATGTTTAATTCATCAACTAAATCAAAACCATGAAAAAATTATAAATAAATTACATCTAATATTACTAATACAATGTAAGTTTCTTTACAAACAGGGTTTTTATTTCGATGAAATTTTATGTCAACAAATTTGTTTTATTCTTAAAATATTGAAATTTTAACCCAACATAATTTTAACCCAATAAAATTTTGTGCTTCTACTGTATATTGTCTAGTTTCACATGATTTTGTTATTAGTGGGTCCAGCTGTTTAGAACATCCACTTTTACACTGTGATCTCAGTATTTACATGATTATTTATCTTTATTTTACATGAGTATTTTCTGACTTTTGCATGACCCTTTGTCTGGCTTTTACATTAATGTTGTCTGATTTTTGCATGAGTATTTTGACTTTTACATGAATGCTGTCTGACTTTTACATGAATATTGTCTGATATCTGCATGACTATTTGTCTGATTTATTGCATGACTATTTGTCTGACTTTTTCATGACTGTTTGTCTGACTTTTACATGACTGTTTGACTGACTTTTACATGAATGTTGTCTGACTTATCTATCAGGTCTGACTTTTACAATGGAGGAATTGCTCTGTTTGACAATGTGCATTATTTTTGGAGGAGCTATGTGACGCTTGCATATCACTTTGATGGACTGAATTGTGCAAAATGTGTCTGTTTGTCATCGATATAACAGCACTTGTATGTGATGTGTTCCCATGACGCTATTAACATGTATGTAAACTTTCACCAATACTTTTTTTATGATACTGTTGTCTGACTATATATTTCATGAATGTAATGTTACCTGACTTTTTATTGTTCATGACCTTGTCTGAGGAACACAATGAATGATAGATGATGATGACGATGATGTATTCAGGTATGTGTCTTAAACCAATTGTTTAGGAGGTGATGTGCTCCTGTTTGATGATGATGATGATCATGGTTTTGGAGGAGCAGGTTTATGACGCTTTATCTATATTTTTATTTTAGACGTGACAAAATTGTGAAAATGATGATGTGTAAGTGGTTTATATGATTTATGTATATTTTTATGTTTAGGAGGTGATGTAGTGTGATGTGTTATGATGGGATGACGATGATGAGAACAAGGCTATATATGACTGTTCACCAATAATTGTTTTTATGATACTTATAAAGGTGTACTACTATATTTGATGTTTGATGATGATGTAGGCTTTACAAAAAATGACTTTATGTATTATTTATCCTTTGAGAGGAACACAATGAATGATAGATGATGATGAAGATGACGATGATGTAGGCTTTATATGACTTTAATATATTTTTATGTTTAGGAGGTGATGTCTGTGAATGTTATAATGATGATGATGATGATGATGATGATGATGTAGGCTTTATATGACTTTATGTATATTTTCATGTTTAGGAGGTGATGTCTGTGAGTGTTATGATGATGATATTAATGGACACTGGTTTGGAGGTGCTTGTGATGAGTGTCAAACAGGCTGGAATCTGCCATCTTGTACTTCTTGTGCCTCAGGTAATTCATTTATTATAATTTCAATTCTAACTCCATTTTTTTTCTAACTTCATCAATTTATCTAATTTTTATTTCAATATTCTTCTTCTCTGTATGACCCTGAATTTAGGAACAATAACTTGACCTTTGTAAATGAAAGGGGAAGCCTTTTAGATGGTGGCAAGGTCAATGACCTTGACCTGTAATTACATTTACACTGGACATAGATACAGCATTAGCCAAGTTTTGTAAATATATGCAAAACTGGAGTCTGTCACTTATGGTCATAAATTGGTAAATATTGCATATATTTTTTGATTTGTAAAATATTTGTTTTGTAGATTTTGTGGGTCCTGGTCATTGTTCTATCCATTGCACCGCTAATCAGGGTAAATACAGTGACAGATTAGATGGAGCTGGTGGCAGACACCCAGTGGTTCCAGTTTTCCAATGTTATACCAAGGAGAGTTCAAACTCATACACAGCATGGTTTGGCTACAACAACCCTAACCCACACAATGTCTATATAACTGAAAGATCACAGAATTACATCAATACAGACACCACTAATGTCTCTGTTGTCCCACCTACAAGATTTACACCAGGTCATGTGACTTATGCTGTCTCTGTTGGGTAAGTTTACACATCAAGTAATGAATTGGTTTACAAACAGCTTTAATTTGTTGACGTGAAACAGTCTATAAACTTTGTGTAATGTATTTTTAGTTAGGTGATAGGTTCTATAATTTTCAGTCTTCATGTGTTGAAATTGTTAACATTTTGATTTTGTAATGAAAATTAATTTTTTGTTTGATTTATGATTTAAATTTTTAAACAAAAAGAAGACAAGAAAGAAATGAGTATTGTTTGTGTATAAAGTTTTAGATATTCTATCAGCTTTTGATGTTGATGGATAGTTTTACAGGTAAAATCTTTCCTGAAACAAATAATTTGTATATTTCTATTTTACAGGCCAGTCTCCCTGTCAGACAACGTGTTTTGGTATATGATGTCAACACAAGCCAATCAAGAGATAAAAACAAAAGCAAACTTTTCATCAGTTAACCTTTGTGTCGGTCAACCACTCCTTGTAAGTTACAAGTATCTGACATGTTGGATGACTGTAGATATAATTTAGACAATTGTTTAATACTGTCCTCTGAATAGATGTGTAAATAGTGGTATAATATAGGTCAGGTAAGAACATTAATCAGGGCACTGTGGACTTAAGATCTAGTAGGTAGATGAGGCCAGCAAACATCAACACATGTTTCCAAACTTCTCATACTAAACACCAGTCATTTGAAATTTCGTCAGCAAGCATGAAAGACTGGTTGAGATTTATAGATATGATCCATTCATTCTGACACATTTTCTTTTATATTTCAATGAAAAGCTGAGGTGACTTGGGATAAGCAATCTGTCTCTAGCTGAAGTGCAGTTCTGTATTGTGCATAAACTCACCAACATATTTTGAACTTCTAAAACAATTACTGGGTCAACAAATACAAGCTACAAATTTGGTATGTAACATCTAAACAAAAATTGAAACAAATTTCATGACTTTTGGTTTAGGATGTTTATAGATAGGGATGGAAGTCTTATCCTTTTAGCTACTTTTCTGATTAACTCATCAGCTCCAAAAAACAATGGACTGTTCTGTAAATCAATGACTTAGACCAGTCTAAATTTGTCTGAACGTGTAAATGAGTTAATACTAAATGCAATTTTTACAGGACATTAAGAATGAAACTGGATACTGTCAGTGTCTTGACGGATATTGGGGAAATGAGTGCCAAGAAGAATGTCCAGGAAAAGCTTCAGATCCATGCTATGGAAATGGAATATGTGATCCTACTACAGGTGTCTGTCAGTGTACTGAAGGTGCAAATAGTTCAACAAACTGCCAATTATGTAATGATGGCTGGTATGGAGATGACTGCTCTGTGGCCTATACTCAGTCAGGTGAGTACAGGTGTTAAACTTATGTCAGCAATTAATCTTGTGTTGCTTTTGTTAGGGAAATACAGCATATTAACTGTTATATTGCTATAGGCAGTCTATGTTTAAGTTAGATATTGGTAAGGCAGAGTAGAAATTGATATATCAGCATATGTGTTAATGTCACTATAATAATACTATTGTGTGATACAATAGATCTGGGTATATTATTACAATGTGCAATATTAATACAGCACTTTTTTGTTAATATATCAGTGTATTTGATACGTATTTATGCCACTCTCTCTGTGAAAACATTTAATTGATATAGGAAGCAGGTAATGCACACAGTACTGGAACACCGATTGTTTTATGTATTCGAGTATATAAGTTAAATTCTTGAGATAAAAGCGGCATTGTGTTTTTTTTTCCAAATTTTGTTTTTCCGTTTTTTACTACTTAGATTAATATACAATAAGAAAACGATATATACACATGCACAGACATTCTGATATTCCTATATATTTTGTGAAAATTACTTGACAAATCCAGGTTTGGCACTTTTTCAATTGCAATTGATGAACTCAACCTTTAACTATTTGTGTATACCAACATCACTGAACCTGACCTTATGTTTACAAAATATATAGCAATATCAGAATTTTGATGTCTGTGTATAACTCTTATGTATTATTGTACATCAAGTACAAGTAGTAAAAGTAGAAACAAATTGAAACAATGTCTTGTTAAACACAGCTGATGCCCATTTAATATGACTTGTGTTTTTATATGGGCTGTGTAGTACAAAACAATTCCCCTTTAAATTGCAATTCATTTTGATTTAATTTTAGCCAACCAAGTCGCAGGAATGCAGTTTGGTGCTGCAGAGACAAGCGGCCATTTTGTGACTTTTGATGGATCTCTGTATAACTATCATTACCCAGGAGAGCATCAGCTGTTTCAATTGTCTCTCTCTTCCGGAACAAACGTTCAAGTGAATATTCTTCAAGTTGTATCATCCAACAGTTTCAGGGGTACAGCAACTCAGGCTGTGGGAATCAGTGCTTCCGGACAGGTGCTTGTCGTGGCTGTTCCCACTTGGTCATCAAAAGTTGTGTGGTACAACAAGGAATCTGTTGTAATAGGGGATCATTTTCAGATCACTACAGGACTCGTCTGCAATCAAAAGTCTCAATATCACTACCAAGTTGTGTCAACAGGAGAGTTAATCTTGAATATTTACCTATATGAAACACACCTAGATGTTCAGGTTCAGATAAAACCATCACTGTGCAAATCTTCTAGAGGCCTTTTGAGTAAATGTGATGGAAATGCACTAAATGACTTCATAACAAGATCAGGGACAATACTCACTGCTGCAACTCTTACCCAGAATTCCATTCACAGTACGTTTGGAAAATCATGGCTAGTGCCAAAATCTGAATCTCTTTTCCTTGGATTAATGAATTTACCTGCTGGTGGAGGACATGGATTACTCCTGGATGGGTCTCACGTGATTGCAGGTCCACTTTACACCTTTACAGAGGCACATGTTTCATTTGAGGTCAAATTTAAGCTGAGTGTAGTAGATTCTGCTTGTCAGACAGTATGGTCCTACAAAAACACAAATGTATTCAGTGTGTTAGTATGTGATGGAAACATAGCGATGTACGACCACAGCAAATTAACCATGTTCAATACCCTCGCCATTTCTGTTGACACCTGGTATCATCTAACTGTCACCTGGGAACAATCAACACATGTCATCAATTTCTTTGCTGTCACTCAAGATAACAGACTTTATTCTTCGTACACAATATATGATGTCAACCTACCATCACCTTTCCTTCCAGGAGGAAGCATAATGATTGGACAATATTATTTCCCAGACTCCTCTAGAGATGGTTTACACTGGAATTTGAATGGTTATGTTGATGACTTCAGAATTTGGCAAAAAGCATTGACATCCTCAGATGTATACTCTCTGGCTTACAAGTATGTCAACATCACTGAAACTTACCTGTCAAACCTGTGGCGCTTTGATTCTTTGGACAGTAGTACAATGGTGGACATCATAGCTGGTATTACCATGACAACATACAAGGGACCCTGGCCACACCCAGTATCAAGCATTGTGGATTACAGCCTGGCTACCTCTGACTTGGAAGGTTACATCCTTTACAAGGAATTGCAGTCCTACAGCACAGATATTACAGATTTCTGTCACAGAGTCATCTACTCAACAAATATTGTGGCATCTTGCTCTCAACTGGGTACATCAGTACTTGACTTTTATATGAGGCATTGTATATATACTGGTTTATTAAAAGACAGCATTCAGGCAACAATGGAAAGTGTTATCATACTGTCTGATCACTGTGGCATAGACAGACAAGTAACCTCATGGCCAGCTAGACCATTCTGTAATGATTTCCCATCTAGACACTTCCCAGTCTGGCATGGTGCTCAATGTGATCATAGATGTTTGTCCGGAAGTCTTGATACTCAGATGTCATGTCAGTGTTACCATGGTTACTGGGGAGATTCATGCCAGAATGTCTGTCCACACCTAAATGGTCTATCTTGTGGTGGAGGAGAAACATGTAATGCTGCTAATGGCACATGTACATGTCCGGAGAACTTTAACTCTACAGCCAATTGTACGTCATGTTCACCAGGATGGCATGGCTCAGACTGTTCCTCATCTAGAACTCAATATCCATCACCCTCTAGTTCTGCTGTGTGTACAGTATTTGGTTATTCACATTATGTTATGTTTGATGGTCAGACATTTAACATGGAAAAATCTGGAGAATACATCTTCATGCAAACATCTGATGTCACAATATATATACGACAGCTACCATGTGGTAATTATCAGTCATTCTGTGTTAGAGAAGTATGGATTGAGTCACAAACCAGTAACTTTACAGTACAAGCACCACTGATAGGCAAACAGAAAATTACAATGATGCATGATGGAAACATTATCTCATTTGAAAATGTTTACTCAATAAGTACAGATATAACAGCCCGATGGGATTCTCAATATTCGATCATAATAACATTTAGTGGCAATGAAATTGTGATAGGAACTGGAAACAAATTCCTGGAAATTTCTGTTACTCTTCCACACTCGGTGTGCTTTAATGGGGCCAAAGGTTTATGTGGTAATTGTGACAACAATGTTGATAATGACTTTCAGAATGGAACAGCCCATTTCATCAGATATGCAGAGATCAGTGCCAAAATAGTCAACGAAGATTTTGCTACATTATGGTTAATTGAGAAGAACTATCCTACACAGTTTTTCTATCACTATGGCAACCTTACAGAGACAAAAATAACAGGAGGAGATGGATTTAGTCAGATGTTCAATGGCAGTGGTTCATACTCGTCACAACTTGTCAATACATTTGATCCATATGGCACAGGAACTCTAGAGCTTAACTTTAAATCACTGTCAACTACAGGTTTGATTGCAGGTTACCAATCAGCCATTCCATTAAGCATCTACCTGAACCAGACAATTTTCATACAGTGGGGAAATGACATCATTGACAGCAAATTTGTGGTGGATCTAGATACATGGTATCATGTGACAGTATCATATAACAGTGTAACTAATAAAATGGTTGTATATTTGATTCACAGCACTGATGAACTATTGATGTGGTGGAACAGCTTAACAGTAGCATCTAGTGCTTTTCTCTCTGGGGGGATCTTGCATTTTGGGGAGTGGATTGATAATGCACCAGGCACTTATCCACCATTCTATGGTCAGATTGATGATGTCAGAATGTGGAACATATCTTTGGATGCATACAAAATTTTCTACAGTGTGTCTCACAGTGTAACAACTAGCTATCCAGGATTAACTTCTCTTTGGACTTTCCACACAGGCTCTGGATACACAGCCTATGACATTGTGGCCCACAACAAGATCATATTCCCACAAAAAGATGTATACTGGTGGGTATCTGATTTATCACTGAGTGGAATGCTGCCTAAAATTACACATGATATCAAATTATATGAAAGGGCTACAGCAGAGTGCAAAACTTTGATCTTGGAATCGCCAATGGGTAGTGTCTGCGGCTCTCTAGGTACAGCTGCATTAGCTTACTTCAACAAAGCCTGTATTACAGATATATTAAGTCATGGAGATATTGTGTCAGGACAACAGTCAGAACAAGTTTATCTATCCTACTGTCTGGCTGTACTGCAGGTCTCATCACCATTAGGAAACATTTGCCATAACACTACCTACACAGATACATTAGATGATGAAGCATTTTCACTACTTTGTTCTGGCCTGTGTAAATTTGGTAATTATCATAACAAGACCTGTACATGTAAAAAGGGGTACTGGGGCAGTGAGTGTGGAAATATTTGCCCTGGTGGAGTATCTACCCCATGTGGAGATAATGGCCTTTGTGATCAGTTGTCTGGTGCATGTGTCTGTCTACCAAGGTGGTCTCATGAAACAAATTGTACAACTTGCCGTACTGGTTGGTTAGGTGAATTCTGTAATGTGATGAAGCTTGGCTCTGAAAATGTAACCGTAGCAAATGCAAATTACAGTGCTTCTGTATTTAGTCAAGGACATGTAATTAATTTCATCGGAGACAAATTTACTTTAAAACATGTGGGAGAACTGTTCATAATAAAATCTCCAGATACTCAAGTGTTACCAGAAATCCAGGTCCGTGTGACTTACTGTGAGAACCAGTCAATCTGTCTGACAGCCCTAGCTATCCGTTTTAGAACTGACACAGTTGTTTTGAGAGTCGGATATACTGCCAAAGAAAATTACATAATGTGGCACAACAATATTAGACAGTATTTTACCGATGATCTCCAATTGCGGAGTACAAATTTCTTGATCAAACATCTGTCAGAGACAGAATTTAGCATTCATATCATTGGTGGATCTTATGCGTTCATTCATGTCAGAATACTTGATCAGCGCTTAAGTGTTACACTTGACACAGAAACGATGCTTTGCTATACCCAGAACTTCTTATTTGGAGGATGTAGAGAGGACAACAGTACTTTTTCCACTTACAACAGTACTTGGGAAGTAAGTTCCTCAAACAGTTTATTTACAATTCTCTTCACCAACAGTGAATACTCGGAGGAACCTCGTATCTCTACTGCTGGATGTAGCATGTATTTCAATAACAGTGTACTTACAACAGACTTCCTGTCTAATATCATTAGACCTGACCATGATTTCACACTAGAATTTTCTGTAAAGCCATCAAGTCTGCTTGGATCCATTATAAGCTATAACACTGGAATGAACTTCGTAGTGTATCTGGACACAGTCTTTAAACTGAAAATCAATGACACTGTGTATAACACGCAAATAACAGCAAGTCGCAGCACTTGGCATCAGGTCACCATTGTGTGGCAATATGTATCCTCTCAACTAAGTGTCTATGTGTACTCCACCTCTGGGTCATTCAAATTCAAGACTTTTACAATCATCAGTGAAAATGCTCGTGTATTTTCTAATTACGGATACATTGGTTTCGGACATCCAACAAAACAAATATTTTCACAATCCACAGTACAAACAGCTGATCAGAAATTCCTGTTGGGGGAAATTGATGAGGTCAGAATATGGAACGTAGCGTATTTGTATTCAGATGTATTCCATCTGAGATTAAAAAGGGTGCAGGCAAATAATCCATCATTGCTGATCCACTGGGACTTTGATGAAGGAGATGGTGATGTCATATACGACAGAATCAGATACAACAATATTAGGATTGTGAACTTTGGAATACTTCGTACAAGAGTTTTATGGAGGATATCCAGCTTGCCACTTGCAGCACCAACCATTCCCACTTTCCACACCTTTAGTGACTTAGCAATACAGAGGGAAGCTGAGAGTAAATGTCAATCTGTGATTTACCACTCGTCAATCAGCACATGTGATTCACTCGGCATTGGTACACTGGACTTTTTCTATGCTGTGTGTGTTGATGATATAGCAGGTACTCTGAGAATGACAACTTCAATGAATGTAGTGGTTGGGTTATCAGATTATTGTATGATAGAGAAAGGTTTAACATCGTGGCCTGGCAGATACTTGTGTAGGGAATTTGTTGGTTATCCTGGATGGAGAGGTGTAACCTGTGACTCGTGCGCTTTCCCAATGTTGAATTCGGACACATGTAGTTGTTACAAAGGATACTGGGGAACAGATTGTATGAACATTTGTCCAAGAGGATCTCACAGACCATGCAACTATCGTGGAAGTTGTAAACAGACCGACGGAACATGCATTTGTCAAAGTAATTGGGCTGGAGTAGATTGCACCATGTGTGCCAGTGGTTGGCATGGCGAGGACTGTTCTGTTTCAGTGGAACCAACAACAAATGAAACAAGAGGTTGCTCACTCTCAGGTGATGGTCATTTGACAATGTTGGATGGTGCCAGTGTCCAATTTGGAAAACATGGAATCTTCACATTCTATAAAGATTCCAGTGAAGTTGATGTACAGATTCAAACAGATGCCTGTCAGCAATACAGCACTTGTATTATTGGAATCGCCATGAAATTTGGCAACATCTCGTTAGTTGTAAGCCCTTATAACAATGGAAGGATCATACACAATGGAAAAGAGGTATCAGTATATCAAAGCTTGCAGCTTACCTCTAATTATACACTCCAAAGAGCAGATTCCAATGCAATCAACGTGGTAGGACCTTTAGACTTCTCACTACAGCTGTATCTCTATGATGACTTTATCATTGTTTATTTACGAGTTAGAGAATCTGTCTGTGGATATGTGGAAGGTATAAGTGGATTCTGTACAGAAAGAACACATACCTGTAATGCCAGTGACACCCCGTGTTTGTTGAAGAATATTGGATTAGCAAAAACAGCAACAGCTATAAGTGTAGACAGCTTAGCAGTTCTGCAGTTCTTCCGTTTGTGGAGTGTGGACTACAGTGCTAGTATACTGGGTAATTATGGTGGACCCCTGATAACCTTCAGTCCACCAACTGGATTTGGGGTTTCAATCCAAAATGGTGGATATCTGTCATCTCCTCATTTCAAGACACAACATTTATCTGGAGAATATATAACCATAGAAACTAGAATTAAAATTGAAAGTCAAAATGGCATTGTGCTCTCTTACTCCTTATCCAAGACATTTGCTGTTGCCATCCAAAATGGGTACTTCCAAATATATGTCGGAACATCAAAGTACCCAACCCCAGTGAAGGTTAGTACTATGATTTGGACCCAGATAACACTTCTCTATCACCATAACACCGGTGAACTGATTTTGCACTATATGTACAATAACTACTTAACAATGCAGTATGCTGTAAACATTGGCTTGAATGTTTTCCCAGTATCTGGATCCCTTTGTGTGGGACAATGGATTATTTCATTGGATAACACCAAAGCACCACCCGTTGGGTTGTTGGTTGCAGATATAGACCGTGTTCTTGTTTGGAACAGAAAACTATCATTCTCTGAGATTATTCTTCACATGCATACCACTGTTGCCACCAAAATAACGGGAATGGTTTTTGGATGGAACATAAATGAAGGCAATGGATACTTTACTAATGACATAATAAATGGTGATGCTATGTATATCAGTAACACAGGCACAACTTGGATAGCAACTGATATCAACATCTTGACAACTAATGTTGCAACTATAGACATACAAACTGACGTAGGTATATCAACAGATGTCATAGAGAGATGTAGGTCATTGATATTATCGGGACAGTTGGCGACCACATGTGGTTCTTTATCTGAGTACTCAACCTACTACTATATGGCATGTATCAATGATGTAACCAGCACCTCAGATCTAATGGCCAGTATGGATGTGACACTGTCATTTTCTTTCCTTTGTCAAACCACTGTGAACATGGCGGAATTCCCAGCTAAATCTCTATGTAATAACTTTGGAAATCGGCATTTTCCAGTTTGGACAGGGCCTACTTGCAGTACAAGATGTTTATTTGGAAAATATAACCCATCTTCATCTTTATGTATGTGTGATCCTGGATTTTGGGGACATGCTTGTGATCGAGAGTGTCCGGGTGGTCACCAATCACCTTGTAATGCACACGGAGTGTGTAGTACAACAACAGGTAGATGTACCTGTAATCTAGAGTGGCAGGGTAGCGATGACTGTAGCAGCTGCACTTTGGGATACAAGGGAGACAGTTGTGATATAATGTTATCACAACTGCCAGAAAACTCCTCTCTCGTATGTAGTGTACTTTCCCATGCACATTACTTCAACTTTAACGGAACTGCAACATACTGCAAAGCTCCAGGAACCTATAGACTGGTCAACATGGGAGACATCACCATAGAGGTAAGTTTTTAAAATTAAAATTTTAAGACTTTTTAAAATTATTGATATGATGTCTAGGTATTATTATCATGACGCCTAGATATTAATATGACATATTGGTATTATCTTAACATGTAAATATTATTATTATAACATCTAGATATTAATATGACATATTGGTATTATCTTAACATGTAAATATTATTATTATAACATCTAGATATTAATATGACATATTGGTATTATCTTAACATGTAAATATTATTATTATAACATCTAGATATTTATATGACATGAAGATATTGTTGTTATAACATTTAGATAGTTATAGGACGTTTAGATATTGTTGTTATAACATTTATATGACGTGGAGATATTATTATGATATCTAGACATTTATATGTGTAGATATTATTATGATGTGTAGATATTAATGTTCTGACATTTAGGTATTTATATGACATGTAGAGATTATTATGACATCTAGATATTTATATGTGTAGATATTATTATTATGTGTAAATATTATTGTTATGACATTTAGATATTTATGTGACATGTAGATATTATTGTTATGACATTTAGATATTTATATGACATGTAGATATTATTATTATGATATCTAGATATTTATATGACATGTAGATATTATTGTTATAATGTCTAGATATTAATATGATGTGTAGATATTATTATGACGTGTATATATTATTGTTATAACATCTAGATATTTATATGACGTGTAGATATTATTAATAAAATGTATAGATATTTATATGACATGTATATATAATTGTTATGATGTGTAGATATTATTATTATGGCACCTAGCTATCATTATGATGTGCAGATTTTATTGTTATAACGTCTAGATATTTATATGCTCATTATACAAATGATTGGATAATGTTATCTTTGGTCTGTTTGTTTACCTGATTGCAAATTTGGATTTAGATGTCTGTTTGTCTGTCAGGCTTTAGGACTCCTATAAAATACCCAAATACAATTTGCCAGTATGTGTAACTAATAAATGAGAACCATATATATTTGAAGAAATTCTGATCCCTAGATAATAATCTTCAATTCTAAAGACATAATATTTAAGTCTGGTAATAAAGTATCGTAAAATATCAACTGGTTCTATCCCCATGTAGATTTGGCTGTTCTCTTTGAATATTGACGAGTTTTTAACATTGGCATCAACTTCTTTTTTGTTTTATATAGGTTCAAGTCATGTCCTGTAACTCATATACCAGTATGTGTGTAGACAGCATTTCACTCAAAATCGGAAATACAACAGTTGTAACTAAACGTAATGCACCAACAACAAGTCACAATTCTGGCAGCTTCTGGATTAACAGCACGAAAGTAGATGTTCAGAGTTATGGTTCATACACTGTGCCACTGCAACAATCCTGTAGTCTTTCTATCAACATGGCTGAAAGGGGTAGAAATAAGTTCTACATTACGTCTCCAACTTTGGGATTTATATTGTATATAAAATGGCAACAAGAGGAACTCATGGGTACCCTCAAAATCACAAAAGAGTTTTGCTGCAGTATGCCACCTTCAGGTGGTTGGTGTGGCACTCCATGTCAGAATTGTTCAAACAAAAATTTAGCCACCCCCTGTGGTTTAAGTAGACCCACTACAAATACTACCATTACTATCAGTGGAAATACAACAAACAGTATTCCTGATCACGAATCAATAGTGCATACAACAAATTTGTCAACCTCTGTCATCAGTGGACTAGGGCCAGGCAATTGCATGAGTTTTAACAAAGCATCTATGGTTGGAAATAATATGCCAATATTCGGCGGAAAATACTTTACAGTAGAATTTTTTGTAAAGACATGCGGATCTGAATGCAGCGGTGTAATGTTATCATACACATCTACCCAGACAATGATGATAATAAATTCTGGTGGAAAACTAGCAATCAGCATCGACAACCAGCTTCATGAGAGTGGATTAGTTCTGGAAGAGGACAAGTGGAACCAGGTGTCATTGTCCTTTGCAATTGGATATATGGATATATACATCTTTGATAGTTCCGGAAAAATGGACAGATCATTTTTGGACTTTACAAATGTGGTGTCAACTATTTCTACAAATGGTTCTTTAGTTCTAGGAAAATGGCAACCATCTAGATCTAGTTCTAGGAGCCAGTCTGTTGTAGACCACTTCAAAGGCAAAATAGATGAACTCAGAATTTGGAACAGGTAAGTAGTAATAAAGAAAACATTGACATTTTTCTGTATGTTTCATATAGTTTATATAAGGAACTCATGAACAGTCTTAGACAGTACACAAGATGTAACAATATATATAAGTCTGTAATTTGACATTTTCTGTCTGCATTTTATATAGATTATATAGGGAACACACAAAGTGTCTTAAAAGGTTTAGTTAATTGTCATCACTTTATGGCATTTCTAAAACAATTTCTGTTTTAAGAAATATTTTACACATCATTTTTCATATTTCACATGTGTATTCCTTATGATAAGGCCTTTCTTTTGATACCTTGACCTCAACTTGCAACTATTTTCTTTGGACTTTGTTGCCAAACAGGGGCATTTGTATTTCACAAACGCATCTGGTTTTTTCTGTAAATTTTCTATAAAATTCGTAGGTTTGAAATTGATTAATTTTCCCTATTTGCTCAGCATATTCTCTACAATTAGACCAACATAAGTAATTAAACAGCTATTGGCTGGAAACCAATTCTTGTCAGGACTATAGTTTGACAAATACACTGTATTGTACCAGAAATGTGTTTTCCATTTCATATTTCAAACAATCAACTCTCATATTATTTTTTCAGGTATTTCAGCATAATTGAAATAGGAAATCATTGGAATAGAACCTACAGTGCCAGTGATGTTGGTCTTGTGGCCTTGTGGAAATTTGATGCTATGGTTAATGGTAAGAATCGTCTAAGAATGTAAAGATCTCAAATTTAAATTAGTATACGGTTGATCTATGAAATTGAAATTTTTCAATAATCTGCAGGAAAGTGAGACATTAATTGCTGGAACAACAGCATCAAGTATAGATATAACAAGATTATATGATTATTATGTGGTACATATTAAGTAAATAATAATATTGATTTAACATAATGATATCAACTTATAATTATCCAAAAGGTTTGTAAGTTAATAAATAGTCTGCAAGGATTTTATATAGGCAGATAATATTCTGCAAGGAACAAAGGATCTTGAATCCTATAGATCTTTATCCTAATTATGGTTGCATATTTAAAAACAATGCATTGAAGGATATATTTTAAATAAAAAGGAAACATTTTATGAGAAAAAATAACAAATACAATTTTGTGAATTTCTGTGGAAAAGAGAGGGAGGGAGACACTAGTATGTGATGCATCATTTCAGAATAGAAATGTGCAATAAATGTTGTGAATATCATTTTTGGAATTATATGTTAAAAGTTGATGAATATATCTAAATTAGTCAAGTGTCTAAAGTTATCTCTGCGTGGAGTTGTATCCCTTTAATGAAAAATTCAGATTATAATGATAAAAATGATCAAATAGATATTCTAAAACAAGAATAATAATAATGATAATTTTAAAAGTATAGAAAAGTTAAAAATAGATACTGTAGAACATGATATATATGCACACAGTTAATTTTTGTGCAAAAACATGTGTTTGCTGAATCTTTATGTTCGGCTAAGTATATTGGTAATATTCCCAAAATTTGGAAAATAGAAATGTGACTGTGAACTCAAGTACTCGATAAGTGGTTACAAATGTTTAAAGCCACTAAAAACATTTTCAGCTGTTGCAGTGCTAAATATTGGCTGTTGCTAAAATCGTTTTCTACTGTTGCAGTGCTAAATATTGACTATGTCGCTAAAATCATTTTCAACTGTTGCAGTGCTAAATATTGGCTGTCGCTAAAATCATTTTCTACTGTTGCAGTGCTAAATATTGGCTGTCGTTAAAATCATTTTCAACTGTTGCAGTGCTAAATATATGCCAATTAAATTGTTCTACCTTAATTGATGATATTTCGGAACTGATTTTGATTTTAATTTAAAATGTAATATTACAGCTGCATCAGATGGTATTCCAGGTTGGTTATACTTACAAATTATTTGTTACTCTCTTAATCCGGCTATTGGATGTCTACTAACTTATAGTTTTAATAACACTTGTATATATTGTTTCAATAACACTTGTATATATATATATATTTAAAAACAATGGCACATATAGTTTTAATAGCAAATGTACATGTAGTTTTAATAACACTTGTACATATAGTTTAAAATAACATTTGTACCTATTGATCTATCACCAAATGCACAACATGGTACCTTTTGGAAAAAACTTTTGTATTACAATGTTTAAATGGCCCTTAAAACACTTACTGTGATTATGACATCACAATCACAAATGCTGTCAAAAAAAGCTTGGCAATAGGTCAATAGGTCAATTGTTCTGATAACATAAACATGTAGATTTGATAACACTTATAGTTTAATAACAAATTTTGTTTTGGTTTTTGAAGCAAGGTGTATTTACTAATCATATGCACTTGCTTAGCTGTTTTTATTATTTATGCAGATTAATAGTCACTCTGATAATAAACAAGTTATAATTAGTGAAATGATGATATAGATTGAATAACTGACAGGTCATGTAGTGCAAACAGTAGACTGAATAACTGACAGGTCATGTAGTGCAAACAGTAGACTGAATAACTGACAGGTCATGTACTGCAACCAGTAGACTAAATGGACTACAGGTTATGTAGTCCAAATAGTAGACTGAATAACTGACAGGTCATGTTGTCCAAACAGTAGACTGAATAACTGACAGGTCATGTAGTGCAAACAGTAGACTGAATAACTGACAGGTCATGTAGTGCAAACAGTAGACTAAATGGACTACAGGTTATGTAGTCCAAATAGTAGACTGAATAACTGACAGGTCATGTTGTCCAAACAGTAGACTGAATAACTGACATGTCATGTAGTGCAAACAGTAGACTGAATAACTGACAGGTCATGTAGTGCAAACAGTAGATTGAATAACTGACAGGTCATGTAGTCCAAACAGTAGACTGAATAACTGACAGGTCATGTAGTGCAAACAGTAGACTGAATAACTGACATGTCATGTAGTGCAACCAGTAGACTGAATAACTGACAGGTCATGTAGTGCAAACAGTAGACTGAATAACTGACAGGTCATGTAGTCAAAAAAATACTGACAGGTCATGTAGTAAAAAAAAATACTATTTGTGGGAGTGTTAGTGTATGTATGTTGGTACGTGCATGTGTATATCTGTATGTATTTATGTGTGGGAGTATAAGTGTATGTATGTTGGTACACATGTGTGTATATCTGTGTATATATTGATGTGTGGGAGTGTTAGTGTATGTATGTTTTTACATATGAGTGTATATCTGTGTATGTATTTATGTGTAGGCATGTTAGTGTATGTATGTTGGTATGTGCATATGTATATCTGTATGTATTTATGTGTGGGAGTATAAGTGTATGTATGTTGGTACACATGTGTGTATATCTGTGTATATATTGATGTGTGGGAGTGTTAGTGTATGTATGTTTTTACATATGAGTGTATATCTGTGTATGTATTTATGTGTAGGCATGCTAGTGTATGTATGTTGGTACGTGCATATGTATATCTGTATGTATTTATGTGTGGGAGTATAAGTGTATGTATGTTGGTACACATGTGTGTATATCTGTGTATATATTGATGTGTGGGAGTGTTAGTGTATGTATGTTTTTACATATGAGTGTATATCTGTGTATGTATTTATGTGTAGGCATGTTAGTGTATGTATGTTGGTACATGCATGTGTATATCTATGTATTTATGTGTGGGAGTATAAGTGTATGTATGTTGGTACACATGTGTGTATATCTGTATATATTGATGTGTGGGAGTGTTAGTGTATGTATGTTTTTACATATGAGTGTATATCTGTGTATGTATTTATGTGTAAGCATGTTAGTGTATGTATGTTGGTATGTGCATGTGTATATTTGTATGTATTTCTGTGTGGTAGTGTTAGTGTATGTATGTTGGTACATACATTTGTATATATGTGTATGTAGTTTTGTGTGGATGTGTATATATGTTGGTACATGTGTGTGTGTATATCTGTGTATGTATTGATGTGTGGGAGTGTGTGTGTATGTATGTTGGTACATATGTGTGTATATTTGCGTATGTATTTCTGTGTCAAAGTTTTAGTGTGTGTATATTTAGTTATGCATGTGTGTTTGTGTATGCCTATGTATGTATGCTCGAACCCATTTATTTTGATCCCCCAACCAAGTTTCTTTATTTCTATTATAACCCAATTATCTTGAAATCACTGTTTATTTGAAAGAAAAAATCACCCCTCCGTTTCAATGTATCAGTTAAAAATGGAAAGCAAATTCCACATATCATAATGTATCATATTTGCTGAAACTTACAAAATGTAAGCAGCTTTGACATTTATACTTTCATAATACAAAAACAAAGTTAAAAAGTTCAATAGTACAAGATATTTCCACATAACAAACTACTATAGTAAACTTTAGTTTGTTTTATAATAAAAACTTTAATTTACTATATCAAAAATAAAATGTTTTGTCTATAGTAAAATTTTTATACACTATATAAAAAGGTAAAAATCTTCAGCATGACCAGGATACATATACAGATCTGATTACATTGGGCAAACAAGGACTTCTGGAAATCCAGAGGTGGAATCAGGTGTCATGGAGGAGTAAGCATCCCCTGTTGACTGGTCACACCAGAATAGCATTTATACACTATAGGAAAAACTTTAATTTTCCATAGTTACTCTAGCTTACCACAGTATTTTGTTGGGGCATTAATTAAAAAATTCATCCACAATTTTTATAAAGAGTCATAACTTCATTGATAATTCTATTTACAGTGTATGAAACAGTGGATGAGATATCTGGCCTAGTTCTGAGGAACCCATTTCCACCATTTCCAGCGGCTATGAATGTCATGTCGGATGCTCCTATACCATTTAAAAAGAACATGGCCACAACAACAAATTCACCAACACGAAGGAAACGATCTACATCATCACTCTGTTCAAATATCTTCCAAATAAGCACATTTGCAGTGTAAGCTACATTTAGTTAAAAACAAAATCACTTCATTATCAGTCTGTCATCTTTTTACCAATATTTTTTTACAATTGAATTTTTACCTCATTTCAGCATGTTTTCGATTCTCTGAACTTGTTTAATTTCCATTCAGCAACTTTTATGGTCGGTATAATGATCTTGTTTACATGTACTCTGTCTCACTAAATGAAATGTTACGTTACCTTTCCGATAGCAATAGTTGACTTGTCTGTACCAACTGTGCCGAGGATTTATTCCTCATATTTCATTTGAATTTGACTGTGGACTCACGGTTAGTGTGACCAGTATACAGGGGATGCTTACTCCTCCATGGCACCTGATCCCACCTCTAGGATTTTAGAGGTCCAGGATTGTCCAATATTCACTAGAATTGTATATTGCATCCTGGACATTTGTGAATTTTATATCTTATTTCAGTAAAGTATTCGTCATCTGAACACTTATCTCCCAAAAATGAACAACAACAATAAAAGCAGAAAATACATGAAAGAACAAAAATTTTTTGTAGGATATATGTGGTGACATTAGAATAATAAAAACACATTATATCATATACATTCTAATCTTTCTTAATATCAATACCATTCTGTGATTCAAAGTTTATGTAACTGTTATTACTACATATGCCAAAACACATAAATAAATACATTGATTATTAAAACAATGAAAATTTCAGTTGTACATTGTAATAATAATTGACTGGAATATATTTTCAATAATAATTTCTGCACATTTATTTTTGTCCTACACAATTGTCATGTTGACATAAAATGGCATCTATATTTCATCAATTCTTTATCTTTCAGAACGTGTGAACAACTAGGATCAGTGTTACAGAATGCCTTCCTAGATGGCTGCGACAAAGCAACAACAGATAATGAAATTACCCAGTTAATTGTACAGTATTCGGATTACTGTCAGCTGGTTCTAAATATTGGCACATGGCCAGCTGCAACATTATGTACAGATACTTCCTTCTCAAACATCTTTGTGAACAGTGTAATGGGAAGCTACTGTGATCCTGTATGTATACATGGCACCAAAGACATCTCTGGTGTTTGTCAGTGTGTAAGTGGTTACTGGAATGTGTCCTGTAATACCCAGTGTCCAGGAGGTTACACTAATCCTTGCAGTGGTTATGGTACTTGTGATCAGACAACAGGACGTTGTGAATGTCCAGTCAACAAAAACTCCACAGTGGACTGTGCAGAATGTTCCCCGGGATGGATAGGTGAAAAGTGTGAGATTGCAGAGAACATTGTCACTCATGGGAATATGTCAATGGCTTTGAGCACAAGACTGGGCCATATGTACAATTTGGATGGACTCAGCTTTCTAATTATGAAGCCGGGAGAATATGTCTTATTGACAATAGGAGACAATGTACTTGTAGTCGGAAAACTTGTGACGTGTTCTCAAAACTTTACATGTACAACTTTTATATCAGTCAGGATTGGTGACAAGGCAAATGGTTACATCACTACTACTGTCCAGAGTCCTGTCATGCATTCAGACAAACTAATCTTCTATTTAGAATCGAACCAAACTTCACTGGACTCGAAACTGTACTTCAAAGGATTTACAATAGAACAAGATCAGGCAAATGAAATATTATACAGAATCAATGATGATATCGAAATTATGGTCAGAATCGAAGGTAGATATCTGAATATGAAGGTTACTATGGCAACAAACAAAGTACCCTTGACAACAGGGTTGCTAAGTGGTAATGGATCAGACTACAACACAACAAAACTGAACCATATTTTGTACACAGACTTAGCTGTATTTAATGTCTGTTCTGCAGCAGCTGTCATACAAAGCCCATCTCCAACAGAGATTTCTGGATTCGTTTTATCACTGAATCCTATAGTTCGCAATCAGACAGTTACTCTGCCATCAACATTAGAAACGGATCGATTTAAAGTTAGTGACTGTGATCATATCATATATTATCCTGACATTTCCTACCAAAAACAAGGGATCGGAGGTTATAGTTTACAATTTGACTTTTCAAGTATATATGCAGACATTGATCTACAGTCCACTGCCGGATCAAATTTGACCATTGAGTTTATTGTTAAACTTGACAGTATAAGTGAAGATGAAAATACTTTGTTCTCTTTCACAAATAACCACTCCTTTGTGTTGTTGTCAAAACCAACCCTTGAGATACAGTATCAAAATATATCCTACACAACCAACTTAGCCTTAGAGGTGGATATGTGGAACAAAGTTGTACTCATGTACAGAGGAGGTACTGGAGAAATAGATATATATAGGTTCATAAGCTCAGGGACAGTTGAAAGAAGAAGATTGTCTTTACCATCTGACATATTTGCAAACCCAGGTATTTTGTCTGTTGGCCACTGGCATCCACCTCACAGTGGGACAGATCAGGCAATATTATCAAGTTTAAAAGGTCATGTGGATAACTTCCTTATATGGCATATACCAATAGAACCTAATGTTATCACTTATATATGGGATATTAACCCTATGGATGTATATCACTTAGTGACATCAGTCTGGCTTTTTGATGAAGGTATTGGTTCACAGGCTTTGGATAGTTTGAAAGGGAAAGTTTATTCCCTACCTGAATCACCTTGGCGTTCTCCATCATGGATACCGTCGGACTTTGTTTACAACAAAGTATATTATCCAGAGATATCGTATTTGAACTTTAGAAACAACACAATGTATTCACTGGGACATAATATTTGCTCTGGACATTTGGATACATCCACAACTCTTGGTGCTACTTGCCAGTCTCTCCCAAGATCAACAAAAGATGTTTTCTATCTTGCCTGTATGCAGACTTTGTCAGTAGGACACGATGTAGCAGATGCCTATAATATTCTTCTCAACTTTGGAGAAGTTTGTGCAAACACTTTAGGTCTTGCATCAAGCCCAGGAACAGAACTTTGTAATTCTCTCGATTTGGATACCCAAGAAAAAACAAGATGTCCAAGGCTGTGCAAGTTTGGAACACAAACACAGACATCATCATGTGTATGCGCCAGTGGCTACTTTGGCACAAACTGTTCCAATATTTGTCCTGGTGGTTCACTTAATCCATGTGGATCAGTAGGTATATGTGGAGAATCTGGACTTTGTACATGTAAATGGAACTGGAACACAGCATCTAATTGTACCGTTTGTTCTCCTGGAATGAATGGTACTGCCTGCCAAGTTTTTGATGGGTCACCTTTATTGTCTAATGATAATAAATCAGTTGCTTACGTCACTGGAAAAGCAGACTACATGTTGTTCAACGGTGAACAAGTCTCACTGAACCAGCTCTCGGGAATATACCTAGTTCTAAATACATCTGAGGTAGAGATACAAACATATCAAATAAGCTGTAATATTGGTTCATGTGTTATTGCAGTGGCCATTTCTTCATCCACGGATAGTGTTGTCATTATGCCTTCTGGACACCAGAACCAAAAACCAGTAATTTACAAAAACTATGTTCTTATTGAAGCCAAGGAATTAACTTTAGATATCCATAGTGGATTTATAATTAAATACACATCTGTGAACGAACTTGAAATTGAAATTTCAACAGCAACAAAAATAGCTATAACAGTTCAGCAACACATAATTGATGTTGTGATCAAAACACCCTCTTCTGTTTGTACAACAGGGAATGGTATTGTCTGTCCTGGATCAACCGAGTACTCTTCAATGAACGAAACGGATATGCTATCTCACATAAGCACTAGCTACAGACTGAATTCTGGTGCAATCATGGACACATTTTACATCATACATGGAGAGAACATTACTATGACTTCTGGATTTGCGCTGTTTTTCAATCAAACGGCTGGATTATCAGCTCCTATTCAGTATAAATCGGATGCAGATTTAAATGACCAGGAATTCAGTATCAGTTTGTACTTCAACCCTTACAACCAGGAAGGAGTCATTGTTGCTTATAGTGGAAATTCAACATTTGCCATAATAAATACCAATCCCTTGTCATTACAATGTGGAGATAATAATTTTACCAGTGTACTCTCACCGGATCTCAATACCTGGAATCAACTAATTTTAGTATTTAAACAAGTTGATCCTATAAATGCTGGTAGCCGTCTAAGAGAGGTTCATATGTATCTATATACTTCCAGTTCAACCGTCAGCTACCAGATTCTTTACATTACATGTGATGATCTATTCCAAAATGGTGGAGTAGTGGCTTTAGGGGAGTGGATTCCATCATTTGCAAATGAAAAGAGAGAAATTGGCACAGCATATAGAGGCTTAATTGACGAATTCTCAATTTGGAAAGACCCTATTCCAACTGCTATTATACTACAAGCTCAGAACCTGAATGTGAAAATGTCTGGATTTAGTTCAAACGTTACAGCACTTTACACCTTTAGTGCTGGGATTGGCACAAGTGCATTTGACAACATAAACAACAACAACATAAAATTACCAATGTCACCATGGCAATCACCAGATTGGAAAATATCAAGTTTGTACCTATATATTTTATCATCAACAGCAATAAAGGAAACACAAATAACAGATGAGGCAATTAGGTTCTGTGCAGATTTTTTCACATCTGATTTGTCTTCCCTTTGCCCTGGACAAAGCCCTGAAAGAACATGGCTGTTCCAAAAGAACTGTGAAATTCTAGCAAGTACATCAGGAAGTTTAGTACATGGTATTATTCCTATGGTCAGCTACAGTACAAGCTGTACTATTTTAACTGGACAATCATCAATACCACTTTACAATAAGATTTGTAGTCTAAATATTACCGATATACCTGAGTGGATAACACAGAAATGTCAAAACTGTAGCTATGGCTACAAGAATGAATCATCTTGCACGTGTTACTATGGATATTATGGTACAAACTGTGAATACATGTGTCCCAATGGTGCTGACAATCCGTGTAATAATAATGGTATTTGTGCTACAGATGGAGTTTGTCATTGTTACGATCACTACACAGGAACAGCGTGCAGTTCATGTTCATCGAACTGGGAAGGTGAGGAGTGCATAATTTTGAAAACGGGACAGGATACAACTCAGTCTATACTTGTCGCACAGATTACAACAAATGGACAGCTTATTACATTTGATGGAATAACATTTGATTTGAAGTCAGCAAAAAGTTACATTCTCTTTACGGATTTCACAAATTCCTTGACCGTGTACGGATATTTGTCACAATGCGCTATTTCAGGTCAAAGCCATCTTTGTTTGAATGTAGTCATTATTGAGATGAATGGAAATTACTACTTTATCAAAAGTGACAGTTTTGAAGGAACCAAAGTAGATTTGTATTCTGAAAATGCTACAACAAGTATATATGATTCAGTTTCCATTGGATATATGACCGTAAACCTTATCGACTCACATGCCATCTCAATATCATTCACTAATGTTCAACTGACTCTTAAAGTAAGCTATGTGGGCCAGAGGTTTCTTTTAACAGCTACATTACCGCGATCCACCTGGAATTTACCAAATGCTATTGATGGTCTTTTGACATCATGCAATACTACTGCTGCTATTCGTCTATCAGGCTGCAATGTCACCAGATCAGATATCTGTATGGGTACAACCACAGTGTCAGCATCAAATTCCTGTAAATACGACTTGGTTCAAGTGGCTCTTGCTGCATATATACAAACTTATATAACAACCAGTACAGCGATAGCCAATTATATCAATAACCAAAGTATCGTGACAGCCTCCTCATGCCTCTACTTTAGAGGCACTGGAATATTTGTGGAGAACCTCATCATACTAGAAAAGCAATTCACATTGGAATTAAGTGTCAAACCAGAATCATATGGTGGAGTGATACTTTCCTATACCTCTGACACTAATCACATAGTACTCTACAATGCTAATGGCGGAATTACTGTAATTGTGAATAATGTACCACACTTGACACATTTACTGATGGACCTACATGCATGGAGTCAAATAAGTCTAGCATGGCGATCTGATGTTTCCATCTTGGAGGTGTACGTCACTTCACATAAAGGTACTACATCTGTAAAGGGAATTCTGATCATGGAACCATTATTTAGAACAGGAGGAAAACTCACATTGGGAGAATTAGATCCGGAAGTAAGCATCCTCTTGAACGTGGGCATATTTGTAGGCTATATAGATGAAGTAAGAATATGGTCAAGGCCACACAGCCCAGCTATAATTGTAAACAATTGGAAACTACAAGTAACACCATCAACATCTGATGTTTCTCACTCATGGTCCCTGAATGATGGAGTAGGGGTAGTTGCTATGGAAACAAAAAGGGGACAGAATATGTTTGTATCAGATGTAGCAAATCCCCCAGTCTGGGTTGTATCAGACCTTGAATTTGTTCCAAACTCAGCAATAACAATAGAAGAAGTATCTGATACATCTCCGTTCACTTTTAATTCCTCAAAGTGCGACAAGTTGTTTCAAAATCTGACTGTTCAATCTCAGTTTGCAAATTTCAGTTCCTTACTTCAATCATATCACGATCAATGTATTATGCTTGCACAGTCATCTGGCAATGATTCGGTAGCAGAGCTATTGCTTTTTACTGCCTCATCGTTGATCAAGGAATTTGATGGTCTTAGCAGTTCTCCTCTTCAGCCCATGTGTAACAGTATTGTCACCTTTTCTACATATATAAGTTACTATGGATCATCATGTGACAAAGTGTGTGTATTTGGTACTGTAAATTCTAGTACATGTGTATGTGACATCAGTCACTGGGGCAATGAATGTAATGATACATGTATACTAGGCACATCTGGAGCGTGTAATTCACAAGGATCTTGTAATTCCACTAGTGGACAATGCTATTGTCAACGACATTGGTTAGGAACTTCCTTCCAGATTAAAGAATACTGGAAACGTTTGTCACTCCTATCTACTATTTACACATCACTGCCACTGTATTCGTGTTCGGAATGTTCCTCTGGCTGGTATACACCAGAATGTAATATAGCCGTCCAAGCTGTCACTGGTGTTGAGTACAAAGTCGGGTTCTTGTTTGGTTCGTATGTAATGACATTTGATGGTTCTTTATATCAAATTAGTACACCTGGGTTATATCAAGTAGTCACACTGGATACTGTCTCTGTGCAGGTGTTATTCTGGCCATGCGAAGGAAATGTCAACTGTAGGTTAATCAAAGAAATTTCTTTGAAGAATGGTGGTAAAAGTATCAGTGTTATAAGCGAGTCTTCTAGGATGCGACTAACACAGCATGGATCAGACGAGGTGAAATTCCCATCACAAACATCTGTTGGAAGCATAAAGATTAAATGGATTTATAAAAACTATATAAGATTATCTACAGGATCGTTTACTGTTCTTATTTCTAACAGTACTGTTGGCTTAATTTGTAGATTCAAAGTCAAAACATCAACAGCGATATCATCAACCGGTATCCTTGGTAACACAGATGATAATTGGTGGAATGATTTACTCTCTTCAATAGACCGAAATATCGACAATACCACAGCTGTAGAGAATATCATATCTGTTCCTTACATAGGAAGCTGGACAAAGTCGGATTACAGTGCTGCCATAAAAACTATTCACAGCCCACTTTCTGAAAGTCACCAAAACCTAACTTCAGCAGGCTATCTTCTTCGATTGACCAACCATACAGTTTCGTTTTCCAACATTTATTCCTCTCTCGATATTACAGAATTTACACTCAGTTTTTGGATCCGAATGTCAAGTCACGTGACAACAGAAATTATTTTATTTTCATGTACAGCTGGTTCAAATTCTTTTGAAATTGTCATAGTGAAAGGGGGACTGAAGATACTATGGAGTCAACCTCTTCTAACGGAAACAGTAGTATTCCCAGTTGGTGTATGGACATATCTTTCCTTAGCATGGCGGTCTAGTAGTGGCGAACTGATGATATATGCTATTTCAAATGGTGAACTTCAGTACAAGAAATTCAATAAAGTTCACACCGGGACCAATCTAAATTTCCAGAATATTACTCTAATGGGCACAACGGAGACCTACATTGATATTGAGCAGATTAGAATATGGAATAAGTACTTTGACCTTTCAACCATTGTTGCTGATATGAAAACTTACACATTAACAACTAGTGCTAATTTGATAATTCATGTATCTTTTGATGAAGGAAAAGGACTTACCACAAAGTTAATAGAACATAGCGGAGGAAACACAAGATCGTTATCTGGAGTAATATCGGGTGGAGATACAATCGATCTGTGGCAACCGTCAGATATACCGATCACAGATGTATATACTCGAAGCTTCATTTCTGCAGATTCAGTACATTCCAATGCTCTATATGATTGCTTAAATGCATTGAATGACTCGGATGTTCGAAAACATTGCAACAACATAGACATTTTAGCAGACTTTTTACTTGAGGCGTGTCTGGCCGAGTACAATCAACTTCAAAACATGACTACTAATGAAACTATCATTAACCATATGATATTCTATTGCCAAGGAGTTTTGGACATTCCAGAATGTGATTTGAAGGGTTATTTCGATTTCTGCACCGATGTAGAAAAGGATGTAATTGATAGTGTGATAATTTGGGTGATAATTGCGATAATTCTGGTCATAATTGTCATAATAGTAATTATATGCTTGTGTTGTTGCTGTTGGTATCACCATTTGCTGTGTTTCAGTAGATGTAGGAAAAAGAAGATAACGGAACACGACCAATCACATATTATAGGTGACTCTGATGATGATCAGGAGACCAGATTTGGTGGTGAAATTGGATTTTATAATTCCAGAGAGCTGCTGACAGACACCAATGACATTTACTCAAAACGAGAACAAAAACAAATTCCTAAAGAGGACATTCATTATGGTGTTATCAGTCCAACGGCATCAGTTGTTGTATCTGGTAGACGTACTTCGGTCTCGGATGTGCCATTGTTTCTGGATTTTCACAGAAGTTCTGATGATATTATGACCCCCTTACCACCACTGGATACAAATCATTCATTTTATGATGATAGGATATCACATCACGCTGGTCGTAGAAGGGAGAATTTTGCAGCAAATCGAAAAACATCGCTTGAGAGTGGTTTGTCTCCTCCACCTCCTTATTCAAAGATGGATCTGCAACATCAAAATTTAGTGGAGGCAGTAAATCCAGTTTTCGATGACTCCGACATACGTCAGCCAGCAGCTTTAATCAGCTTTCAGCAAAATTATCAGTGGAGAGGCACACAACCAGTAAACGTCAAAGGAATTGAAAGTCCATTTGTGGAAGCAGTTAATCCGAAAGAACAACAACACCGGGAACAACCTGCATCGCATACACAATCCCAAAACATAAAAAGATTCGAAAGTTCCAGTGATAAGCTCCCCGTACCACCAAAACCAAAAAAGAAAACAAAAAAATCAAAACCATTGAATAACCTTGACAAATCTTCACGATTTACTCCTGTCGAACTTCCAGTATCGCTGAAAGCACCCAGTGTGTCTGCAGACCACCAAAAATCTCATGTCAGTCCATATGACAGTTTACCTTTTCCTCAAAAGAAAACAAGCAGGAAGCATACAGTTAAATCAAAAGCAAAACATGCAAAACAAGGTAGTGGAGAGCCATTTGTCTCGCGTCCAACATCAACAGGGAGCTCATCGTCAAGACCAAAAGTCAAAGTGAATCCATTTTTACCGCCAGATTATGATTGTCATGAAGCCATGCGTGATAGATCCGATTCTAATCCCTTTCATCCTCAAACAGAAAGCGATCTTCTGGAAGAAGCACATAGGCAGAGACTAGAAGACAATGACCGAAATAGCCCATTTTGGAACTGCTCTGGGTATGAACAAGCCAAAATAAAAGTCGAAGGGCCTGGTGGTTTTGCTTACTTAGATGATCGATTTGAGGACAATATTACTCCAGAACCTGAACATCCAGTTCAAGACTATGATTTAGATACCGATTATGACAGTGAAGAAGATACCAAGTAAACTGTACCTTTTGTTATAAAGTATTAATCATAAATTGATTGAAGGTTTATTGACAAAAATAATGTATATGTAAACAAATTAGACAATCTCTAGTAAGTACAGCATTGCGTAAATCATTTTTATATCTCGGATATATTCTATTGACTGCAATTCTATGTAAATTAAAAGATATATACATTTTTTAAATTCCCGTTCTAAACTTTCCAGCTAGCATTGAAATGGTTAGATTTACAGCAAAACATTCACTGCGGTTAGATGATAAGTCAAAATATTTCATTTTTGTGAATAACATTGTTACATATGATAAATTCTTAATACATTTGTTTTTCTGGTATGCAAAAAATCTCATTATCAATCATGTAACACAACACTTGTTATCTTAACTTATATCCTGTTGTAATTTACTATACTACAGTCCTGGAGGTTATAACATTAGCAATAGGTTTTTATTAATTAAATATAAAGCACGGGACTGTATGCCTTTTTATAAAACACTTAATGTATGGTGATAGTAATGTCTATATGCCTCTTATGTTGGTTCTGTGATGATTAAGGTATAATGTGATCCGTTGTTAATTGGTGGTGGTTCTCTTCAACTATATTACAGTTATCACAGTTTATAAATATGAAATATTACTTGGTTAAATGATTTCTCCTTTTTTATTTTAGCGTTAATGATGTATTAAAAAATCTGAAATTAAATTCAAACGCAATACTTTAATCATAATATACGTATATGTAAATAAATTCAGTGCTTTCAAATCAATATTATTTATTGATGTACATTTCTTAAATTAACGCTTCACAAGGCAAAATCCGTTGATCATTACTATAGATATTTGAGGACACCAAGAAAATGAGAATAATGTAAATATATGTTGCAGAGCCAAAGAAAAATGTTAAATATTTCTGTACATATATATAATGTGTGTGTATTGCATTGTTTTATCTTAACCAGTGTTGGTCTTTATAATCGGAATACCTTTTACCATATATATGTACGTAAATTCGGTATGTCTTCTATGGAATATGTGGAGATACACATTTTAAGATATATTCTAATTTGAACAATCTTTTGGAAACGTAATGATGCCAATTTAAATCAAATGAACAATTTCGATATTTTCTGACCATTTTTGTACATCTAAATCGGTTAATAGTATCTGCTCTTTTTTGGGGGGAGGGGGTAAATGAATTGTGCATTCAAAATAAGAAATCAATTTTATGATTAAAGTACATGTAACATTATCTATTCGATTGAGAAAATATTTTTAAATGGTAAAAAATAAGCAATGTTACAAATGATTGACAAAGTACACAGTATTTGAAAACAGTTCAAGGTCAACGGTTTTTTCTTGAAACTAAAAACACATCTACGCAATCTAACTAGGGCCTCATTACGTTTACCTATGGAAATACAATATATGATGCTGACAAAAGAATGTTAAAATAATGATATGTAATTCTTTCCCAGTCTAAGGTCAAAGGTGTCAATGTATATGTTAACTGTCTTACGATATTTGAATGTTTTCAGAATTTTGTATGTTTAAAATGTTACTAATTGTAAGCATTTTGCAGCAACGCAGTTTATTACATAATACGTATATATTTGTTAATCTTAAATAACCTTGTCTTTACTGTTTGTAAATATGTACTAATTACTTTATACTTGAATTAAAATAATGCGTTTCAATTGGTTGGTTTGTTGCGATTTCATTAGCACAGACACGCCAGAATATAGATAATTTTATGTCGAGCATTACAAACATGAGCAAATGTAAGCCAACAACACCCAGACTTTTGAATAAAAGTATAGAATTGGAGATATATTTGTGGTAAAGGATACATATTTATTTAAACTACATGTATTTTGATTAACTTAAAATTTAAATTAAACTGACTTAGCTTGTCGGGGCATTTTTACAAATGTATCCATAATAAAATAGTATTGAAGGCTCGTGTTTGTAATGACTGACAGAAATATTAGCAACATGAAAGTTGTATCCTCAGAGCTTTCAGAACAAAAGCCAGGGTTAGGAAGCAATCTTAGATTATCGGTACAAATTTTACAAGGATTTGTTCCTCACTTATTTTATTTGAATTTGATTGAGGACTCATAGCGGGTGTGACCGGTCAAAAGGGGATGCTTACTCCTTCATGACACGCGATCTCACTACAGGATTTCCAGTAGTCCGTGTTTGTCCATTATTCATCATAATTGTGTATGTATCCTGGACATGCAGAAGATTTATACTTTGTTATACGAGATTTTGTATTTACTGTAGTCAATGTTTAGCTGTCCACTTCTATTGAAATATGATATATTATTAGTGTAAATCTACAAAGTAACGGACTGACCTGACTGTGAGATATACAAAATCACTTACACAAACTGTTTACCACCAATAGATTCAAGAGACATTATACCAATATGGTGAACCTCCGGAAAACGAGTGAGGAATTAATCCTCGTCACAATCAGTACAGACGATTTACCACTGTACACGTACCTCCAAAATTTTATTAAGCGAAACGCAGTAATTGCAAACAATATCATTATACCGACCACAAAATAAGTAAAATGTTGACTTTAAACATGATTTCTCGAATCCTCGAGTAAATAGTTTAAATAAACGCTTTATCAATGACTGCAATTATGACTTAAATCTAAGAATGTTGAGGGTATTCTGAGCCATGTTGCTGGTGCTCAGCAAAGTTAGTTACTACGTCTTGAGAGGTGAAGGGTCACAGGACACTGGATCTATGAACATTAGAGTATACGAATGTCGTGTTATAAATGAACGTGTAACAAAAGTCTTCAACATACTAGCTTTTATATGTCATGAGACGTTAGAATACACAAAATATATACAGAGAGGGAATGGAAATCGTATGCTTTGTTGGCATTTTAGAAACTTTAAAGCCATCCACTGTTATACAGTCTTATATTGACTAAGCTATATCCACATTAAAACACACACACACACACACACACACACACACACACATATATATATATATATATATATATATATATATATATATATATATATATCACCTCTGTAGACCCCTCATCTCTCTTCTCTCTATCTCTCTCTCTCTTTCCCTCTTTCTCTCTCTCTCTCTCTCTCTCTCTCTCTCTCTCTCTCTCTCTCTCTCTCTCTCTCTCTCTCTCTCTCTCTCTCTCTCTCTCTCTCTCTCTATATATAATGTAACACAACTGAAATGCTATTTTTCACCTAGAGATCTAAACATTTTATTAAAGATATTACAATGAATATGCCTAATTTGTCTTAATTTATGCATGATCTGATAAATCCTTTTTATCTCTGTTATTTTCTGTTACATCTCTTGTAATTCCATTTACATCTCTGGATAAAGACAGTGACATATCTATGACACACTATACAACGACATATCAATGGCACGCTATACAATGACGTTTCTATGACGTACTATGTCATGATAAGTCGCAGTAATGTACTTTTCTGTTTGTTGTTGGTAAGATTATCCACCTGCGTTTTACTCTGTCCTTCTGTAATGAGAGTACTACCTGGAAAATATGACAAAATTCATGAAGTGTTTTTGCTATGTCCTATGTAATTAAGTATATATATATATATATAATATATATATATATATATATATATATATATATATATATATATAATATATATATATATATATATATATTCAGCATATTACAAAAAATTCTGAATCTATATACATGTACTACTATACGATTTACCGTTTCTTTTTCTATACAAAGGGGGCCGATCAACCACAGGGTGACATAAATATTGGATATGATCTGACTTTTTAACTCCCGGTTAGGAGAATACTATTTCAAATGGCATAACTTAACCATGTTAATGTACTTGAAAATAAATATCACTGCATCTTAAAACAGAATATTTTAAATATTATGTATCAATTGAAATATAGCAAACATTTGCATCCACAAAATTTTGATTTGATTTCATATCAATCATTTTCTCTATCGCATACCCAGTTCTGTACGATACACTGTCCACTATCGCAATTCGATCACATGTCTAATTAAACCATTGAATATGTATAAAAAGCATATCTTAGTTCGACTACAACATGTCTACGTTCCATCAAAGCATGTCTAAGTTCAACCACAGCATCCCAGAATTAAACCACTACATGTCTACGTTTGATTACGGCATGTTTAAGTTCAACAAACGCAAGTCATGAAGATTTCATATACAGAGGTAAACTACTCACTGACAAATTATTGACACAGGGATATCGAAAACCGCGTTAAATGTCAACGTTCCGCAAGTTTTACGGTCGGTATAATAGTCTTGTTTGCGACTACTCTGTTTCACTAAGTGAAATGTTGAGTTGCCTTTTCGTTGGCGGTTGTTGAGACGTCTGTACCAATTGTGGCGAGGATACACTCCTCACGTGTTTCACTGGACTTGACTGTGGACTCACGGCGGGTGTGACCGGTCGACAGGGGATGCTTACTCCTCCATGGCACCTGATCCCACATCTTGGTTTCCAGAGGTCCGTGTTTGTCCATTTTTTATCGGATTTGTATCTATGTCCTGGACATTCTATTGATTTACACTTTGGTATCTGAGGTTTTTATATTCAACACAACATGTCTCCATTCAACTAATGCAATTCTTAATTCAATCAGAGCATCTCTTAAAATCAACCACTGACAGCATCTCTAAGTTTGACCACAGCATGTCTAAGTTCAAACACAGCATGTCTAAGTTCAAAAACAGCATGTCTTAGTTCTAACACAATATATCGAAGTTCAACAACAGCATGTCTAAGTTCAAACACAGCATGTCTAAGTTCAAACACAGCATGTCTAAGTTCAAACACAGCATGTCTAAGGGCAACTACAGCATGTCTAAGGGCAACTACAGCATATCTAAGGTCAACCATTGTATGCTTTAGTTCGACAACAGCATGTCTAAGTTCAAACACAGCATGTCTAAGTTCAAACACAGCATGTCTAAGTTCAAACACAGCATGTCTAAGTTCAAACACAGCATGTCTAAGTTCAAACACAGCATGTCTAAGGGCAACTACAGCATATCTAAGGTCAACCATTGTATGCTTTAGTTCGACAACAGCATGTCTTAGTTCTAACACAATATATCGAAGTTCAACAACAGCATGTCTTAGTTCTAACACAATATATCGAAGTTCAACAACAGCATGTCTTAGTTCTAACACAATATATCGAAGTTCAACAACAGCATGTCTTAGTTCTAACACAATATATCGAAGTTCAACAACAGCATGCCTAAGGTCAACCACGGCATGCCTATGGATACGTTTTCGATCTGTTATTGTATTAGACATAGCAATAACGGTTGATGTTTATAACATAATACAAATGTATGTCAATCATGATACAAAAGCCCTGACAAATTATTTTCATTACCGTGTAACTCTGTGGTGTTTAATATCTGAGTGCTGCTTGGCGTGGTTATTCCTTCTTTTGCAAGCGTAAGTTGATTGTCTGTTGAAATGGCGACATCGATAGGTATCATTTCTTTCTAAATTTATAAAAAATGTAACATGATTATATGAAATTAACAATGGAATAGAAAAATTATAAATACCAAAGTATTTATCGAAAAAGCCAACATACAAAGCAGTTAAAAATTGTACACATACGACTCTGGAAATACATAGGTAAAGTTAGGTCCAATGTAGGGGTAAAGAGCCCCTGTGGACCGGTCATAGCCGGTATAGGATTTTTTTTTTTTTTTAAATAAAAGTAGAAAATAGAAGATACACGCAATACAGGAATAATAAAACTATCTAGCACTGTATCAAACGATAATGTCCAATAACAATAAGGATTAAGCTAGTATATCCATGTTGTTCAATTGCCATCGTCATCGTCATCATCATCATCATCATCATAAAAAAGAAATGCATTTAATATTTAGAAATGCCAAAGTTAACCCGTCATAAAATATATTCATTTCTTGTCTGATATCCTTTATATAAACGCCTGACAGATAAATCTCACTACGATACTACGTCATAAAATTCTTACGTACATACCGAACTGACGTCACCAGATGTATCAGTCGTTGTTTCAGATGCGTTAGAAAACGTCATTGTCGATATCGTATCTGTAGTTGTCGAGATGTTTGTTGTTCTATCTACAGCGATAAGTATGTTTATAACAATATACAAACATGGTTTAAAAGAGACATTAATTACATTTTAGTTATGACGAAATGGTGATTCCCACTAAACTGAAATGTTGTTTGGATAAAACTCTTCGTTTATACAATGTATTCATATAAATCATTATTAACATTAACGTTGTAAAGAATAAGAATTTATCTTTGAATCTACTGATTCTTTTGGCGAGGTCGAAATTAATTGCTGTTAAAACAAAACTTAAATTATATATAGAACAGGGCTTTACGACAAAGGGTACATTATATTTGGATGGTATAGGTAACAAAATGGTTTGATGTTTTGTTAACAAAATAAGTTGAAAAAAAAATCATCTTGGATATTTGAGACATAGACGACTTAACAGCACAGATAGAATTCCTTCATAACGGTATGTATAGATCTACCATGGTAACGTGCAGTGGGTTCAGTAAAAAAAAATACGAGACATCTTACAAAAATAAAAATACACAGTTGAAACATGGCTCCATATATTACTGTATCTTTAATATTTTTGATACAGAAAATAAGTTCGTCGCACCTGTTTCAACTCGTTGTGCTAGTAATCATTTATCACGTTGGAATTTTTGAATTTACTATGAGAGTTGTCATGTTTTAAGTTTCGTATTTACCATCCATTTAGTAAATTTTAAACGCAAGACATGACACATAAGCCAATGTCACATGGTAGAATTATACAGTTACAGTTGAGCACAGAATTAAAAGGACAATAAAATAAAAGTGCTGTATTATCACTACTATATCAGTCTTAGTTTTATTTTTTTCTTAACATAGCCTGCCTTAATTATTAATCTGAAATATTATTTCTGATTAAGACTTTAACTAAAATTTTTCTAATTTTTTGACTCCGGGTACTGTAACTGAAAATTAAATATAACTAATGGAGCGCCTTAACTTCCATTACGATATTTCAGTATATTGCTATTAGGGCTTCCTGAAAGGCTTTCGTTCATATAACGGAGAGTGATATATTTGGTCATTGTTCTTGACGATTCCATGTATTGTGTGTGCTGTCTGATTCAACCTGTCGTTCTATAAGAGGATTGCAGAATATCCACACGATTTACTACTAAATATATCTAATATACTGTACCACAATCTTTCTCATCACTACCATCGGAACAATCACTGTCTCCGTCACACCACCATGACATGCGAAGACATTCTCCAGTGTCACAGGCTCGTTCATCACTTCTACAAGTAGGCAATACTTCTACAAAACAACATATATTTGATCATGAATACATGAAAAGGAAACTCTAGTGCAATAACTTACAACGAATGAACATTAAGATTTTGCGTATCTAGACAACGCAATATATCATATTTCGAATATGCCAGTTTACACAACACGTCTAATGAATATATTTTTGACCGTCCATCTATATATGTCGGGTTGATCAAGTCAATGGAAGGAGACGTGTATCCTATTTTATTTTGTCGAGGATCATAGTCTCCTTTAGGAACTGTATTTAATTAGCACTATACTGCAGTGAATAATCGCTAATTCGTTATACAGGACTTTCTACTTAATCTGACACCTGTACATCTGTCATTGGTACTGATCGGTTATACCCAATGACATTGTAGCAATTCACTTCGCAATAAAGTAAATAAATATGATCCTCAGAAAAAAATAAATGACCATCAAGAATATAAAAAAATCAGATACAAAAGTATAAATCTTAAGGACGTCAAGGATACAGATGCAAATCTGGTAAGAAATGGTTCAACACGGACCTATAGAAATAAGTAGGCGGGATTAGGTGCCATGGAGGAGCAGACATCCCCTGTTGACCGGTCACACCCGCCGTTAGTCAACAGTCAAATCCAAATGAAATGATGGAAAATCCAATTTTGGGTCAAGAATAAAAAAAATCCTCTTATTAAGAATTGTAAAAATCTCTTCTCGTGTTTTTAGCAAGATACCGATACTTAAAAAAATTCTTATATATATATATATATATATATATATAAAGAAAAAATTGGGGAAAAAAACGAGTGCTGTCTTTATGGATATCCAGATGCTGTTCGTCTGGTAAAGTTATTGTAGCTGTCAGAACTAGTGAAAGTATCAAGAATAAATATTTATAACTGATTTAGAAAATGTGGAATGATATCTTATGTCATTGTCATTTTAAAGATTTGGATGACAAAAAGTCGTAAGTATACTTTTAAGGTCTTTAGGGAACTTTCTAGTTAGCATGGATTACCATTATAAACCGCTATAATACCGTAAAAAACATTTAGTCGCACAAGTCACGGGCATTGTGAAAACTGTTCCTCAACGTTATTTCCGGTTTCGAATAAATACAGACAGCGTAGTTGGTAAGAGCTTCCTGTTAGTCATCGAAAGGTTCCTGGATTCGATCCCCGATCTGCCTGCATATTTCCCCAACCTGCTACATTTAGCCTTCAAGTTTAAAAATAACACTATGATATTTTAAGAGTCTCTTGGATTTCTTTACAAAAATAAAGTTAATGTGCTAAATGATTGTAGTATTCTGTGCGCGCTGCATACGTTGCAAAGGTAAGTATGGAAACCAAAAGAACACATTAAAAAAACAAAATCGAAAAGGTTCGACTAAACGCAGGATAATAAAGGTTATCCGGGCTAACTTGAAATTTCCTTAATTTACATAAGACTAACAATCTGTTGATAAAATTTACTCATGTCATATATTATCATACTCAGTCTGTCATTGTTTCAGAGTTCGTGAAGCTGTTGTCGCTGTACTTTTACATAATGTAAACAGACGATTTTGTAAAAGAAAATAAAAACTCACGACAGTTGTTCTCATCACTCCTATCCGAGCAATCAAAGTCTCTGTCACATAACCATTTCTGTGCAATACACTGTCCATTGTCGCATTTGTACTCATTACTTCTACAGGTTTTTTGTCCTTTTAAATCGCGAAAACAAAAGTGATGGCTTAACTAAACATTAATAATAATAATAATAATAATAATAATAATAATAATTAATGATACAACAGAATCAAGCACACACGCTTCATACTTAGACATTTAACTTAAGATAAACACAGACGGGAAGTGAGAAACTAAGCTATACGACAAACGCAACGATTTCGGCTTTTCCATCGTAAATTTTCCACAATTAATTAGTAATATCCCTTATTCACCCGCATATGGAGTTTATATTTCACAAATGATCCGATATGCCAGGGCGTGTACAACATATGAAGATTTCATATACAGAGGTAAACTACTCACTGACAAATTATTGACACAGGGATATCGAAAACCGCTTTTAATGTCAACGTTCCGCAAATTTTACGGTCGGTATAATAGTCTTGTTTGCGACTACTCTGTTTCACTAAGTGAAATGTTGAGTTGCCTTTTCGTTGGCGGTTGTTGAGACGTCTGTACCTATTGTGACAAGGATACATTCCTCACGGATTTCATTGGACTTGACTGTGGACTCACGGCGGGTGTGACCGGTCGACAGAGGATACTTACTCCTCCATGGGACCTGATCCCACCTTTTGGTTTCCAGAGGTTATTGTTTGTCCATTTTTACCGGATTTGTATCTAAGTTCTGGACATTC
>BROG01000064.1:607500-982500 GCA_030159075.1 Atrina japonica | reverse complement strand
TACCACGAGTCACACATGTGAGACCATTTGAAAGCCTAAAAAATCTCATGATATAACAAAAATATATTCTATCTTGTTAGAAAACTATTTTGTTCATTATATAAGACGTTTAAATCACTGACACCACAAAATATAAAGACATTTGTACTATCACACAAATATCTACATTTTTTGATAATGACATCAGTATTTGATCTCACCGTACATTGTACTTTATCGCAATCCTAGTGTCTTTCTTCGTCCAATATCCTACGGTAATTGTTCAATATAACATAAAACAATGTCATTGAATTTGCTGAAGATATCCGTGTTTAATTACGTTCTTTGTGTGAGTTTTTGTATCATTGTTACCAGTATGAGATAATAGGACATTTTCCCAATCATTATTTTTGTAAGACCTTACATGTATGGGTCTGTACAACGATACAAATGATTAATAACATAGGGTTAAACTTTCTTATATCGATGGATAATCGTAAACTTATAAGAAACTTTCTTAAGTAACTGAACTCAGAAACGTTATAGATGAAATTGAAATTAAATAAAACCCATCTAATTAAATAAAACATATCTTACCTCCGTTAGTGATCTGAAAAACAATCCCTGTGCATATAGCAAAGCAAACAACTAGATTTGACGACAACGACATTTTAAATGCAAGGCAAATAGTTGACTAACTACAGAAACCTTCTGCTAAACATCATTTGATGATACAACCACGTACACTTGTAATAACATCGAATGACATTACCCAGGTCGTTAGCTAGCAATATCATGGATCACTCCTTTAATCGGTAAAATGATTGCAGTAGTTTCTAAAAATATATCTATGTTGATAAGAGGTACTTTAAGTAATTAATTGTTTCGTTTTGTAAGTTAGTAGTCTGAAGTGACCTGATAGGTGTCCGTTCAAGTTTGTAAACATTAAGGAACGCTTAGAAATGAAATAAATTAAGCAATAATTATGGGAAAACATTATACTAAAAGTTTCAAGAACATTTTCCGGGGAGTGCTCACATACACGATAGTGTGGCTACATAGTAACTGGATGAGAAGTATTGGAAACACATCCACGGATTGTTGACATATACGGGAAATTATAGAATACAAGGGTATAATATTGGGTACTGCTGACAAACACCAGGGTGTCACTACATAGTAACTAAACAAAAAGTATTGGAGACACAACCACGAATTGTTAAAGTATACAGGCATTGATAAAATATGCGGGAATATCATCGGGATACTAATTATGAGATTTCGTCATATATTAACGGGACGAAAAAAATTGGATATAAAACCACGAATTGTCGAGGTATACGGGGGTATTATCGGAAAATCTTGACAAACAAGAGGATATTACCACATATTAAGAAAAGGTATGGTGTATAACACAAAGGATATAAAAAATCTCAGATACGAATATATAAATCTTTTGGATGCCCAGGATATAGATACAAATCTGGTGGAAATGGAAAAACACGGACCTCTAGAAATCAAGAGGTGGGATCAGGTGCCATGGAGGAGTAAGCATCCACTGTCGACCGGTTACACCCGCCGTGAGTCCACAGTCAGGTACACAGACAATTATACTGACCTTAAAAAGATTGATGAAGTATATTTTGCACTCATTTCTTAGTATTGGCATATATCGGTGGTATTAAAATATGTAAGTAATTTGAGTTCCTGTTAAAAAATCTATATTTCAAAAATGAATTTGCCTTTAGAATGAATTGAAATCAGGAGGTCTATGTTTAATTTTTGTATTTAAACCCGACTTAAATGCTGCACTGTAAAGTATTTCACAAATTTTTATACAGTATTCCAGACAATGGTTGTCAGGTTGAACTATCTTCGTCCTGTAGATTGCACTAACATAACAAAATACTTTACTGAAAATGGAGCATCGTAATCTAGTGATACTAAACATGCAAGATGTCGCTTGTGAAAATCAGGCTGTCTCATATTATCTCCCTTTGCATTGATTAAGGAAACATACATTAATTACATGTATTGGCATTTTATGAGTTTCCCTTTAACTTTAATATTAAGTTAGAAAGTGAACATTCTTGTAATTTTATAGCTGTATTAAATTCCTATCTTTCAAATATAAAAAAAATCAGATACCAAAGTATAAATCAATAGAATGTCCAGGACATAGATACAAATCCGGTAAAAATGGACAAACACGGACCTCTGGAAACCAAGAGGTGGGATCAGGTGCCATGGAGGAGTGAGCATTCTCTGTCGACCGGTCACACCCGCCGTGAGTACACACCCCAATGAAACACGTGGGGAGTGTATCCTCGTCACAATTGGTACAGACGTCTCAACAACCGCCAGCGAAAAGGCAACTCAACATTTCACTTAGTGAAACAGAGTAGTCGCAAACAAGACTATTATACCGACTGAAAATTTGCGGAACGTTGACATTAAACGCGGTTTTCGATATCCCTGTGTCAATAATTTGTCAGTGAGTAGTTTACCTCTGTATATGAAATCTTCATATGTTGTACACGCCCTGGCATATCGGATCATTTGTGAAATATAAACTCCATATGCGGGTGACGGAGGGATATTACTACTTAAATGTGGAAAATTTACGATGGGAAAGCCGAAATCGTCGGGTTTGTTGTATAGCTTAGTTGCTAACTTCCCGTCTGTGTTTACATTAAGTAAAATGTCTAAGTATGAAGCGTGTGTGCTTGATTCTGTAAATGGATTTTATAAATGGATAATAATGTTCCATTGTTATCGTTTATCATAAATTATTCATATCAAAATTGAAAAAAAACCATCACAAAATATTACAAAATGTTAAACACATTTCAAATAAATATATTTATGTACTTTCCTTCTTTGTTTTTTTTTGTGTTTGTGACATATGTAAACTAGTTCTACACTGAATTTCAATATCATTTTACCCTTTCCCCCATTCAGTATGAAGCAAAAATGTGCAATTAACGTCATGTACAAAATACGTAGTGAAATGCTATGATAAATTGTTTCTATTGCATCCACTTAAAACCACTAAGGTATATGAAATATTACTTGAATTCATTGTCAAAGAAAAGTTGCCAACACCGGGCCACGAAATCCATAATTTTTGATTTGGCTACTAGAGGATTTCACAACATATTGATGATATCAAAATATCGGAATATATAACCACGCATTGAAGAACTATTTGGAAGAAACAAAACTTATTGCATGGAGTTTAAATAAGTGACCTATATAACATACGTCGATATATCCTTTAATGATATCAACACATATTAATAGGTAAAAGGGGACTTTTTGGAAAGCATTGAGTTTATATGCAATGGATCATGGAAAAAATTCTGTGCAGCCCGAAAAATGAAAAACAATCCTTATATTTACATATATTACCATTTTCTGTGAATCTGTAGTCGGCTGGTTACAAAATTCATTCTATGTAATTGGCTTTGCGGTGGTAGGTTTTCATATGACGTAACAGCTAAACAGCTGAGTGAGAAGAGAAGAAGTTCCCCTTTTCTGTCCAGAAATACTAAATGGAATTAAGGTTTACTTTCTTATTTTCATGTCAATTTGAAAGAAACTAGTGATATGGAAAATTTTAAATACGTGTCAAATATGTTTTGAGTTATTTAAAAATATTTGACTGCTTAGTACCAGAAGTTAATATGTGTCAGAAGAGAATTGAAAATGCAAATAGCCGCACCCATGGCTATGCTGTATAATGTATTTACTACGAATTTGCGTTTGAATTTCTGATATATTATTAATGGAATATAACATAGTGTTACTACGAGAAGGGAGACAGCTAATATTCATTCATGACAACTGAAAGTAGCCATTTTATTTGACATTTTTACCGGTCACCTGGGGACCATGATGACTGATTCGTATGTAACTTACGTTAGAATTTCACACGGCCTAATTTAATGATGATGCGTGTGACGACTTGTTTCTGATAGGAATATCCGGTGAAGGCAAAAAATCGACCTGTTTATCAAAAATGCTTGATGAAGTTGCACTAGGCCTAATTCTCTTTTTTTTCTGTGGTAACTACGAAGCGAACTTTCATTTTTGTGGTCTGTGGTTCTGGTCATAACATCATAACATGACCTAGATATATCGCGATATGGGCCTTTAGGCTGTACAGTTAACACTCGAGTCACGTGACTGCAAATACTGACAAATCCAATACATCGCTCTGTATACTTTCAATGAAGGGAATTGCAGTCGGTATGTAAATATAGTGTCTTGTATTGATAAATATGTGAATATCACCATGTATTGATGGAATATATGGGATTAATGATATATACGTGAACACTCGAGGAATGTGTTGATAGCACTTGGTATTGGTGCAATATACGAGCTTGATAATATGAACGGGTATACAGTTATTGACAATATATATATATATATATATATATATATATATATATATATATATATATATATATATATATATATATATATATATATATATATATCACAGAATTGAATGAATAAAAAGGGTGTGACATTTAGTTCAAACTCAACCACTCTCTAGAATCTGAGCAATGTACAGCCGGTATAACCGATGATTATCTGAAAATATATAGCAGTAACAAATTTAAAATGAAATTTCAAATAATACCTATATAAATAAGTAAGGGAAGTAAGGAAGGATAGAAAATTTCCAGGTGAACTGACACATGTCGCACAGCGACACTTCTTTATATACCAGAAAGACAAGAGAAGTTCCGCTTACCGAAATTTTATTCGATTAAAACAAAATGCGTGCCAAAACAACTCGGACAAATGAAATGAGAAAAATGAATGTGTCGCACTTTGATAAACAGATTTAATTGATATTGAATAAATCGTTATAACTAAAACGTCTTAAAAATGAATGAGAGTTTGACCATTAACTCAAATTTTGCTCCATACTAAAGACATTTTTCATTTGTATTTCGAAATCATAAATTTAGCTCAATGTATTGATTTGAATGCAAAAAAAGGAAATAATAAATAAATAAATAAATAAATAATGTGTTTTGGTGTTAATAAAGCCAAGAGCATTACTAAGTTTAGCTTGAGTGTTTACTTAATTTTTGTGCCTAGGGACCAACAATTGTGATATGCTACAGTTAAGTTTTCAAGGTCCTCTTTAAGTCAAAGTAACACAGTTTGCACACGACCAACCATTGTGATATGCTAGAGTAAAGTTTTCAAGGTCCTCTTTAAGTCAAAGTAACACAGTTTGCACACGACCAACAATTGTGATATGCTAGAGTAAAGTTTTCAAGGTCCTCTGTAAGTCAAAGTAACACAGTTTGCAGACGATAAAATAAAATCTTGAATTATAGACTGTTCTAAAGCCAGGAGAAACATATCCGCCATAATGTCGAATCTTCTGGAAATAGTGAAATGTCTGCATGTTGATATTTACAACATATCACATTCTTGTAGATTATTTTTGATTATGACGTCAGTGACAGCCTCGAATACAAACTGAAAGTTATCCGTGTCAGTGGCACAAGTAAAATGGGCATACACATCTTTATGTTTCTGTGCGTTCAAGCTCTCAAACTTCATTTTTATATAGGGTGCCGCTTCTTTGAAGGTGTTTTTACCTACAAAGGAAAACAAAGCATATTACATTGTAAATGATAAAGAATACCAAAATGAAAATCGTTGTAAGCGATGTGCTAGTCATGTACTTTTCCAGGTAAATAAAGTATTTCTGTGTAATCATAGAATGGACGTACTCATCACAGAAATCAAGTTTATTATTCATCTTATCTATATCTTATAATTCTTTATCATCAGGTCAATGTTCACCAATACAGTACAGAACATTACAAAAGTATAACATTCACAAAACATTAACACATACAATATAGAACATTACAAAAGTATGACATTCCCAAAACATTAACACATACAATACAGAACATTACAAAAGTATGACATTCACAGAACACTAACACATACAATACAGAACATTACAAAAGTATGACATTCCCAAAACATTAACACATACAATATAGAACATTACAAAAGTATGACATTCACAGAACATTAACACATACAATACAGAACATTACAAAAGTATGACAAAACATTAACACATACACATACAGAACATTGCAAAAGTATGACAAAACATTAACACATACAAAACAAAACATTACAAAAGTATGACAAAACATTAACACATACACATACAGAACATTACAAAAGTATGACAAAACATTAACACATACACATACAGAACATTACAAAAGTATGACATTCACAAAACATTAACACATACACATACAGAACTTTGAACTAGTATGACATTCACAATACATTAACACATACACATACAGAACATTACAAAAGTATTACATTCACAAAACATTAATACATACACATACAGAACATTACAAAAGTATGACATTCACAAAACATCAACACATACAATAATGAAAATTACAAAAGTATGACATTCACAGAACATTAACACATACAATACAGAGCATTACAAAAGTATGACAAAACATTAACACATACACATACAGAACATTACAAAAGTATGACAAAACATTAACACATACACATACAGAACATTACAAAAGTATGACAAAATATTAACACATACACATACAGAACATTACAAAAGTATGACATTCACAGAACATTAACACATACAATACAGAACATTACAAAAGTATGACAAAACATTAACACATACACATACAGAACATTACAGAAGTATGACAAAACATTAACACATACAATACAGAACATTATAAAAGTATGACAAAACATCAACACATACACATACAGAACATTACAAAAGTATGACATTTACAAAACACTAACACATACACATACAGAACATTGAACTAGTATGACATTGACAAAACATTAACACATACACATACAGAACATTACAAATGTATTACATTTACAAAACATTAATACATACACATACAGAACATTACAAAAGTATGACAAATCATTAACACATACACATACAGAACATTACAAAAGTATGACAAAACATTAACACATACACATACAGAACATTACAAAAGTATGACATTCACAAAATATTAACACATACACATACAGAACATTGAACTAGTATGACATTCACAAAACATTAACACATACACATACAGAACATTACAAAAGTATTACATTTACAAAACATTAATGCATACACATACAGAACATTACAAAAGTATGACAAAACATTAACACATACACATATAGAACATTACAAAAGTATGACAAAATATTAACACATACACATACAGAACATTGAACTAGTATGACATTCACAAAACATCAACACATACAATAAAGAACATTACAAAAGTATGACATTCACAAAACATTAACACATACAATACAGAACATTACAAAAGTATGACATCACAGAACATTAACACATACAATACAGAACATTACAAAAGTATGACAAAACATTAATGCATACACATACAGAACATTACAAAAGTATGACAAAACATTAACACATACACATACAGAACATTTCAAAAGTATGACATTCACAAAATATTAACACATACAATACAGAACAAGTATGACAAGGTGGACAAGGTGGAATTCGAAACTAAGGCTTTTTAGAAGTTCAAAACTAAAATATAGTTTAGGTAGAGATGGTTTAATTTTACAGACAAAAATGCATAACTTTGGTATTATATTTGTAATATTTTCAACATAGAAAAATATCAATATAGAATAAAGTAATTTGTTATGCTTTTTAGAGACAAGACTAATGGAGCATTTACATATTCTACAATTTTACAATGTTAGATTTTAAAAACAGAGTGCAGAGATAATAAAAATTATGACGTATTTCATTGCAATTTTTTTTGTTTTTGTTTTTTTACAAAAAATCGATTTTCAATATTTGTCCTGTTTTTTAAAAATAGCTCCTTGTTCATTTGCCTTCAGATAAACGGAATATTATAGGTATAGATATTCAGATGAATAAGTTTTCAAGTGCAATTTACAGGTCTTAATACCCCAATTTTGGTGTTTCTGTTGTCAATACGGTTTTACAAAAAATATAGTTTAAGTTGCGTACGTTTTTGAGCAGGATTTTTATTTCCTATAAATCCAACAAATTTTATCACTCACATTTGATAATATTCCGATAAAAAGTGAAAATTCAAATAAATACAAAAAGACATTTGTAAATCAATACAGCAGGTGCTTGCTGATAACACTATCTATAATTCACATAGGATAATCATATAAGAACATATGTTTATGGTGTGTAAGCTAAACGCAATACTTTGTTTTAGTTCTTAGTTGTTAAACAGTTCACATAGGATACTCATATAGGCACATATATTTATAGTGTTTAAGATAAACGCAATGCTTTGTTTTAGTTTTAATGTGCTAATCATTTATCCATGGTAAAGGACAATTCTAGTAGGTTCTAACACATCTGGGGAAATCCTCTTTTCAAAGAGTTTTCAACATATATATTTCGCCACACTTGTCCTGGTTGTTTTAGACTTAGATCAAACACACAATCTACCATCACTCTGAAAAAGGGATTAATATAATCTTACACCAACTTGAGCGAGAGATGGCGAAATCTCAATCTGGTGCAAAAATCAGATTTGTTTGTACGTGACAAGGCTTGATGAGTTATGGAATAGCAAACGTATGTGCACTCGGATTGAAATTTCGCCATCCATCTCTCAAAATGGTGTTTGGCTGCTTTTCTCTCTTGTTGATACAATATAAAATATAAAACATTTCAGATAATATGGCATTATTTCCCAGTATGTCCAGGATATAGATACAAATCTGGTAAAAATGGACAAACAGACCTCTGGATATCAAGAGGTTGTATTAAGTACCATGGAGGAGTCAGCGACCGCGACCGGTCACATCTGCCATGCGTCCACAGTCAAATCCAAATGAAATAATTATTGGAGAAGGAAGTCTTGTCACAATTGGTACAGATGTCTCAATAACCGGCAACTCAACATTTCACTTAGTGAAACAGAGTAATCGCAAACAAGACTTTTATACTGACTGAAAAATTTGAGGAATGTTAACATCAAATGCGGTTTTCGATATCACTGTCTCAATAATTTGTTAGTTAGAAGTTTACATCTGTCTATGAAATGTTCATATGTTGAACACACCCTGGCATATCAGATTATTTGTGAAATATAAACTCTATATGCGGGTGGTTGTGATCGGCTGCACGCATAAGTAAACGACAAAAATATTTTAAATAGTAGATCTAGCACTTCCTCAATGATCTTATCTGCAGGCTGAGAAAACTTTATCTTGACATCTAAATTCGCGGACAAATCAATCTCGAGTGAGAAAATACGAAAATGATGTGCCTATCGAGACAAAGACATACAAAACGCATGAGGACTGAAAGTGGTGTTTGAAATTGTTTTCTTATGTTGAGATCCTAAAGGTTACATTTGCAGACAAATTATTCTGAAGTGAGAGAAAACTATATATTTACCTGAGTAAAAAACAGACTCACATGTGATGATAGTCTTTTACCGGTTCTGCGCCACTTCTCATTTCATGGTCCAATTCATACCATTTGACCACACCGATGACCAGGTTAGATTTTATCCAAGGACCGAATGACCATCACCGCTTCTTGACCGTCACCTGTCCATGGTTCACTTAATGATCGCTGATCGGGGGATCGCCGCGGACGTCCATGATCACCGCCGTGGTCACCATATCGATGTAATAAAAAATTTGAAAATCCGATAAGAAATAGTGCGACTCTATAAAAATGAGTGCGAGCGATAAAACACGCAGAATCAACGTTGATCAGTTCGACATAACCAAGTTGTCGGTCCACCCTCCCACCAAGGGTAGGAACGGTTCCTTCGTCAATGTACTATACAACTATTCGGATGGTGTGTGCCAACCTCTCAGAATAAAAACCCCCACTCTGTTTTCGTACGGAGTGAATGATTTGTATAAACCGTCTTACAGCATGTCATTGGTGCTCGATGACAAGCAGAAACAATTCGAGAGCATCATCTCGGAGATCGAAGGGTTTATCAGAAAAGAAGTGCAGAAGCACAAGGCTGTTTTTAGAGAGCATGGTAGAAAGAAGCCGTTAGACTGCGAGGACCTCCAGATCCTGAAAGGCAACATCATCTACCCTAAACTTAGAATGGATGGAGATAACATATTGACTAAATTTAAAAACATCTGATGAAACGGTTAATCCGCTAGATTACGTCGGGCAATGTTGCAAGGTGGTCACTGTTTTAACCATTGGCCACGTTTTCGTCGGTCCTAAGGCCGAATCTATTACGACGTTCGTGGGTCTAGTTGTTGTTAAGGAAAAGGTTGATAGAAAACAGTTGGAGGTAGAGGACTACTCGGATCTTTCGGATGACGATGATTGAAATGCTATAAAAAATTCTATATAAATTAAAAATGTCTTTACAGCAAATGTTTCGTAGCATCGGGGTGGAGCCGAACGACAAGACGACGTGTCAGATGCCCGTCCACACCAGGAGGATTCGCGACGGACCGTGTCCCTACGAGCTTGCTCCGGAGTCCATCTTTTGTGCCATTCACCACAGATACATGAAGAAACGCGATTTCCGCCCTCTGAAATTCTGCGAGTCGTGCGGACTGTGGATGTTCGATTCCACTCCTCACACCGCGTGTCGCTCCTGCGATAACAGAAAACAGCGAAGTCATTACTATTACATAAAGTACAGAGGACCTCCCCAGACGTGTGGAAGACCTCGCAAGTACTAATTTATATTTACAAAAATATAAATTATTGTACGAACTTGTATCCCGTCGGTTGTTCCGTCCGCAAGATCAGCTTGGAGTGCTTGCGCTGCGACAGCTCGTGCTTGAGACGTCTCTTCTCCTCGTCGGGGACGACGTCGTTCTCGTCCAAGCATTCGTTGTAGCTGAACTTGTCCTTGGTGAAGAAGAGCGCTACCCACTTGACCTGCGTGCGAAAATCTTTAGACGCGCTATTATAGCGTTGCGTCAACACCCACACGGACTGGTTGGCGTGTCTCCCCGAAAACGCCAACATGGACAGGGCGTCCGCTTTCTTTTTTATCTGCTTCGTGGCCGAACAGTCGTCGATGATGTACAGCGTGGACGTCCCCTTGTATTTCTCGTAAAAGAGTCGCAGCAGGTCCTGCAATCTCTCCTCTCCCGTCTTCGACACGGGATTGACGATGACGACGCGCTCGTTCTTGGGATGTTTTATATCCTCTCCAATCCACTCTCTCGATCGGTAGGCCCTGTTGAAATCGATCGAGGGGCATAGGATCACGATGTGCTCGAAGAAATCTTTGTATTCGCGTTCCAACAGATCGAGCACGAACTCCGTCTTCCCGCAACCGGTGGCCCCCACGATCATGGCGGAGTGAGGTTGCTGAATGTACATTTTTTTAATGACTCGAAATTTTTTAATAGACGAGGTCGCGGAAACGGCCGTTCACCATGTTGATCTGTCCGTCGAAGACGGTGAAGATGTACACCTCCAGAGGGTTGGGGGAGGCGTCGGCGGGTTCTCTCTCGATTCGGACCTTGACGCCTTGGTGAATCCTGCGACCCGTGCCGTGGAGATGATTTTCAGGCGTCGTTCGCAGATCTAGCCAGAGGGCGTAATGATCCTTGAGATATTTCCCCTCGGTCATTAGACTCAGGTTGAGCTCCTTGGCGACTATTTCTGTGACGGGTTCGCGGTTTAGGGAACTCGAGAAAAACTTTGCAATTTCCTTGTAATGGTATCGAGGCTTCATCCAGTCCCCGTAGAGCTGGCTCGGTTTCCCGTCGATGGCCACCTTCACGTCGGTGATTCGCGGATTGTAAAAAGCCTCGGGATCGTCGTTGGCGGGATCCTTGAAGAGAAACAGAATGCCCGAGAAGGAATGGGCGGTGGCGTTGATCTCGATGTTGAGGTCGGGGTCCGATTTTTTTATCGTCATGTTGCGATATTGCAATATTTTGTTGAAGTAGTAATGATGGTGTTCCCCGCATACTCTCTGTCTGATGCTGCGAGCGAGGTTGGCGTCTGTGATGATGTCGAATTCCAGAGTGAGGTTGGTGAGCGTATAACTGGCCCTCTTCTTGGCATCGGCGGGGTCTGTGTAGAAGACGTCTCTGGCATCGTTGAACGTCAGCATGTATTCCAATCTATCGCGCAGTCCCGCCTGATAGAAGGATTTCGAAGTCCAGGGGGATGCAGAATCGATTGCGGTACGCCGCGGCGAGTTCGGAGTATTCGCTGCTGCCCGGCGGTGCGCGGTCGAAGGGTTTTGCCCTTTTCTTATTGAGATCGTTGCTCTGTATCCCCTGATCCACCATGCTGTGACGCTCCAGTTTCCACAGATCATTGTAGAGCAGAAATTGGTTGGCGTTCTCGATGTCCTGAATGGTATTCCCCGAGTACTTCACGGTTATTTTTCTGACGATGTTGCGTCCCAGGTTATTGTACACCCCAGCCTTGGAGACGTCGCCACCCTCTATCTCGACGTTCATGTCGAAGCAGAGTCTCATGGTTCTGGGGACGATGACGTCGTTTTCTCCCAGATTGGGGAACTCTACCAACACCGTTTCGTTCGGTTTGGCGATCGAGCTGTGGGAAACGACGATCGACTGGCGTATGCCCTTCACGCCGAAGGGAGTGCGCAATTTCCTATCGGGATCGAGAATGTGTACGTAATTCATCATCTTTTTTTATTGCGCAATAAAACATTTAAAGCGTTTTAAAATGGCAGAGCCTTACGAGTTAGATAATCTGAATCCCGGCGACAACGATGATTCGACGAATAACGATGTTCAAGAAACATCGTTCAACGACAACCCTGTGGATAATAAGAACCCACTGGAGTGGGATGATTATGATTTACCAGATACCCCCCTCAGTCCTCGAGGAGATCAACAAGAACGTCTGAGAACGGGCGTCCTCGTGGACAATTGGAAAAAAGCAACGGGGGTGTCGATACAAACTTGCCCTTTACATCCAATGATAAAGGTGAATTATATGCAACTAGTAGGGCTGGTAGAAGGATTTTATTAAATGACCAACGCAATCCTGCGAAATTTTTAAAAGCAAGCACGTTGAGCGATAGAGGAGGTAGGCAATTCGTTAGAGACCTGGGGTTAATCGAACAACTTCCGGAAATACAAAAGGCGAGGAAAGTAATACGTGATGTCGACGACGTTGCAGAAAATATGGCGGATCCTGACGAAACGGGCGTGAAGCGAGTGGACAAGGGGATTGAGAGATAATCTAAAAGTATAGAAGACTTAAACCACGAATTGCCCATGAGAGAACTGTTGGGTTTAGATAAAAGTTTAAGAACCATTCGCGGTTCATTACGCGTTCAGGAGGCCAAGAGAGTGGAGCTGGAACGCATGTTGTCGCAGTGGAAGGAAGACCTCGAAAACAATCCCGGCGACAGGGAATGCATCGAGAGGGAGATCGCCAAGATGCGAAACGAATTGGATGGTGTGAACGAGAGCGTCGACATCCTCAAGGGGCAGCTAAAATCGCAACTCACCAACATCCGGGAAACGATCGCGGGGCTGTTGGACAAGAATACGTCCTTGCGAGAACGGATCGCCACTCTGTTCAGAGAACAGGGCATCACCATCTTCAGCATCCTGACGGCGATCGGCATGACGGTGGGATTCTTGGTCGAATTACTCCTTCCGGGGACGACGGTCGCGCCTTCTCCGCCGCCGCCACCTCCGAACAAAGAGGGTGGATTACAGGAATGGCTCAAGAAACAGCTAGACGCGGTCGGGAAACTGCTCGCGAGACTGGCCGCCAAATTCGGCGAGGCGTTGCCGGGAATCTTGGGTGCCATCGTTTCCTGGATCCTGTCGACGCTCGGCAAGACGGCCGTGTGGTTGGGAGAACATCTGTGGGTGTTGGGCATGGTCGTCGTCGGCTGGTTGTTAACGAAACTCGACGAAGAGAAAAAGAAGAGAAAATAGAACGAGAATGACCGTCTTCTGGCCTTCGTGATCGTCTGGGGGAGGAGGTGGTGGGGGCGATAGATGTATGGGTGGTGGTTTATCCTGTATGGGAGGCGGTGAGGGTTTGTCCTGCGCGAACGTTTTCGCGTTGAGGTCGACGTTCGTTCCCGGCGTCGTGGTTTCGGGTGCGATCAAGATCTCGTTCTTGTAGTTGGCGATGTTCTTGCCGATGTTCAGCTCCATGTTGCTGGGGAGCATGTAGAGCCCCGGATGGACGACGTAGTCGAGCTTGGAATTGGCGTACCTCAGGCAGTCTTCGTAACGCGAGATGTCGGCGGGCAGGTCGAGCGGTCTGTTGATCGCGTCCTCGACGTTGACCAGGAACTGCTTTTGCGCGTCCAGCGAGGTGGCGCCGGCGTCCACGATCAAGGCTCTCGTCTGGCCTTGAGCGCCCAAGACCGCCTAGGCGAAGACGCGAATGGACGCGTCCAGTCTGGCCAGACCCGGAAGCGTGAATCCCTCCGACCGGTTCGCGATGAACGTGGACCACTTCGTGTTATATTTCCCAAAGATGGTCCCCTTGATCTTCCAGTCCGCGTCGACCGGCACCCCGAATTCGCGACAGATCCGCTGGTACGCCGAAGCGTCGACGTTGTTCGTGTAGTGGTTGAAGTCGGCATCGCTGGGCAGGGGGGCTGCGATCTCCTTCAGGATCCTTCTGATCTGGTAGTAGACGTGGAACCGGAAGAACGACTTCGACAGGTTGTCGCCACCCATCTCCAGCGTCACGCCGCATCCGGTCGTGGCGCACCACACCGCGAAATTCAGCTGGTTCTGCCAGAATCCCTCGATGGAATGCTGGTACCACCGCTTCAGCATGGCGTAGTACTTCGGAGTGCCGTCCTCGAAGACGTTCGGGTTGTCGTACCGGACGAAGATGTTCTCGAACGACGCGCAAAACTTTTTGGTCGCGTTGACGTAGACGTCGAACGACGATAAATCCAGATTCTTTCTGTACTCGTAGACGTTCATCCTTTTTAAAAACAAAATAGTTATATAAAAACGACATGTTGCAACGCGTGACGAAAATCGGAAAACCCGTGAAGCTATTTAAAGACATCGACAACGCGAACGGCGAGTGGCGCGTGGGCGTGAAGTTCGTTTTTACAACGGTCTGTACAACGTGCAGAGAGACGAGGAGATACGATACGCCAGACGCGGCGAGAGACCCAAGGTCCACGTCGTGAACGCCGGGTCGTACACCTTCAACGACCTGCGGCAAATTCTCACGAGATACTTCGAGAAGGTGGTCCTGGACAAGACCACGATGAGACTACGACTCAAGGGAAAGGACGTGGCGGTGGAGATTCCGTCGGAGCTCCGCAAGATTCTCGGCATCGGCGAGAACGTGGCTCTCGTCGGAACCATCTACCTGACCCAGAGCATCAACCTGCAACCGGTGGAACTACTCAACGTCCATCTCGACGTGCTCTCCGGGGAGGACACCTTCGACGACGAGCAGCCGAACGACGTCGTCGCATCCCTGTCGTGTCCCGACGTGAAATTTTCCGAGGTGTACGTCGAAAAATTCGAAGATCCCATGTTCCTGAACCTGCGACGCGGGCGCATCACGGAATTCACGATCGACCTGAAAGACGAGCGCGGAAACCCCATCGACAATCACGACCACCCCATTCACGTCGTCCTGGAGTTTAAGAAAATCTAGCTAATAAAAAAATGTCTAGATCGGGATTCTATTACGAGGACCTGGAAAGGGCGGAACTCTTGGAGGACGTGAAAGAGGAGGTCGCCATGCTGGTCAAAAACCGTCGCATCATGAATACGTTCCAATTCGACGTGAATTAAAACGGAAAACTCAGGCCGTCGCTGGGCATGACGATGTTGTTCGACGGTCACGTCCTCCGTCTCGGACTCCTGGGGGAACTGAACTTGACGCTCATCTTGAACGACGTCGAACAAGGGGCCTTCCAGACGAAGACCGGCGAGGTGGTCACGCTGAATCCTCCCTTGCGGGTGACGTCGGCCGACGTTCTGAATTTCGGCGTGAACAAGGGGTCGAAGTCGGGAGTCGTCAACGGCGTCGTCGTACTGGACATATAAATTTTTTTTATAATAAAATGGAAAACGATGCGCAACAGTATCGTCTGAAATGACTCGGCGAGATCGAGCAGACGTTCCGTCGAGAGATCGAGACGCGGAAGAGCATGCACAAGCAGTACAAGCGAATCGTGAACACCGCCGACGGTGTCGACGGGGCCCTCATCTTTGGAAGCGCCGTCGTCGGGGGAGTCGGCTTCCTCGTTCCCATCGCGGGACTGCCTCTCCAGATCGTGGCCCTGACCGTGGGTTCGGCGGGGCTGGCTCTGAAGGGGATGCGACGATTGCTGTCGAGAAAATCGGACAGACACCTCAAGATCGTCAAACTCGCGGAGAGTAAGCTCGACTCGATCTCGGATCTGGTGAGTCGCGCGCTCGAGGACGGGGAGATCACGGAGGAAGAATTCGCCGCCGTGTCCCGCGAGGTGATCAAGTATCGCGAGATGAAGGACAAACTCTATTCTACCCCACCTCCCCAGGAGACGGAGGACCTCCACGAGCAAGTCATGAACCTCGTAAAAAAAACCCGATAGTCGTGTTCGTGTTGTCGTCGTTTCTCGTTGCGTGGAGCTTGCTCGTCGCGATATTCTACATTCTGCGCCTGGAACGTTATCACCGAACGGAAAGATGGCTGAGAACAATGTTGCATAAAATATAAAAAAAATGTATCTCTATTAAAAAGATGGATGTAGAGAAGATTTTAGCAAGGATCAAGGATGTACCTCTCAGAAACAGCATGTCGGCCATCGTCGGGTTAGGACAAGCGCGTTATTTTTTTGGAAAAGACGTGACGCCTGCCGAATTGGAAAAGATGAACGACGAGGAGGTCGTAAAACTGGCTCATCTGCTATGCGCTCGAGTCGTCACAGGTCTGAGCAAATGGGTATTAAATTTCATCAGAGATCGGTTTCTGCAAGACTTAAAACATGTTGCCGTCCTGTCGTTCAACGTTACTCCAGACGACCTGGAGTCTGATCAAGAAGACGACGAGTCCGACCAAGAAGACAACGCTGTCGAATAAAAAAATACATCTCTATTAAACATGAATGCGGACGAGATATTAACAGACGTCGTCCCCAGCAAGGATATATCAACCAAGGACAGATTATCGACCATCGTCGGGTCCGGACGCGCGCGTCAGTTTCTAGGCAAAGACGTGACGCCTGCCGAATTGGAAAAGATGAACGACAAGGAGATCGAAACCCTGAGTCGTCTGTTACACGCTCGCCTGAACGCGCGCATGGCAAGTCGCTAGCCAATACCCTCATCAGTCTGTATTCGCTAGGACTTAAACAGTTTTTCAACATCAAAGACGAACCCAAACTGATCGAGGACTTGAACGAAGACTCCTTCTTGGACGCCGCCATCGGCGAGGTGTGCTGCAGTCTATACTATAAATACGGAGCCTACATGGCACCTCTCAGCATGGTCGTCACGTCCAGCCGCTACATCACCGGATTTAAAAAAACGGAGGCTATAGAAAAAGAGAATGAATCCGGAGGAATTAATAGGGGAGAAGAAGAAGGATCCGAAACGTCAGGAGGCGGGGAGGAAGGGTGCCCAACGTCGATGGGCCAAAGCTAATAGCAACGATGGTAAAGCTACTAGCGACGATGGTAATGCTACAAGCAACGATGGTAATGCTATTGACTGGAGATGGCTAGCGGGTGGAGTCGTCGTCGGATTTCTGGTCTACAAGGCCATGTCCCCGGAACCCAAGACCATCCCACCGGAGCCCAAGGTCATTCCACCGGAACCCAAGGTGGATCCCCACAAAATGCTATAAATAATTTTCTCTCGTATAGAAAAAGGATGAGTGAGAAAAATTTAGTCAACACCGCGTATCACGCCGCCCTCAGTACGGGGAATGCCATCGGATACGCGCAACTTTCCAAGAAATTCTTAAAGATGTCGACGCCCAAGATGGATCTAGACCCGAAGGACTTCGGGATGATCCTCGTCGAATTTGCTCTCGCCGAATACACCAAGGACATGCTGGTGAAGAAGGGATTCATCCCCGCCGATATCATGAAACAAAATAAACCGTTAACAAAATGGCAACGATCGCGATGATGGTAGGCGGTGCATTGGTCAACGCCTTGGCGTTTTCCGGATCGCAATTTTTATTTTCGAACCACGAGGAGCAGAAGAGACACGACGAGGCGATGGAAAAATTGACCAAGGCCAGAGACGAATGGAATCACGAACGCACGAAGCGATTAGATTTTTTAAACGAGAGACTGAAAAAAGAAGGACACGCGGTGTACACCTACAAAAAAGTGGATGCCGCCATGTCACTCTACTCGCGGATGACGAACGAAGAGGATATGGCTCCCGAACCGACGTTGAGCGATTTGTACCAACCCTCGGAAGAGCAAAAAGATAAGGAAATCCTCTTCGTGCTGGCGGGGATGGGATTAGTGTTCTACGGAGTTAAAAAATATATCGCCTAAAGTAAAATGGAAGAGATCTACTACAGTCCCCGCGGCTATTGGAGGGGAAAGGCGGCCATCGGGAAATTGGCCAAGGCGGCCAACGTCAGCGAGAAGGAGGCGTTCGACTTCCTGAAGAAGCAGGCTGTGTGGCAAATCTACCTGCCCGCCCCCCGGAAGATCGTGCGGCCCAGATTCGAACGCGTGGCAGAAAACGACATTCACCAAGCTGATCTATTGTATCTGCCGCACGATAAGGTGAGGGGGAAGACGTACAAATACGCGCTGACGGTGGTCGACGTGGGCATGCGGTACAAAGAGGCGGAAGCGCTGACGCTCAGAAGCAGCGAGGCCGTGGCGGACGCGTTCGAACGGATCTACAAACGACGACTGACGTTTCCGAAATTGATGGGCGCCGTCCGCAAACTCATGAAGCGTCACGACACGATGATAAGGACGGGACGCGTCGAGGTGCATCGCGATCAGGCCATCGTCGAGCGATTCAACAAGACGTTGGGAGAACGGCTATTCACCTATCAGTACGATCAAGAGATGAAGATCGGGAAGATGGGGAAGGGGAAGACCAAGAAGAAGGAGAATACGGAATGGGTGGAACGATTGTCGGACGTCGTGAAGGCGATCAACGACGAGACCCATCCTCCCGAGGCCATCGTCCCTCGCACCCCCGTCGAATCGCCGATAGGTCCGTTTAGCAAGGTCCGATTTCTCTATCTACCCACCGAGGCGAATAAAGACGATACCACAAGAAATTATCTTCCTGCAAAGCGCAGGGAGACCGATCCCATCTGGAGCGTGGACAAACACGAGATCGATCGTCAGTTCAGAATGCAGGGCATCGACGTCTATTACCTGAAAGAAACACCAGGCAGAAATCCTGCCACACCCTCGAGGAGTTTCGTTCGAGAAGAGTTGATGGTGGTGGAGTAACTTTATTACCCGCGCGGATAATAAAATTGTTTACGCGATGGCATAGGTGTGAATGCGATCCTCCCGAATGTAGACCTTCGTGTCCAGGGGATCCAACGTCGTTTTTTCCTGTCGGATCCCGTAGATGATCTGTTTGTGCGACTGTAGACTGTGCATCTCGTGCGACATCCTGACGTCGTGGAAGAGAGCCTCCTTGTAATTGTGGAACCCTATCTTCTTCTGTAAGACGCACCGTCTCACGCCCTTGGCGCGTTTGGAGACGCTATCGTCGCTCATCAACGTGGCGTACATCTTGGGCTTCAATCCGACGAATTCTCTGACGAGTCTCCCTCCGCACTCGTCCTTGAACTTGCCGATCACCTTCTTGTTCTTGTTCTTATCTCCGTGGAAGACCTCATAATTGGAAAAATCGTATTCGTCTTCGTCTTCCAGCATGTCCCGGTAGACGTCGTCCGTCCGGATGTCGACCAACAGGGAATCCGTGTCGGTGTACAGCAGATGACATCGATCTCCGTACCTGGCCTTCAGGTGCTTGTAGTACCAGCCGTACATATGTCTCTTGGACAGGTCTAAGATCGCCATACCGCAGTAGATGGGTTTGTCCAATTTGATGATCGTCGGCTTGAAGTGGAGGAAGACCGTGCCGTCGTTGATCTTGGTCAACCCGTCGTAAGAGGGCGACGCGGTCATCTTTCTAATTTTTTTATCTTTATCGTTCACGCCGACGATCTTCAAATCGATCCTCTTCCTCTTGTTTTCCATGGTCTTCCCGAACACGGCGTTGTTCATGAGCTTGAAGAAGTCCTTCTCGAAGTCGTTCTTGGCCTGTTGACGCAATCGAGTGTTCTTGTGGACGTAGCTCGCGAGCCACGGCTCCTCGTCGAACTGAAGCGTTCGGTGCACCTTGGTCACCTTCAGCCCCAGCTCCCGATAGAGTTTCAACGTCTGGTGGTGCACGACGTATTCCTTCTTGTTCCGGAGATTGGGTACGAGCTTGGGGGGACCCGCGTCGCGCATCCCGTACTCCTCCATCAGCCGTCTGTGATACGGGGATAGGTCGTTCGGATCGACCTTCATCGTCTCCGGAGCGAGCGGATAATTGTTGTGCACCTCGTGCAGTTCTTTCGGATACTCCAGATCCACCTCCATGATGTAGCCCTTCCCCTCCGTCACTTCGTCGACCCATTCGAAGTTGCGACAGGGTAGGGGATGCGTCATGGCCTCCCTGTAGAGCGCGTTGGCGTCTAGATACATGATGTAGTTGGATGGTCGATCGGGATCGTGGTCTTCCAGATACTTGTTGTTCGCCTTGGAATAAAGTTGCGGGGCGTAGGTGATGCCGCCCCGGATCCCCTTCTCGACGAATAAATGCATGTCGTAGTTGGTGAGCAACTCCAATTCAATTTGGGAGGTGAGCAACGCCGCATCCCAGGCCAACGCGGGAGCCGTGTAGTAGTGACAGGGATCCAGCGCGTAGTGCTTCAGAGAGATGGTGCGAAACTCTTCGAACACGTCGGCCAGCAGGACCGCGTCCGACTTCAGGTACAGATCGTGATAATCTCCCATGTCCCTGCATCCGTGGTCGCGCCAGACGCTCTGGGCGCGGTCGTACTCCGCCTGAGAGATGTGAGAGTCCGACAGCGTGCTGTAGAAGGCTTCCTTCGGCGGTAGAGAGGTCTCGTCGAACCTGGCGAACGAATCCATGTATTCGTAGGGGTAGACCCCCTTTCTCGTCAGGAGCGAGTCGTCCTCGAACACGGACTTCGCGATGGGGTAGTCGTCTAGATTCTTGACCAGCGTCTCCAGACCGCATGACAAGAACTGGAAGCTGTCGATGAATCGCAGGGAACCGACGGAGATACTGATGAACTTCTCTGGGTTCATCGGAATGCAGTTGACGGGCTCGTCCACCTCCATCTCCGATAGTATCAGGTGGCAATCGTACCCGCGAAGATTGTGGAAGACGACGGGGATGTGCTTCGCCCTTCTCAGTAGCCTGTTGCACTTGTTGTGGGCCGCACCCCGAAACTTGCCGGATGTGTGAAAGTGATCTCTAACCTTGACGAGATCGAATGTCCTGATGTCTTTCATGATGTCGTCGATCTCGGTCTTTATGGTGCCGTGGCGATTGCGATACCATTCCAGATCGGATAAATCACCTGGGTCCGACGTGATGCCGAGGTCGCGTTCCAAGGACGACAGACTGGGCAATTTTTCCCGTTCCTCGAGAAGTTTCTTTCTCCGGGTCCACAGAGACATAAACGCGCGAGGATCCCCCGAGAATTCGTCTCCGCAGATCCAGCATCGCCGGGACCTCTCGAACTTTTTCTTGTCCTCGTCTGTCATGTGGAGCTTCTTCTTCGAGGAAGCATTAATCTTTTTTTCTTCTCGTCGCAGACTATCTAGGAGATGTCTCACGGCATTCTCCCCACGATAGAGTCGAGGCTCCTCGATCCTGTCGACGCCCTTCTCCGATCTCCAGACGACGACGTAGCAGTATCCCGAAGGGTAGTGACGCGACGTCTTCGTCGTTTTCTCGCCGGCTCGTTCGTCGAGGGGCGAGATGACGCACTCGAAGTCCGCGTAGATCGTGACATGCACGGGCTGTTTGTGACCGTGGTTCTTGAACTTGAGAAGGTGTTTCCCCTTCTCGGGCATGACGGGTTTCATGGCCGGATTGTTGATACCGCGACAATCGACCTCGTGCTTCTTGTAAACCTCCTCGCTCGATAGTATCTTCAGACAGCGAAGACACGGATAGCATTTGTGTTCATCTTTCGAGTGGGAAGAGACCAGTCTGGACATGTTCTTGATCCAGGAGTAGTGCCACTTGTCCTCTGGACAACAATAGCAATAGATTAACTTCACGATTGCGAACGTTTTCAGATATATAGAAAGGAAAGAAACCTCTTTTTTCAGTCCACCCGAGAACGTTGACGGCGAGTCCGTTGCGATTCTCGAACTTGGAAATCTGATTCAAGGGAGTCGGATAAACGACGCAATCGAAGTTGTATCTATCGATGAACGACGTGTACTTTTGCGGTCGATGATGATGATCTTTCACGTCGTCGTGATGCAGACACGCTAACACGCTGTACATGAAACATCGCTGATCCTCGTTCTGAACGTTTATCACGACCTTCTTGTTCGCGATCTCCTTGGGCAGTTTGAAATAGGAGGATCCCAGGGGAGGGTGGTACTGAGTGAAATTCAGATAAATCATTTGCGCGTCGTTGATGACCCACCCCGAGCTCGCCTGAACGGTTTTCTCGAAAGAATGTAATAAATCCTCGATCATCTCCTTGAACGCATCTTCGAATTGATCAGTCCTCAAGATCACATGCTGTCGAGTTATGTGGACCTGCGTTATGGTTTGTATTGCACCAGTATCTAAGATATCTCGTATGAAGCGCTGAACGACTTGGATTTGGATTTTCACGGGACCCTTTCTCAATTCGTCGGAGATCTTGGAGAGGAAGTCGTCTTTGAAATGCTCCAACAGGGCTCTGAGATCCGCTCGATGGATGTGTTGGTGAACGTCCTTTTTGTAACTCGTATAGAAGTTCTTGAAACGATCGCCGAAATCGAGGGTGGACGCGTGACGCTGTCGTCGCTTTCGTTCGACCCGGGCAACGCCTTTGGAAGGATCCGTCTGAAGAATTTTTTTATATCGAGATCTAATTAACCGACGCTGCATCTCGGTAGACGCTTCCCCGAGTTCCTCGTTCAACGTCCGTCGCAAATCCCGTCTGACGGTCTCTCTCGCCTGCTCTTCCGTCGACGCTCCTCTCACATAATCCCAAACGGCTTCGGTTACTTTCTTATACCCCCATTTACCAGCATTGTATAAGCGTTTCACGCCTCTCAAGATGTTCATTGCTTTTATGTATAGAAACTTTTTCTTATATGAAAATTCGATTTTTCAGGCGCGATCCACGGTCATGGACGTCCGCGGCGATCCCCCGGTCAGCGGTCATTAAGTGAACCATGGACAGGTGAAGCTCATGAACCGGTGAAGGTCATTCGTTCCGTGGATGAACTCTGACCTGGTGATCGGTGGGGTCAAAGGGTATGATTTGAACCATGAAATGAGAAGTGGCGCAGAACCGGTAAAAGACTATCATCACACATGTACTATGGATCATGGACGTTTTTATCTTTGAAAGAGAAGTGAAAACAAAATATAACTGCTTTCTGTTGTCATCTGAAGTGTTGGATAAACATCCATTGAGTGAGTTGGTAAGCAGTCTCTGACTACTAAAGTTTATAGATTCTGTCCACTCATTTTAGATTCTATTATCCTAGTGGGTGAACTAATAAAAATGTGACATGAAATACAAGAATAGTTCCATAATGTAGTTTTCGTGACTTAAACATACCTGTGTAATCCGGGAAACAGACAGATATTGGCGATCTTTCGATTTTATCTTGAAACAGATCTTTCTTATTTAAAAACAAGATTATTGAAGTTTTGGTGAAAAACTGGTTGTTGCAGATTTGATTAAATAATTTCATGCTTTCCAACATTCGATTCTGAAAATAAAATTATGTCATTATAACAAATACTTTCTTCTAATACTGAACAGGTGTTTATGAAACTGATACAGTTTTCTGGAAATATAGGTTGTCATAACAACATGTATAATATGATTGTTATAATAAACAATCGGTTGTCTGAAATAGGGTTTTTAGGATTCTAATAAAATTCGATACTAACTTTGAAATATCTGTTTCTTGAAAATCACACTGTTTGATTACCTTTAAATTATACACTTTAATTGACATATATGATTTAATCCGTTTAATCAGTGCTACTTTATTGGATAAATGGCTTGAATATCAGGAAAATAATTACTTTTGATCAATGCAAGGAAGAAAAAATCAAGTCTTAGGTGAAAAATCTGTTTTCATTTTTTGGCTTACCGCTGTATAGTCTTCATATAAAACAAGATCATATTCACTCATTGCTACAATGAATATGATAGTTGTCACACCTTCAAAACAATGTATCCATTTACGCCTTTCTGATCTAGCACCCCCAACATCAACTATTCTGCATAAAGAAAACGAAATCAAAGTAATTCTATTGTAATTATTTAAATGCTGTACACAAATATTCTTTTTATTTCTCACAAATGTATAATTCAATTTTATCTGTAAATTACAATAAACTGTTGTCGTTGACGATCATAAGTAGTAGAATTGTAAGGCTTACTTGAAAAGTAAATTTTTGTACGCAAAATGGTTTTCTACAATCCCAGTTGTCTGAACTCTCGTTCGAAGGACATCTTGAGTTTCTGGTACGTATGATGGATCTGATATCCTTTCAAGAGCATTAAGATAGCTAAAAAGTATGAAACAGCCATATGAGAAAACATAACTACATCAAAACCAAATTAAGAAATTGTCTTCCCTAAAACTTGACTGATGATAGCACAATATAATTTGTATATCAAATGCTCCAATATACCCTGGTTGGATGTAAAATGAATATTTATACCAAAGACTGAACAAACAGTACTTCGCTTATGCACTGTGTTTACCTGGAGATGCGGATTTCATTGACCGTTATAATTTATTTTATATTGTGTTATTTCTATGTACTGGAGCTTGGAGACAAAGCCTAAAATAGTATAGTTTTTATTTGCAAGCCACAATTATTCCACATAAAAAATTAAAAGAAATACTTTTAGGATCATAAACAAGTTTTTTTTTAACTAAAGGTGGTACCCGAAGGTTTAAATATCTAATGATTGGTTATCATGAAAATTGTTGTCATTGACAATCACTGACAAATTATTGACATAGGGATATCGAAAACCGCGTTTGATGTCAATGTACCGCAACTTTTACGGTCGGTATAATAGTCTTGTTTGCGATTACCTTGTTTCATTGGGGTGGAATGTTGAGTTGCCTTTTCGTTGGCGGTTGTTGAGACGTCTGCACCAATTGTAACGCGTATTCGTTCCTCACGTCTTTCATTCGGACTTGACTGTGGACTCACGGCGGCTGTGACCGGTCGACAGGTGATGCTTACTCCTCCATGGCACCTGATCCCACCTCTTGGTTTCCAGAGGTCTGTGTTTGTCCATTTTTACCGAATTTTTGTCTGTCCTGGACATCCTATAGGTTTATACTTTGGTATATTGGATGTTTTATGTATAACAAAATAAATGCATTGCCAAGACGATATAAAATAAAAATATCTCATTTTTGGGTTCTGGAAAATGACACTTTACACCAATTTTAAAGACAAACTGAAACAATGCACTGACAGATGTTCTTCATATAATGCATAATAAACCTTACAACATAAAGTTTAAAATAAAAAAACTGTGTTATTTATCTTTAACAATACGATTGCGTTGCCATGACAATATAAAATGAAAATATCTCCAAAATGTAAAATTTTTGAATTTCGTTAATCATACTCAGTTTTAGTTCCAAATACTATAAAACATCTCAGATACCAAAGTATAAATCTTTAGGATGTTCAGGATATAGATGTAAATCCGGTAAAAATATACACGGACATCTGGAAACCAATAGGTGGGATCAGGTGTCATGGAGGAGTAAACATTCCCTGTCGACCGGTCACTTCCGTTGTGAGTACACGGTCATGCCAAATGAAATAAGCGAGGAATGAATCCTCGTCACAACTGGTCAAGTCCAAATAAAAAAAATTATATGAACTGGAATTGACATTTCGCCATCCATCCCTCAAAATGGTTTTTGACTTTTTCTTTCAAGTTGATATAGTATGAAGTATAAAACATTTCAGATACCAAGTCATAATTCCCCAGAATATCCAAGACAAACATGGACCTCTGGAAATCAAGAGGTGGGATCAGGTGTCATGGAGGATTAACCGACCAATCACACCCACCGTGCGTCCATACCTATACTCTAGTTAAAATATCCAGAATATAGAAAATACATCCATCACAGGTTACATTTTTAATCTTTTCATCTAGCAATCAATAATTTCCATAATATAAAGCAAAAATGACACGTCACCGCACGTACAACAAAAAGTGGGATGCCAAGTAGACATACCCGCCCCTATGAATCTAATTTGTAGAAAATCTATCCAACTTTGCAATATTTTTCTTTCAAATACAAACATCACTGTTATGATCTACCATTGAGTTTGTAATAATGAAGTGCCCTTGAATACCTTTTTTTCATACAAATATCAGTTTCGACCAATCAAAAGCCTTTATTTTGTCAACATGAAAACAAACGCTTCTGTAACAGCTACTTTTGTATTTGCAATATAAAAATACCCCTGTATATCAATTTTCAACAGAATCGGTAATATCTTAATTTTGACCAATCCAGAGCCTTTATTATGTTACCACGTCAACTTACACTTTCCATACATCTACCATTGAATTTGCAATACAAAAATACCCCATAAAACTATTTTAATCCAAATCTGACGATATTAAAGTTTGTAACATAGAAACTAAACATACAGACCAAACCAAACCTCCGACCTTGGGTTTACGGGTCATAATCAACTCACTATGCAGCGGAATCATTAAGCTGGTACTCTCTTGCTCTTTGAAAACACTCTTGGACTCCCGCATCTTGCCATAACCGACCGATAATGGCCGCTTTGTCTTGGGTAAGCTTAACTTCATCTATGTTGGGCATTAAGGCAAGGATTTTGGTTGCGTCTTCCTAGCCGAAAAAAAAAATGCATAATGCAAAATGCATTGCATATTACTGTATATATCGAATATAATAGGTACAAAATACCCGTGTTTTCTGTAAGGTGTCCCAAAAAGGATAGCTTAAGATATCTTTTTGTAACATATGATTTCAAACAAGGAATTAATCATTCATCTTATTTTTGCTGTTTAAAAGGGGAACTAGTTGTGTTTTCTAAGCATATCTGTTACATACATATGATAGGACGAATGTAGGAAAAGAAATCACAGAAAAAAATCACAGGAATAAAAGTCACAGAAAAAATATCACAGGAAAAAAGTCACAGTTTATATGGATATGATAATGGTAGTTTGCTTTCATAAATAAAAATAATGTTTCTAAAACTTAAGACCTTATTTTATTATTCTTAAGTCATAAATAATTACACGCAGAGAACTTCAAAATATGTATCTTCTTAAAAATTTGATATATATATATATATATATATATATATATATATATATATATATATATATATATATATATATATACATATACTGAATCAGAATACCTGTACTTATTATCAATTATATTACGTATTTCATTTAGACTTGACTGTGGACTCACGGCGGGTGTGACCGGTCAACAGGTGATGCTTACTCCTCCATGGCACCTGATCCAACCTCTTAGTTTCCAGAGGTCCGTGTTTGTCCATTTTTATCAGATTTATATCTATATCCTGGACATTCTAAAGATTTATATTTTGGTATCTGAGATTTTTTTAAATTTTTTAGAATGTGGTCATCTTAGATTTATAACAAAATTTATAGGTGGATCCAGAAATTCTGAAAGGGACAATATTCAAGCACCATAAAAGAATGATTGGACACAAAAATGAAGGGCTAGATCCTTGAAATTTCTGTAAAAAAGAAATAAGAAAAAAAAAACCCAAAACTCGAAATTGGGACAGTATTCTTGCCTCTTTCATGTCGGCATATGTGATTTATTCAAGTTAATTTTGTTCCAACTAAGAGTATATTTTTTGACAGTAAAATGAGCAGTCTGTCTAAAAAGGAAAAACATTTTTCCTACATAATAAAATTCTGACTTTTTTCCTATGACTTCTTTCTAGTAAATTTTTATCTAATTTTTCCTACATAAATTGTGACTTTCATGTGACTTTTTTTCCTGGTTACCGATAGGACAGACTGATCACTTTAGGGCGTAAACACATACTGTTGGGTTTGTCGATGTTGTTTCAGTGCAAGTAAAAGATCATATAAAATTAAAAATCAGTTTACTAATAGTCAACATGTTAATGTAGTTACCAGTATATATATACTTTATATGTTTCCATGGAACATTTGCAACGGATGTGGCATGCCAGCAGACTCCTTCAGGACACCTGGTCCCATCCCGTTTGGGAATCGCAATTGTTCGTCATGTTGAAAACATTTCCACATCTAATTCGTCGTATTCTAACGGACTTTAGCTTCGATTATTAATTGGTCTTTCTTCATTTTTAGTTATTGCATCAATATTATTATTTAAAAGTTATAGTATTTTTAAATAAATAATTCATGTGTAGTGGAACCGGTTTCGAGTTACAGTTATTTCAACCATTAAAAATTAATTGGCTGAAATTAGAACTAACCTTTATAAAGATTAATGATATAATGATTACAAATAAAATTATGATTTTAGTTTCCCATTTTGTGGAATGAGGAATCGAGGTCAGTTATCGTTCTTATTCTCGCTAGGTAGCGCGGTGATTAATCAGGTCCTAGATCGCTTCCTGCTGACCATTTCCTGTTCATTGTTTGATCTACATACACATACACTTGACCATAATTATTTCACATCGGTTTACAATACCTACTGATTCAAAAATGTCTGCTGGAAAGTACGGTTCCTGGACAATTGAGAGCTTGAAATCCGAACTAAAGAAACGGAATGCCAAAGTATCTGGTCGGAAGAAGGAGCTTGTTGACAGGTATGAATATTCATTTTGGTACAATTATTGAATAGTGAATATAAAAAATCTGATGCATGTGTTGCCTACAAAAGGCTTTAACCGGTGACACGATTTATCTCAAACCATTACGGATAAAATTTTATGTTTGTATGAGTAATTCTAAATACATTTCTGCAATTTACGTGTCTTTATTTCTTAAAGTTAAATGATAAATATGTAACCGGAGAAGCTGACCTGTCGATCAACTGGACAAGCATATCGGTCAATGCATGCAGACTGGAAATTAATGTTAATCCGTGATAGATAGATAAGAAACATCTGGTATCTAAAGGTTTCCCAGATGGTTACTTTTTAAATGCCATGATTTTGTCTGTGGGGTGCAAATATTTTACCTCATATTAAATGACCCTAGACCCTAATGTAACAACTTTTAACCATTTTAAAAACATTTTTCAGGTTGGAGGCATATGATAGAAATTTTAACTTTGGACAAAGTGATAATATTTCTGATAACTTCACTATGGATCTACCTGATAAACATTTATACTCTGATCTGAACTCAGACAGAGACTTCCCGAGCATGACGATGCAGAAGGTCACTAGTTATTTGGAGCAATATGACAAAACAATTGAGAAAGTGTCCAAGGACATGTTCAGAGAGAAATTTCTTCTCTATGCAAGGTGTGCGAAAGTAGAGGATACTTATTTTGTTAGAAGTGCTTGTCGTGCTGAGATGTCCAAGTCTCTAACTTATAAACTAGATATATCCGTTGATTCAGATGGATTTATCAAACAGTGCCAATGTGAGTGTGCAGCTGGGATGGGGCCTAATGCCCACTGCAAACATATTTGTACACTGCTGTTTGCTGGAGTTCAATTTTCATCAGGGAAACCACTCCTTATTGAGCAAACTTGTACAGAGCAACTCCAGAGATTTCATCATGTAAAAAGGTACCACGGTTCACCTTTGAAATCCGGTCAGTTGGAAATTGATGGTGCCAATATTATATGTGAGACAAATTTCGACCCACGGCCATCACATTTAAGAAATCTTCATGGGTACACTGATTATTTTAGAAATGTCTGCCTGTCTAACCCAGGAATATCAACTTTGCCCATCCATCAAATATTTACTCCTGCAAATAATCTTGCATTAGCCCATGATCATGACTATTTTATTAATACTCATGAAGAAAACTTTTTGGCAAACTTTGGCTTGAAGAATATAGATTCAAATTACATCGAAAAAATCGAAAGTAAAACTAGGGAACAATCAGTTTGTAAGTTCTGGGCTCAGGAGAGGTGCAAAAGATTATGTTCTTCTTCATATGGTAGAATATGCAAGTTAACAGAGCAGACAAACAAAGTCAAACTTGCTCAAAGTTTCCTGAAGCCACCACAGAAGCTAAAGGCCCCTTCAATTTTACATGGGAAGAAATATGAATCTGTGGCTCTCAAGGAATATGAAAAAATTAAAAGCTGTAAAGTCTCAAAATGTGGGTTGTTTATTTCTGAGACACACCCATTCTTAGCTACTTCACCAGATGGCATTGTTAAACAAGATACCCCCCACTTAGTAGAGATTAAATGTCCCTATGCCTCTAGAAACAAATATATAAATGAAAAGTCTGTTCCATATTTAATTCAAGATGGCAGTGGAGAATTAACCCTGAAGAAAAAACATGATTATTTTTATCAAATTCAGGGACAGCTTTATTGTACAGACTTAAAGAGTTGTGATTTTGTTGTATACACACTCTGTGATATAAAGATAATAAAAATTGATAGGGATGATGAATTTATTTCACTCATGATAGATATGCTAATTGAGTTTTATGAGCATTTTTTCTGCCCTGCTGTCTTAGACAAGCATTTCTATAAATTATATGATGGTGATACTGATATTTAATAAGAGTAATTATCATTTAAATATTGTAGTATTTTGTACCTGTATTGAGCAATATAATGTACATGCACATGTACATGTTGCAGATTATTTGAAAAGCAAATCCATTTTGAGAAATAAATATATGGGGAATTATATGTGCAGTTTCAAGTCTCTTGGTGAAAGAAAAAATTAAGGTAACAATTAGTTCAGACAGTAAGCATTTAGCAGGTCATAAATATGTCCAAGAATTAAATTATTTTCTTCTACATGTATCACCTTGATGTTTCCACAACATACCTGAAATAGTATTGATAACTTGATAGTGGAATACATCAGTCACAAGTACATGATACATGTACCAATACTGTGAGCAAAATCTCAAAAAGAAAAAAAAAGTAACACATACTTGTACAGATGTAATTACATTGTATAGTTTATTAAATTAATAGCATTTTAGAATTACATGTAAATAATTCAAATTACATCTGAATTTGGCTGACTGAAACTGTGCATGGGTACCCCTGAATACACAAGACATACATTTTCTTTGTTATTTGTTAATGAACATTATTCAGGTTTTTATGCATCTGAGGAGACGATACACGGGCGAAAATTGCACAGCATAAAGCATACATAAATTATTTCAGTAGCCAGCTTGGTTTCGGTGCTGGTCAATGGTTCTGCCAGAATTTTGTATGTTTTGGCAAGTCCAATTATACGTTCAATATGAACACGCTTGCTGGCAATTTTTCTGTCTTTCATTACAGTTTCACCAGACATTCTATTTTTCTTTCTAAAAAATGTTGGAATGTTGATTGTCACATCTGAGGGAGCGAACAGATCTTGCACATTAAATCCCTTATCTGCCATGATGGAGTCACCAGGATCACACTTAGTCACAAGGTTGCTTCGTTCAACAATTTGTCTGTCACTTGTGGAACCTGCATAGGCTGGAGAGATATAGGATACAAGTCCGCCAGGGGTGACACCGATAAGTGTTTTCACAGTATTTCTGTTTTTATAAGTGGAAAATGTGGCCTGTTGTGCCTTTGGGGTTCTTGGCTTTTTTACTGGACATTCTGTGCCATCAACAATGACTCTGGTAGTTGGAAATTTAAAGCCAAAATCAGAAGGGGTGAAATATTTCACAAGTTCCCTAGCTGGCCATATATTAATTTCCCTCCACTGCAAATACATAAACCTGATCCATGTCAAAACAATATTTGTTACTGTGTTATCGGAAACTCCAAACAGCCTAGAAAGTTCAAAGTTTGTGGTATGACGTCTTAATTTCATCAAAGTCATAAAAAACTGGTTTTCAACTGACAAGTTCAACACCTGATGACCATAGTATTCTAAACAATATGCAGCTGGTCCTAAACTTTGTAAAACAAACATAAATCTTGTAAAGTTAGCTAATCCGGTATAAAACAGTATTCCTGCATTATCTTTGTAAAAGTTTTCAATGCAAAACATTGGATACGAAGGTGTTTGAGTAGTTGCAACAGCAGTTGATGGTTTATCACTGGTACATGTACTGATGAACTCGTGGGTTATTTGAAATGAGTTGTCAGACTGGGAAACTTCAACATCAACACCAACATCAGGCACATAAGGGTACATATCATCTCTACTGGTGTTTGACTCTGACTTAGGCTCATTAAATTTAAGTTTCCTCTTTCTTTCTCTTGTTTTCAATCTTTCTTCTCTGGCCTTAACTTCAAACGATGGCCCTTCTGTCCATTTGAAAATACTTGGAATGGCTCCTTTCTTTAATTTTTTATACAGTGGTGTTGATCCTACAAAATCAAATACATAAAATAAATAATATGACTTAGGTATTGTGGTAAGGGAATAAATTGATAATAATAATAATAATTAAAATCAAGTCTGTACCAATATGATAACTAATAGGTGAAAAAATAGATTAAATAAATAAAAAGTTAAATAATAATTATAACAACAATGAAAATTTAAAAAGAAAAAAAATCATCCGATTGTTTTTATTTTTAGGCATGCATAAATTAAAAATAAAAGCGGAGATATTTCAACACACACCCCTCTTCTCAGAAACATTTATCATTTGATCTTTTCTCCATAGAAAGCTTTGTAAGATCACAATTCAGATAGGCACCTGTTTCATGTTATCAATATTATAAAAGAAAAAATACTAATATCGAGTCTTACCATAAACAGTTTCATTGATGTAGTCATCGTCCCGAAAATGCAGTCTGCAAACAACGCTATGTTGTTTTGGTTCCCAAACTTTAAACTTGTCTGCTCCACGTTTTATAGCATAAATCCAAGCTTTCTTTTGGTTTAAATCAGTGGGAAAGCAATGACCCCCTCTGTAATTACAGCCAGGTACACAACAACAAGTTGATGGCATTTTTAAAGAAATAAAAACGATATGTTGATAAACCACGTGTGGACAAGAAGATTTCTGTACAGCTGTTGAAGTGTATAGATAAAATCCGAGAATCCCCCTGAGGATGCAGCAGAGATATTCCGACTAATGGACCTGATTATCTAATGCTGCCATCTGCATCAGCAGTCACGGTAGATAACTGACCTCGATTCGCCAATAGCACATTAGAATATAAAAATCTGCAATATACCAATGTTCAGGATATAGATACAAATCCGGCAAAAAAATGGCCAAACATGGACCTCTGGAAATAAAGAGGTGGGATAAGGTGTCATGGAGGAGTAAGCATTCATTGATCAGAATGAATAAACCAGGGCTAAATATTCTTATCAAAATATGCATCTTAGTGGACACAGCGTTAATTATTTTGAGAGTCCAGATGAAATATTTGGAAGTAAAATACGCAGGACTCTGCATAACATCAAGCCATTGTTTTATGGTTTATTATTCTAATTCCAGAAACCAAGCGTTTGATGAAAATATAAATCTGGAATGAGAAACAAATGACTGAAAATCGAGAAAACCTGAGTTAGTTGAAAATTTGCTTGAAAAAATATTTAGGGTTGGCAGTTAAATTAGGGACGGTCGGGTCAGCAGAAACATAGGTATTCTTCAAGGAATTATGACGGATCACACATAATATTGCCTAATTAAATTAGGTTATAATTAGGTAGGAATTTGAATTTAAATTTTGAATATTGTTTTACGCCACACTAAACAACGTTTCCGTTATTTTGTGACGGCCAGTTTTAATGGTGGAAGAGAGTACCTGGTTTCCCGGGAAGAGACTACCAGGCTTACATAAGTAAACTGGCAGATACGATAGTTATTCTGTTACTTGTAACTAAATAAGAAGCTGACACGGTCGGTGTATTTTGTATATCAATGTCCTCGTTTTATCCAATATTACTCCAATATTATTATGTATGCTCCGCGTCAGCGCTCTACATTTGTATGCTATGCACTCGCAAAGGAAATATTATTTCTGTTCCAAATTTTCACTGGACCTCAATCGTTTACTCAAGCCGACATATACTTACTAATACATACAACGGACTTACTTTCATACAGTTTCGGGGATTCGATCGAGTAATTTCCCTTAACTAGAACTCTTCATATTAAGGCGCAACGATTTGACGTTGGCAATAGGTGGATAACGATTACACTGTTAGCCCCGACTCCTAATGCAAATAAGGTCGAAGACAACTACATGTAAATAGCTTTCCATAGGCGACAATGTTAACGTTTCCCTGTATATCTCATCTTTCGAGCGAGTGATGACCTATAAATTTTACATGGATCTGTCCCGCGTTCTTTTCACAATCAGAAAATAAACACAAAACACAGGTTTGACCGTCTGGTTTTTCTGTCACATGTACATATGTCAATCTCCAGCAGTTTCGCTGTGAATGGACAGAGGATCCTCTATTTAGATACTTTTCTGGAAATTGACTCTATATCAAAATTATGCTGATTCAACATTTTCAACTCATAATACATTTTTTACTGTGTAAAAATATAACAATGTGATCATTGATACAATATATACTAATCAGAGACCAGCTTACATTCAAAATAGCAGCTTCGCTTTCCTACACTTTTTCAACCAATCAATTTCCAGGGTATTTAGTGGTCTCTAACATAAGTTGCCGGTAAGTGGACTCTGAGGTAAAATCGTATATCCATTAACAACATTGGTATCAAATGTAACGGCTGATTATTGTTCATACATTAAAATAAAAAGGAACGGCATGTAACTTACTGTTCTATCCGAACTGGAGAACTCTATTTGTAATTGAGGCATAGCCTTCAAAATGGCTATGATAGATTGAAGTGTGTTGCTGTGAACAACTGGTTTATATTGTAAACATTCATCTTTGGAATATCCATCTTCATGAATGATTCTGAAAAGAAAATGTTTTCTGGGCTTTAAAAGTAAGATAATTAACCTATTCTATCTATTGATTTATACTTTGGTATCTGAGATTTTTTATATTGAATTTCAAATTTCATGATTAAAAACTACATATGCAAAATACATGCTAAAATGTGGTAAGTTTTTCTATATCTGCTGTAAAATGAAACTTTGGGTGTCAAAGGTCATTCAGAAACAATGTAATTTGGATAGTATGTTACAAGTTGATGTATTTCCCGAGCTTGACGCCAAAAACAGATTTTATTTCACATTACGGGTCAAGTGAAATTGTAAATACACTTTCAGAGTGCAGTTAGATGTTTACATTGTCAAAATGAGGTTTCTTTCATGTTTCATTTTCATTGAACGAATGTGCAATTTCTAGCTTTTTCTCATTTAGAAAACAAATAAATACATTGTGCATCTATGTAGTAATAGTACCCCGGATGCACACGTTTTTTTGAAAAATATGCTGAAAGCATGCAGTGTCGAGAGGGGTCACCTTCGGCTGAATTTTAACAGAAGAACATTTTTACAGTGTACGGAGGTAGGTCAGTGTCAAATGTAATTAAATTTCGTCCAGATGTCTAAAAGTTATGTTACAAAAAACGAACTTGTGTTTCTTTTTTCCGCTAGAATATTGCTAAATATAAACCGTCGAACTGTATGACGCCATGTTTTGCAGTTTTCAGACCATATGTTTAAAATGGTGGACTAAATCCAACATGGCGGTTCGTCTACATAATTTTCTATAGGATGTGACGTCATATATATTCTAGGAAATAAGAGCCGGGAATATCACGGAATACATGGCCGTTGGAATCTAGCAAGCAAGTGCCGGAAATATGGAGAATCGGAAGTCCGGAAAAGCTTAGAATATAAATGCCGGAAACACGGATAACCATAAGTGTATTTTATTGTTGCATCCAGTCGATATAATGTAAATCGTTTTGCATATTAAACGACAAGGATATTCATCCATACTTAAAGTTTCCTTAAAATATAGTCTGAACCACACAAGGTCATGAATTTCAGAATGCATTAGCAAATCAACCAATCGTCAAAATAAAAATATTCTAATATAAAAGATCTCAGATACCAAAGTATAAATCAATAGAATGTCTAGGACATAGATACAAATCCGGTAAAAATGGACAAACACGGACACTACGTGAGGAACGAATCCTCGTCACAATTGGTACAGACGTCTCAACAACCGCCAACGAAAAGGCAACTCAACATTTCACTTAGTGAAACAGAGTAGTCGCAAACAAGACTATTATACCGACCATAAAAGTTACGGAACGTTGACATTAAACGCGGTTTTCGATATCCCTGTGTCAATAATTTGTCAGTGAGTAGTTTACCTCTGTGTATGAAATCTTCATATGTTGTACACGCCCTAGCATATCGGATCATTAGTGAAATATAAACTCCATATGCGGGTGACTGAGGGATATTACTACTTAAATGTGGAAAATTTACGATGGGAAAGCCGAAATCGTCGCGTTTATCGTATAGCTTAGTTGCTAATTTCCCGTCTAAAAACGTTTATCCTACATCTTTTCTACATACTTTTCTCCTTGTTTGGTCGCTTCATGTTTTGAAAATACTCTTCCTACGGGAATCTCTGTGTTACCCATGCGATGTCAATAAATTGGGTCATGTGAGTAATCATTAATATACTCACGAGTTATATGAAGGGGAATAATTCCAAGTATATTATTGTCGTAAGGAATCAGTGATTGTGTATTAACAGCAACATTTCTCTTCACACTACAATAAGATAGGAATTGGAAAGTTCTGAAAACACGTCTATCGGATTATTTCATTTAGTGTTAGCATGGGATCCTGGCCCAATCATACTTCATCGATCAATGAGCCAGGCTAAATCAGTATGACCAATAAACGTTCCCTTTCTTTCACTTCCGCTCTCAGACTTGGACAGATGGCCGCCATTACCAATGTAAAATTCCCGTGGTGGTTATTTGAGTACGAATATCTAGTACAAAACGGATTAATTTGTATTTGTCATGGGCATCTATAAATTATTCAGAATGCATAGGATACCGTTACGTTAAATTTAAGTGGTAGGTATCAACCATTTTATTTTAATCAGCCAAAACCAGCGGAACGAGCAAACTTGGTTCAGACTCTAGAATGTTGTGGAAAGTGTAATCAATAACAATTGAATGTAATGTAATATAATTCTAGTTGTAAGACTTTAGTTTTTAAGTTTAGCATACACGTATACATAACTGTGTGTAATACAGGAGCTCGTAAAATTAGAACTTTAATTTGGCAAAAAAAGTTATTCAATTAACTGTTTTATTGGTCATAGTATATAGTAAGGAGGGGTGTTATTATTCCGGCATAGATTTATTTCATTTGTAAATACATGTATTCCATTTAGATCTAATGCATCTAAGAGGGTTGAGGTTGAATGAAAGAGTATGAAGCAGAATGCGTTTGATAATATGTGTGTTTAATTTATAATTTTAGTTGACAATGAACAGTTAATTCATACTTTTGAATAGATAATTTAATTCGATTTTGATTTATAGTCTTAATTGGACAAGATCATTGCTCGTCCAGTTACATACTTTAGTGCTTTTGCTACTATCCATAACCGTTGTTTTGTTTGTTTTACATTATATTTTGTATTAGATGTATAATGTTTTAGTTGTGGTTAACACTCACGAGATCTTGCAGTATAGTAATATCACACGCCATTTAAATTCTATATTGTTACAGTGGTCAACCTGAGACGAATTTAGCTATACATTTACATTCACTTGCCATTCTATGATATCACTTTCTCTTTACAAAATCTTTTTCAAATTGGAACTCAACCGATGAAGTCTAATAGACACAAACGATCGTCTTGAGCATTGTAACTTAGGCATTATGTTTATAATATAGGTTGTATTTATATCAAAACAAAATCACAAACAACTTATCTGGGATGATAAGAATGGTATGTCTTTTACAATGTTTTTATTTCAATTTACAGGTTCAGTTCATTGACTTTAGATTTTGAAAATCAATTACCATTATCTCCAAAAGTTTGTAGGATATCGAAATAGAATATTCAAAATATTGCAAAAGTGCAAAACCACACATTTTACCTATCTGGACATTGAGAATGCCTATTTATAACATATCATCTGGGACCTTTTTATCGTCGACTTTCTTTAACTATCCTACAAAATCAAGTTTCATAAATGTGGAGAGATTTAATATAGGTATATGAAAATTGACCAAAACGTTTGTTTTATTAGAAAATGGGAAAGAATTCGTTTAAAAGCAGAAGGGGGAGATGAAACGTGATTTCGTTGTTGTAATTAATGTACATGTATTTCGATTTGAAACTAATGTTTTATTTTTGTCTTTTATAAATTCACTTATCTAAATATATCAGTAGTGACCCGTATTGACGTTATCAAAGTCTTGTGTGTATATAAAATCTGTCACCAGATTGCCAATGGCTAGACAATTGTTAATAATATATAAGATAGAGGTCGTGTGTTGACATCATCTAGACTAAGTGGTATCAACAACACTCGACGTAAATAATATAAACATAGTACCAAAGTTATAATGCGCAAGACTATCGTTTTTGTCAGATAGATTTCATCAGTTGAGCTCCAATATTAAATAAAACGGACTATTATATTCATTGCTCAAAAAAACACTTCTGAAATATATTTAGAAAAAGAGTCCATCCTCAAATTTTGATTACCAAACATTTTTTTATGGGCTTATCATAAATTCAATACAATGTTTTTGGTGCGAATGAGAAACAAATGTTTTTGGTGTGAATGATAAACAAAATGATAATGTGTTATCTTGACAGTTACATCAATTACAAACGACTATATAGTAAAAATAATGTCCTTTAATATCACTTGGATATTGTAACTTTCCGTCCAGTTTTATCATACTTACCTCATCTGTTTCACAATTGTACTCTTTCCGGAATCACCGGTACCTGCAGAAAGAGAGAAATTATAAAAAGGACACAACTCTGATGAGTATTAAAAGGGTATGCAAAAAATACAGAATTTATAGCCTTCAGTAACTCTAAAAATAAACGCTATATGTATCTTCAGCAAGATGTACCATGGACCTGAGTTTGTTGTATCTATATATTACACAATTGAAGTATGTCATGAATATGTGTGGCATCTAGAATTTTGTTAAAGGAAACCAAACTGATGCAAACAAAATGAATATAATAGATAATGACAGTATATGTAAAGACACACCGTGGAGTAAGAAGGTTATTCTGTTGGTAAATTATTTGACGTCATGATAAGTTTTTTTTCCGGTCCCTCAACACGTGACTATTTGAATGCTTATTATTGAAAATCTGTCGTAAGGGGCAATAGGCGGGTAATAACATTGCGCCAAAATTCCCTAAAACTCAAGCACAATGGAGGATGTATCTATTGAAATGCTAATGTCATTAACATGAAAAATTATCACTGAAAACATCAGACAAATGGATACACTCCTGATTAAAAATGCTGAATTGTAAAGTATTAAACTTATTTTGCTTTTTAGTCACCACCAGGAAGCTTAAAATAATATAAAAACACGAAGGCTATTGGAGAGACATGCCTAGTGATCTCTAGGAAACAAAGATAGGGTCAAGTGGTATGAGGAACATGAATTCCTTAATGGTCGGTTATAACCACTTCAAATCCACATTGAAATTAAGATCAAAATCAAAGCAGTGGATACAACTCCTGGTCGCTAATAGACTCTTTCATGTCCACTGTGGTCCTGTGATTTTGAGTGGCAAAACGATACAGATACCCACTAAAACATAGACGTCGTTATAGTGACTGATTGCTTATTGATGTCATTTTCCGGGAATCTGTATCATTTTGCCACTCAAAATTACAGGGCTGCAGTTATCATGAAAGGGTCTATATCGAGTAATTTTTCATTTTCTCAAAAAGATGGAAGAAAATGAAATGTGAAATATGTGAAACGTTGAATATAAAAAAGTCTCAGATACCAAAGTATAAATCTTTAGGATGACAAGGATATAGGTACAAATCTGGTAAAAAAAATGGACAGGAAATCAAGAGGTGGGATCAAGTACCATGGAGGAGTAGGCATCCCCTGTCGACTGGTCACACCCGCCATGAATCCACAGTCAATTCCAAATGAAATACGTGAGGAACGAATCCTCGTCACAATTAGTACAGAGGTCTCAACAACCGCCATGAAACAGGCAACTCAACATTTCATTTAGTGAAACAGAGTTATCGCAAACAAGACTATTATACCGACCGTAAAATTTGCGGAACGTTGACATCAAACGCGGTTTTCGATATCCTTGTGTCAATAATTTGTCAGTGAGTAGTTTACCTCTGTATGTGAAATATTCATATGTTGAACACATCCTGGCATATCGGATCGTTTGTGAAATATAAACTCCATATGCCGGTGACTGAGGTAATATTACTATTACTATTACTGGCCACATTTGCTGAAATTGTCGAACTCTACTACGTCAGACATGACAATTAGTTAAAATTAATGTCAACAAAAATGACGACTGATAACAATGGCATACTTACCGAGAAGGAGTAACTTTACTTCCCGTCTCTCCCTTACTTTCTCTAATTTTAAACTTTTGTCAATTTCTTTTGAATTTTTGGCTGCCCCTTTCTCTGAAGAAAAGTTACACCCCATGTCTATTCACAAACAGTTAGAAAATAGAAAATTGTAAATAAATTATATGTTATCAGTGTTATATATCCTTCCTTGTCGCGCCGAGATCTATTTTGTCGGTGTTCCAATGATTTGCCCATGTTTCATATTTCGTCAAAGTGACTTACACGGTATAACTACTTACATTGTTTCAAAGTTTTTAATTCATGAAGATATGTTTCAATACAATATGCCGCTTTATTAGCCGACCGGATCCTTTATTCATACGAAGTAAACTTCATTCAGAAACTGCTGAATCAAAAGAAGAAAAAATCAGTTGTTTCCTTTAATTTGACATTCAGATATATCGACAACGTATTTGTCAATTAATAATGACATTCACAATATGTCAATGCAATATATCCCAGCGAACTAGAAATTAAAGATATAACAGAATCAAGCACACAGGCTCCATACTTAGACATTTTACTTACTTTAGACACCGACGGGAAATTGGCAACTAAGCTTTACGACAAACGCGACGATTTCGGCTTTCCCATCGTAGATTTTCCATATTTAAGTAGTAATATACCCATTCACCCGCATATAGAGTTTATATTTCCCAAATAATCCGATATGCCAGGGGGTGTTCAACATATAAAAATTTCATATACAGATGTAAACTACTCACTGGCAAATAAATGACACAGGGATATTGAAAACCGAATTTGATGTCAACGTTTCGCAAATTTTACGGTCGGTATAAGTCTTGTTTGCGATTACTCTGTTTCACCGAGTGAAATGTTGAGTTGCCTTTTCATTGGCGGTTGTTGAGACGTCTGTATTAATTGTGACGAGGATTCGTTCTTCATATATTTCGTTTGGACTTGACTGTACCGGCGGATGTCGACAGGGGATGCTTACTCCTCCATGGCACCTGATCCCACCTCTTAGTTTCCAGAGGTCCGTGTTTGTCCATTTTTACCAGATTTGTATCTATACCCTGGATGTTTTATATATTAATTGTATTTTTAACCCTTTTAAACCCTACAGGCCATAATAGACTGGTCTAAATGATAGAAAGGGTCGTACTATCTGGATACTCAGGGTTGAAAGTGGGTAGTGAATAAATATTGAATTGTGTTGACAATGTAGGTATGTGGTCAGCTAACGTGATGTTTAGATCTCATCCATGGACGTTGGTCATTACAGAAAGGAAGCATCGGTGTGTTCTCTCATGCCAAGCAAAATAACATTCTTTTAAAGGAGCATTAGTGGTTTTAATATTGTGATATAATTGGTATTTACTTGCGGAAATACGGTGGTCTCTTTCCGGGTACGTTGTAATGGGATTCTCTCCTCCACCATCACAAACTGGTCGCCGTAGAGTAGTATATGTACGCCACTTCAGCCCCCTTTTTTTCCGAGAACAGGACGACGTGTCCATTTCCAGGAATTCAGGAGTCACGTGATCACACATACAGGTAAATGTCGTTATATATAGACGATGATATATAACGTGTTTATTGGATGATACGCGACACGGGCGATTTCAATTTTATCTGTTCCTAGAGATGACACGCTCCCGTGATCACTCGGGTAAATGCCGCACGAGTCGCCGTACAGGTGTCTCAATCGTATAGTGTGAAAAAATTGAAATGTCATTAAGATGTTTTAGTCAATTCATTGGAGCCATGGATACAACAAGACAGATAAGACGTAGTATTTTTAAGAAGAAAATAAGTCACACGACATCGCAAAAGGTGTTAAACCTAGGTGGGACATGGATGACTCACAATTCGTAATAGACAATGTAGTAGGGATATACTTTGTTGAAGCCCTAGACGAATTAGACGAGAAGGAACTCGAGGAGGAACTAGTCCTATATGACGAGGAGGAACGATCCTATTTAAAAACGGAGCTAGCCTTGGATAAAGAGATCTGGTGGCGCAAAAAAGTGTGGTTTGATTACAACAACCTTACCAGGAGATACGAGACGTGGGATCCCGAGGTGAACTGGGGTAACAAAAAAGGTTGGTTTAAGTACAACTGTTATTACGTGAGAGACGAGCCGTGGGACCCCGCGGTGGACTGGTATAACAAATCTTTTTGGGTTGATTACAACCGACTTACCGGGAGTTACGTGCCGTGGGATCCCGCGGCGGACTGGATTGGTAAAACATATTGGGTTTCGTACAAACTGCATGGTTATAAAAAATACTAAAAATTTATATTTTACACAAAATATAAATTATTCTATAAACTTGTAATCCGTTGGCTGTTCCGTCCGCAAGATCAGCTTGGAATGCTTGCGTTGCGACAGTTCGTGTTTGAGACGTTTTCTATCCTCTTCCGGGACGACGTCGTTCTCGTCCAGACATTCGTTGTAGCTGAACTTGTCCTTGGTGAAGAAGAGGGCTACCCACTTGATCTGCGTGCGAAAGTCTTTAGACGCGCTGTTGTAACGTTGCGTCAATATCCACACGGACTGGTTGGCGTGTCTCCCCGAAAACGCCAGCATGGACAGAGCGTCCGCCTTCTTCTTGATCTGCTTCGTAGCCGAACAGTCGTCGATGATGTACAGCGTGGGCGTACCCTTGTATCTATCGTAAAAGTGTCGCAGCGTGTCCTGCAATAATTCGTCTCCATTTTTAGACACCGGATTGACGATGACGACTCGTTTGTCTTTCGGATGTTTGACGTCGTCGCCTATCCACTTTCTCGATTTGTACGCCTTGTTGAAGTCTATCGAGGGACACAGGATCACTATGTGGTCGAAGACGTCTTTGTATTCGCGTTCCAGCAGATCGAGGACGAATTCCGTCTTCCCGCAACCGGTGGCACCCACGATCATCGCGGCGTGTGGTTGTTGCATGAACATTTTTTCTTATAGGATTTTAATTTTTCTTAAGAGATGACGCTCGCGAAAACGACCGTCCCGACATGTTGATCTGACCGTCCTTGACGACGAAGATGTAAACGTCTACGGGATCGGTGTCGGTTTCGGGTGCTTTCTCGATGCGGACGGAAACGCCTTCGCTGATGTTTTGTAGCTTGCGACCCGTGCCGTGGAGGTGGTTTTCGGGTGTCGTCCGCAAGTCCAACCAGAGTGCGTAATGATCTTTGAGATATTTTCCCAGAGTCACGTTGCTCAGGTCGAGTTCCTTGACGATCGTTTCCGTGACGGTTTCGCGATTCAGGGAGAAAAACTTTTTAATCTCGTCAAAGTGGTGATGCGGTCTCATGCTGGCCGAGAACAGTTGGTTCGATTGCCCCTCGATGGTCGTTTCCACTTTGGTGATTCTCGGATTATAAAATTTTTCCGGATCGTTGACAGAAATGTCTTTGAAGAGAAACAGAATACCCGAGAGAGACTTCGCGGGGGTGTTGATCTGATAATTGAGGATGCCGTCCGATTTACTCATCGTCGTTTTGCGATAAGTAATAGGCGTGTTTTCCCGCGTACCTCTGTCTGATGCTGCGAGCGAGATGCTCGTCGGTGATTTTCTCGAACTCTAACGCGATGTTAGTTGCCTTATAACTTATCGTTTTATTGGCGTCGTCGGGGTCCGTCAAGACGACGTGTATGGCGTCGTTAAACGTCAGCATGTATTCCAAACGATCTTGTAAACCCGCTTGATAAAAGGGTTCGCTCGTCTCCAAGATTTCGAAGTCCAAGGGAATGTAAAAGCGATTCCCGAACGTCGCAACAATTTCGTAGTCTTCGCTGGTGTCGCGGGGTATTTTATAGCTGGTTGGTTTTGCTCTTATTATATTGAGATCGTTAGTCTGTATCCCCTGATAGGCCATGTTACCTCGTTCCACTTCAAAGATCGTTATAGACGAAGAATTTATCTGCATCGTCTATGGTCTGAACGGTGTTTCCCGAGATCTTCACCTCGATTTTCTTGACGATGTTGCGTCCCAGATTATTATAAACACCCGTTTTGGTGAGATCGCCACCCTCCACGGCGACTTCCATGTCGAAGCATAGTCTCGTGCTTCTGGGGACGATGACGTCGTTCTCGCTCAGATTGGGAAAACGAACCGTCAACGTTTGGTTTTCTTCGATGCTCGAAGTATTGTGGGACACGGTCACCGTTTGGCGTATACCCTTCACGCCGAAGGCAGTGCGCAATTTCCTATCGGGATTGAGAATGTGTCCGTAATTCATCATCTTTTTTTTATTACGTAATAAAAAATTTAAAGCGTTTTAAAAAATGGCAGAGCCTTACGATGATCTGAAGCGTAACGACGATGATACGGCAAATGACGATATTCAAGAGACATCGTTCGGTAATGATCAAGGTACCGTCGAACAACCATCCGCGGATGAAAAACCGGATCCGCAGAATGTTTTTAATTTACCAGAACCCGGGGGACCTTCACGATCGTTAGAAGAGCTAAAACAAGATCTAAAAAAGCAAGAACAAGAAGCAGAAGAAAAAAAGCAAGAACAAGAAGCAATAGAAAAAGAGAGAACCGGTAAACTCATAGACAAATGGAAAGATTACTGGAAAGATAAGGGTGTTAGTCTTGGTGATCTGGACATAAAATTTTCATCCAATGATAAAGGTGATTTATATGCATGGAGTAAGGATAAGGAAAAGTGGGTTTTATTAAACTGGAAACGTGATCGTGATAAATTTCGAGCGGTAGCTACGTTAAAAGCGGAAGGAGGTGTGCAAATTGTTAAAGACCTGGGGTTAAGAAGCCAACTTGCCATAGTACAAAAGGCAGAAGAACTAAATAAAGCAATCGACACCTCAAAAGAGATAATAGATAATACTATACAAACGGACGAAAAGCAAGTGAAACAAATAGACGACGGACTAGATCCGGTAATGGTTAAGTTGCAAGAACTCCGTGAGGAAATAACGAAAGAAGGAGATGAGCACGACCTCGTCGATGCATCGACGGAAATCCATGAAGAAGACTTTAAGGGAGAATTCCCCCTGAGAACATTGAAGAGATTGGATCAGATTTTACAAACCATTCGCGGTGAAATACGTAATAGTGCATATAAAGTAGCGACGCATCTACGATTGATAACGGAATGGACCGAAGAACTCGAAAACAATCCGGAGAAAAAAGAAGAGCTCGAGGGGAAGATAAAGGCGTCGCGTGAGGTAATCGAGATACATAGAGAGAATATTAAAGAGCAGAAAGGGGAATTAAAGACTCAACTGGATACCATAAAAGCATCGATCACGGGATTACTCGACAGCAGTAATTCCTTGAGAGATAGAATCGCCAATCTGTTCAAAGAACAGGGCATCACCATCTTCAGCGTCCTGACGGCGATCGGCATGACGATAGGTTTCTTAGTCGAATTACTCCTTCCGGGGACGAGTCCACCACCACCCACTCCATCACCACCTCCCAACAAGGAGGGAGGAGCGAAGGAATGGATCAAGAAACAGCTGGACGCGATCGGTAAATTGCTCGCGAGACTAGCCGTCAAGTTCGGCGAAGCGTTGCCTGGTATATTGGGCGCCATCGTGTCCTGGATCCTGTCGACGCTCGGTAAGACGGCGATGTGGTTGGGAGAACATCTGTGGATGTTGGGTATGGTCGTCGTCGGTTGGTTGTTAACGAAACTCGACGAAGACAAGAAAAGAAAGTAACGCTAGAGCCAAGACGGCGGTCTTCTGATCCTCGTGATCGTCTGACGGCGGCTTGTCCTGTAGCGCTGACGGCGGTGGTGTGATCTCTACGGGAGGTGGTGACGTGATCTCTACGGGAGGAGGAGGTGGTTTATCCCGCGCGAACGTTTTCGCGTTGAGGTCGACGTTCGTTCCGGGCGTCGCGGTGTCGGGAGCGATCAAGATCTCGTTATTGTAGTCGGCGATGTTCTTGCCGATGTTCAGTTCCATGTTGCTGGGCAGCATGTAAAGCCCCGGATGGACGACGTAGTCGAGCTTGGAATTGGCGTACTTCAGACAGTCTTCGTAGCGCGAGATGTCGGCGGGCAGGTCGAGCGGGCAGTTGATGGCGTCCTCGACGTTGACCAGGAACTGTTTCTGGGCGTCCAGCGACGTGGCGCCGGCGTCCACGATCGAGGCCCTCGTCTCCCCCTGCGAGCCCAGGATCGCCCAGGCGAAGACCCGGATGGACGCGTCCAGTCTGGCCAGACCCGGAAGCGTGAACCCCTCCGGTCGGTTCGCGATGAAGGTGGACCACTTCGTGTTATATTTCCCGAAGATGGTCCCCTTGATCTTCCAGTCCGCGTCGACCGGCACCCCGAATTCGCGACAGATCCGCTGGTACGCCGACGCGTCGACGTTGTTCGTGAAGTGCTCGAAGTCGGCGTCGCTGGGTAAGGGGGCGGCGATCTCCTGCAGGATCCTTCTGATCTGATAATAGATGTGGAACCGGAAGAACGACTTGGGACAGGTGGTCGTTTCCCATGTCCAGCGTCACACCGCATCCGGTCGTGGCGCACCACACCGCGAAATTCAGCTGGTTCTGCCAGAATCCCTCGATGGGATGGGATGCCGGTACCACCGCTTCAGCATGGCGTAGTACTTCGACGTGCCGTCCTCGAAGACGTCCGGGTTGTCGTACTTGACGAAGATGTTCTCGAACGACGCGCGAAACGTTTTGGTCGCGTTGACGTAGACGTCGAACGACGACAGATCTAGATTCTGTCTATACTGGTAGACGTTCATTCTCTTTTTTAGTTAAGATTTATTAATATTAAAAACAGCATGTTCTATCTCGTGACGGATATCGGAAAACCCGTGAAACTCTCTCGCTACATCGACAACGCGAACGGCGAGTGGTGCGTGGGTGTCAAGTCCTTCCGTTTTAACAACGGTTTGTACAACGTCAAGAAAGACGTGGAGATACGCTACGTCAAAGGGAGAGACAGACCCAAAGTCCAAAGCGTGCACGCCGGTAGGGTCGTACACCTTCACCGACCTACGACGAATTCTCTCGCGAAATACTTCGACAAGGTATTCGAATCGACGGTTCGAGCAGTACGGCGGTGGTGCTTCCGCCGGAAATCGGCAAGATTCTCGGTATTCGCGCGAATGTGGCTCTCGGCGGGACCATCTCCGCGAGCCAGAGCATCAACCTGCAACCGGTGGAACTCCTCAACGTTCATCTCGACGAGTTGGTGGAGGGCATCAGAGACGGCACGGCGAAGGACATCCTCATGTCCCTGCCCTGTCCCAACGTGAAATTTTCCGACTTGTACGAAAAAGACGTCGAACATCCCGTGTTCTTAACGTTGAGACGCGATCGCATCTCGGAATTAACGATACGACTAAAAGACGAGGAAGGCAACCCCGTCGACAATCACGGTCATTCCGTTCACGTTCTGTTGGAATTTAAGAAAAAAAATCGTATAATAAAACATGTCTAGATCGGGATTCTATTGGGAAGACGTGGAAAGGGAAGAACTGGTGGAGGACCTGAACGAGAAACTCCTCAAAGACCTCAACGACGCCAAAGAGGAGATCACCGCGTTGGCCAAAAGCCGTCGCATCATGAACACGTTTCCAATTCTACGTGAATAAAAACGGAAAAATCAGACCGCAGCTGGGCACGACGATCTTGTTCGACGGTTACGTCCTCCGTCTGGGATTTTTGGGGGAACTGGACGTGACGCTCGTCGTGAACGACGTGGAACACAAGACCTTTCAGACCAAGACAGGCGAGATCGTCCCGTTGAATCCACCGTTGCGGGTGACGTCGGGCGACGTCCTCACCTTCGGCGTGAACAAAGGATCGAAAGTGGTCACCGTCAACGGCGTCGTCGTTCTCGACATATAAAAAATTTCCCTTTTAAAAAGATGAGTAAAGATACATTGTACCCACCATTAACATCGAAAGATACTGAAACATCGGAAAAACCATCGGAAAAACCATCGGAAGATACTACATCCTCGGACAACGCGCAACATTATCGTCTCAAACGCATCGGGGAGATCGAGCAGACGTTTCGGCGAGAGATCGAGACGCGGAAAGAGCGTTCACAAGAAATACAAACGAGCCGTCAACACCGCCGACGGCGTCGACACCGCCGATGGCGTCGACACCGTGCTGATCTCGGGAAGCGCCATCATGGGCGGTGTGGGATTGGCCGTACCCATCGCGGGCTTACCTCTCCAGATCGCGGCTCTGACCGTGGGCGGAGTGGGATTGATCATCAAGGGCGTCAGACGATTGCTGTTGAGGAAATCGGAGAAACACCTCAAGATCGTCAAACTCGCGGAGAGTAAATTGAACTCGATCACGGATCGGGTGAGTCGCGCGCTCGAGGACGGGAAGATCTCGGAAGAAGAGTTCGCCGCCGCGTCCCACGAACTGACCAAGTATCGCGAGATAAAGGAGAAACTGTACACCAAATATAAGTCCGAAACCGTAAAAAAGGAGTCGGATCAAGAGACGGACGACCTCCGCAAGCAGCTCCTCACCCTCGTAAACAAATCCACTTCTCGTTAACCGTAGATTTTTAAGACATTCTGTTTTAAAAAATCCGGTTAAACCTCTTTCTTGGGGCGTCCGCGTCTTCTTCTCTCGGACCGTGGATGCGTCTTGTGCCACTCGTCTGCGCGTTCTTTTCCGCCGCACGTATAACACGTTTCGTATTTAGTGCTATCGGTCATCCATTTTTGACAAGAGACGCAATACTTCAACGTGTCGATACCTCTCTCTTTCAAGTAGTTGTGATGAATGCTACAAAACAACGAATTCACGACGACCGGATGCTTACACGGGTAGTCTCTGCGCATGCGAGGCATTTGACACGTGAGTTTGACGTCGTCGGGGCCAATACACCAAGACTTGGTTACCACCCAACTGCATGCACGCTATGTCGTCCCCCAACATCTGTTTTACACCGCGTTCGGTAAACGCCTTGTCCAGTAAAATAAACATTTTTTTTATTTATATATCTATTGTTTAAGCCGTTTAACAAATTTTTTTTACGTTAAGAAATGAAACGTTTTACCGAGATGGTATTGTTCGCGTTGTTGTCGTTGGTCGCGGTAGGGTGTGTGCTCGTGTTATCCGCGATATTAACTATGTTACGTCTGGAAAACTATCGCAGAACGGAGAAAGGGCTCAGAAACATTTTTAAAAAAATGACTTAAAGAAAATTTATTCGTTATAAAAAAGAAAACATGGCATTCGTGACAGTTGAGAACTTTGATGTGAACAATTTAAGGACGGGCGCTCATTACGTCGATAAGAAAGGGAAGCGCTATCAACGCGTTTACGTTCGCGTATCAGTACCCGAACGACGACGTGAAACCGTTAGTGATACGCACACCCAAAACGGAATCGTCCGGTTTGTGGCAACACGAGGACAGTTCCGATTATTCTATGAAATTTAAATGCGAAAAGGAATTCGCCGACGTGTTGGAAAAGATCGCGGCGTTCTTGAGAACGGAAATAGATAAACTCGCAAAGACACTGAAAGACAGTGGTAGAAAATCCCCCGTGAATGTCAACGATATAACCCTCGTCAAAACGGATCAGAACGGTGACAAGGTGATCTACTCGAAAATTAAACAGGGGCCGAGAGACAAGCCTACTTTTTATAGAAAGAGAACGGCCGACGATCCGAAAGATAAACATCCGCTCGTCGAAACCGATCTTCACCAATACGAGAAAAAACGATGTCTGGCCATTGGTTCTTTACGCATAGACAAACGTTTACATACCCAACAAAGAATCGAAAAGTATACATGCAAACCCTCTTACACCAGGCCATCGTCGTCAAACAATCGACGTTGATCCTCTACCGGATTTGGCCGACTGTGTAGAAGACTTGGATTCCGACACGGAATAAAAAAACGTGACAGTATTTTGTAAACGTAACGTTTACAAAATATAAATAAAATGTATTAAAAAAAGATGAATGTAGACGACGTATTAGCGAACGATGCACCTTCCACTACCCCTAGTACGGCGGTAACCGCAAAAGACAGACTGTCGGCCATCGTCGGATCCGGACGCGCGCGTCAGTTTCTGGGTAAAGACGTGACGTCTTCCGAATTGGACAAGATGAACGACAAGGAAGTGGAATCCCTTAGTCGCGTGTTAGACGCTCGACTCAACATGTGCATGGCCAAGTCGATCGGCAATACCCTCATCGGTCTGTATACGCTTGGTCTCAAGCATTTTTTCGACATCAAAGACGAACCCAAACTGATCGAGGAGCTGAACGAAGACCCCTTCTTGGACGCCGCCATCGGCGAAGTGTGTTGTAGTCTCTATTATAAATACGGTGCGTTCTTAGCACCTTTCAGCTTAGCCGCCACGACGAGTCGTCATATTACAGGAATAAAAAAACCGGAGGATATAGAAAAAGAGAATGAATCCGGAGGAACTCATAGGGAAGAAGAATCCGAAACGTCAGGAAGCGGGGAAGAAATTGGAAGAATAGCAATGCTAATAGCCAGGATAGCAATGCTAATAGCCAGGATAGCAATGCTAATAGCCAGGATAGCAATGCTAATAGCCAGGATAGCAATGCTAATAGCCAGGATAGCAATGCTAATAGCCAGGATAGCAATGCTAATAGCCAGGATAGCAATGCTAATAGCCAGGATAGCAATGCTAATAGCCAGGATAGCATTGCTAATAGCCAGGATAGCATTGCTAATAGCCAGGATAGCAATGCTAATAGCCAGGATAGCTGGAAATGGCTAGCGGCCGGCGGACTCGCGGTCGTCGGATTGTTGCTGATCTACACGAAAAAACAACCACCGCCTCCTCCTCCTCCAGAACCCAAAGAAGAATCAAAACCCAATCCCCATGAAATGTATTAAATAATTTTTTTCTACTATAAAAAATGTGTAACTGGACATTGATAACATTCATGCACACGGCGTCGATGGCAGCGGGGATCATCACCACGAGTTTATTCGTTGCCATGCTTGTACAAGCAGTGTGGACATTACCTTCCGACTGTAGAGAGAAGAAGAAGAGGTAAAAACCCGATAAATAATTTTTTCTCTCGTCTTTTAAAATGAGTGAAAAAGATTTGGTCAACACCGCGTATCACGCGGCCGTCGTGACGGGGATCGCCACCGGTTACGCGCAGCTCCTCAAGAAATTCTTCAAGATGTCGACGCCCAAGATGGGTCTAGACCCGAAGGACCTCGGGATGGTCCTCGTCGACTATATTTTCGCCGAGTACACCAAAGACATGCTGGTCAAGAAGGGCATCATCCCCGCCGATATCATGAAATAAACTAAAACTCTCTCTATTAAAAAATGGCAACGATTGCGATGATGGTGGGCGGTGCATTAGTCAATGCTCTAGCCTTCTCGGGTTCGCAATTTCTATTCTCGAATCACGAAGAACAAAAGAGACACGACGAGGCGATGGAAAAACTGACCAAGGCCAGAGATCAATGGAATCACGAACGTACGAAGCGATTAGATTTTCTCAACAGAGACTCAAGAAAGAAGGACACGCGCTGTACACCTACAAAGAAGTGGACGCCGCCATGTCACTCTACTCCCGGATGACGAACGAAGAGGCGATGGCTCCCGAACCGAAGTTGAGCGATTTCTATCAACCCTCGGAAGAGCAAAAAGACAAGGAAATCCTCTTCGTGGTGATCGGGACGGGACTCATGTTCTACGGCGTTAAAAAATACGTCGCCTAAAGTAAAATGGAAGAGATCTATCACAAACACTATTGGAAGGGAAAGGCTGCCATCGGGAAATTGGCCAAAGCAGCTAAAGTCGGCGAGAAGGAAGCGTTGGAGTTCCTGAAAAAACAAGACGTGTGGCAAATCTACCTACCCGCCCCCAAGAAGATCGTGAGACCCCGATTCGAAGCCGACCTGTTGTTTTTACCGCACGACAAGGTGGACGGGAAAACGTACAAATACGCGCTGACGTTGGTCGACGTGGGCACTCGCTACAAAGAAGCGGAACCGCTGACGACCAAAGACAGTCGAGAGGTGGGCAAAAGATCTACGAACGGCGTCTGACGTTTCCGAAATTATTACAAGTCGATCCCGGTCGCGAATTCATGGGCGCCGTCTCCAAACTCATGACCCGACACGACGCGAGAATAAGAAGGGGACGGGTCGACCTTCATCGCGACCAAGCCATCGTCGAACGATTTAATAGAACGTTGGGCGAACAGTTGTTTAGCTATCAATACGATCAAGAGATGAAAACCAAAGACAGAAACAGAGAATGGGTTGAAACGGTTACCGGAAGTCGTAAAAACGATCAACGAAGATACCAACCCACCCAAAAAGGTAGAACCCGTCGATAAAGTGCAACCGCCCATCAGTCCCTTTGCGAAAGTAAGATATCTGTATCAACCGGGGGAATTGGAAGGCGGGCGCAGGAGGGCCACCGACCCCATCTGGAGCGTCGACAAACACGACATCAGGCATTTCAGAATGCAGGGCATCGACCTGTATCAGCTCAAGGAACCGGCGCCTCAGAGAACGTTCGTCCGAGAGGAATTATTGGTCGTCGTCGATTAAAAAAATTTATTAATACTAATAAATTTTTTAATACCCGTAGGGAAGCGTGTCGTACCCGTCCTTCATCACCCGTTTATCGTAACACAACGTAAACTCTTTCTCCTGGTATCGATTCACGATGCGTTTGGTTTTGGAATCTCTCGTGATGGCTTTTCTCGAACGGTCGTAATCCTCTTACGCGTTTCTTTGACGACGTCGGTCATCGCGTCTCGTTGATGTAAAGAGAATTTTCGTAATTCAGACTAAATCCCTTGACTTGACCTTGCACCTTTTTACCCGCGTTCGTTTCGTACGAATAAGATTTGGGGCCGGTGGCGCACCACGACGTGATGAAATCGCCGCCTAACTCGTCCGTCAAATCGCCCAAGTTATCGCCCGTGTCGATCGAGACCCCGTCGTCGCGATCGACGTACCACACGCTATCGGTGTCGAATCCCAACACCCTATCGTCGAGGGTGTCCAACACGTCGTATAACATGGTTCTGGCGTGCGCCGACACGCTATGAAGATGTTGACGTCCTTGGCCTTGTCGACGAATTGTCCCTTTAGATCGTAAGACATCTGGACCATGTCGTCGTTGATGAACTGAATGTTGAGATTGTCTATCGTGTCGTCCAGCAACAGGGCGTAAAAGTCTTTCGGTTCGTTCACGTATTGAGTCTGTTTCATGTTGACCCTTTGACCGAACTTGCCCCAGAGAGAGTTTAGACATAATTTAGAGATGGCGCGCATGCCGGGATTATACTCTATTTCGCCCAAGTCGATCCCCAATCGTTCTTCTGACCATGTCTTTTATACCGTTCTTCCGATCGTAAGGGGTGCCCGGACCCACCTTTAACGCGGAACTTTCCATCTTGATCTTCATAAACTTCTTGGGTCTCTAAAAAAGGTCCACGTCCTCGCTGGTATAGACAAAATCCCAAACTTCGTAAATTTTCTCTATCTCGTACCCCTTATCTAAGGCCTTGAATAGCTCGGGAGTACACCACGTGCCCTCAAAAGCTCTTTCCTCATCATTGTGTTTGCATTCCTTAATTTTTAATTCGGCACACGTTTTACATTTGTGTTTGCATTCCTTAATTTTTAATTCGGCACACGTTTTACATTTGTGTTTGCATTTCTTAATTTTTAATTCGGCACACGTCTTACACAGTGGGAACAAGAGTTTTTCGGCATCTCCGCATTTCATTTTGGCGGGTAAGACGGGGTGATATAATTTCCGAGGTGGCATGACTTTACACTTGACGAAACCTAACCAATTTCTATCAACATGCTCGGGATTATATATTTTGGCGGGGTGCCCGACCGGATACGTCTTATAAAACTGAACCGTCGGATATAAACTGACAAAGTCGACGTATCGTCCCTTTTCTTTTCCTTTGAAATCGTACAGCAACTTGGTCACGTTGGTCCTACCGCCGAAAAAAGCATCTCGAGGGTCTAACGGCGTTACGATCTCTTTACCGTTTATGTCTTTCGTATCGCATTCCCAGGCCTCGACGAACGCGTAACCGGCCCGTCGTATCTTCTCGTTTTTCGCGGAGGTTCGTTTTCTGAGCGTGTCCATGTCGAATTGGTTCTTGTTATTGAGGGTGTCTCGCGCGTAACACTTTTTACAACCGTGCCAGAAACACCTCTGAAATTCGTAAACCGTTTCGTGTCTTCGCAATACCCGTCGACTTTACCGATGTTGGACAGAGTCACCTCGCCGCCGTTCAACGCGTGTCGAATGACGACGCCGTCTCTCTCGGCCACGTGATCCAACCAAGAAATGGATTTCGCGCTGTACGTTTCGTGAACGACGTTATCGTTATGGACGGCTATCGTGTTTTCGGGCATGTAATTGCTTCTGTAGGACGGTCATGCACACGGACGCTATCGTCACGTACTGTAACGGATCTATGTTTCCAACGCGATAAAGTCTTCCCTGAATTTCAACATGGACCATCGTAATATGTCGACGTCGGACGTGCAGTACTCCTCAGTTCTTTCTGGAAATCAAACACGTCGTTCTTTCGCACCTCGTACCACTTTAAAAACTCTTCCCTGTTGCGTTTGCTCATGTGATCGACACCGTAGTGTTTTTTACTGGGCAACGGTCCCACGTAACGTTGGTGACACGGTTTGTTGAAATATTGCGGGAAATAACCCTTTTTGAGTTCGGTCAGACCAAACGTCTTCGGAAACTCTGCCAGAGCGGATTGGACAAAATTTATGGAATCGATAAAGCGAATACAACCGGCTTCCATGTACATGATCTTCGTACCGTTGTAAATGCAATAGGGTTTAATGTTATGCTCCACGAAATACTTTAACAAAAACTGCGCGTCGTACGCTTTGGCATTGTGGGCGATGAACGTACCGTTTTTGCCCAAGGCAAACTTGCAGAACTCGTCTACGGTAGAAAATTCGTGTTGTTTACCGTCAAAGTCTTGGCACACGATTAGATTCGGTATGTGAACGCCGGTGTCTTGCGTGGCTTCTATGTCGTAAAAATAATACTCTGTCGTTCGCGTTTTACAACTGTAACACCATTCATCCTTCTCTTTTTTCGTCTCCTTGCACGGTTTCTTTTCCTTGCACGGTTTCTTTTCCTTGCACTCTCCACCCTTGCATTGTTTCTTGAGCATGAAACACTTGTGCGTCGTCATGTCGACATATTCTTTACAATTCGGACATTTGGAATGACCACATACATGGGACTTCAAGTCTTTGACCACCCGTTCGCACTCTAAACATTTCTGAACGATTGAACAAACCACGTCCGGTTTGTCGTCTCGCGTGCCTCTGACGCGTTTATGTTCCTTAAAACAGTCTTCGCCGAAAAACGCTCTGTTACAATCGTCGCACACTTTCCTTTCACCCCCCGGACAATCATAACCAAAGCACGATAAACACTTTTCTGGGCATCTGTGACGATCTCGTCTTGTATACCCCTTCTTACACGAGTGACAGTAATGTCTTTTACCCAAAAACCCCGTCATGGTCGTAATCACGTCGAAGTGATTTTTATTCTTGTACAGATAGATCGCATCGTCGTTGCTTCCTTCGGTCGTATAGATGATTTCGTTAAACCGATCGCCGTCCACTATGTTAATCTGCACACCCAGGTGATCGGCAAACGTTTTCGCGTCTTCTAAGGTACAACCGTGATCCTGGACGGGGACGCCCGCTTCTTCGTGAAGTTTTAACGCTTCGACCCTTTGTAATTTGCGACTCTCGTTGAAACCGTGTCGAAGCTGGGAATTCGTCCATTTATCTTTATGTTTGTTGGCCACCGCCGTCACGATGGCTCGTGCCAGACACGTGGCGTCGTCGTTTTTAATCGTGATGATACTTCTTTTCGACGACGAGGTCTCCTTTGTCACCGGTTCTTTGGGTCTCCCCTTCCCCCTCGGCATTTTCGTAGAATGGACGAATATTTCTACTTCGTCTAAGGGCACCTCGTAATATTCTATATACTCTTGCAATGCTTTGAATAACTCTTCGGACAAATCCCCCGAGACGGTGATATATTTCGTACTGTACGGTTTCGGGATTTCGGGTGATTGATGATGATGCGAAATTTATCGCCGTTTTGCAACCCTCTAGCGTTTATCACCGACCTTACGAGGTGTACAAAAATAAACGATATATCGATAGGTCTGTCCCTCAATAGGACTACTTTATACTCGTCCGACCAGGTTGTAAACTTTTTTAATCTCTGTCTCGGAAATTTTATCAAAACGATAGGTCTGCCCCGTGTAGACACGTTTGGGTCTTAAAAACGTTTTTTTTTAAAATCGGGGGGAATCGGGAGATCCAATAACGGTTCAATATATTGGCTCGTAACAGATCTCTCGGGTGGGATCGGTAAATCCAATAACTGCTCGGTAGATCGATGTGCATGAGACATGTTTTAAAATTGGGGTGAAATTACTTATGGTGTTTTCAATATTTGCTACACTATACCATTGGGACACCTGTACGGGAGCGTGTCATCTCTAGGAACAGATAAAATTGAAATCGCCCGTGTCGCGTATCATCCAATAAACACGTTATATATCATCGTCTATATATAACGATATTTACCTGTATGTGTGATCACGTGACTCCTGAATTCCTGGAAATGGACACGTCGTCCAGTTCTCGGAAAAAGGGGGGCTGAAGTGGCGTACATATACTACTCCGTAGTATAACTGAAAAATTGCTGTGTGTGGCGTAAATCACCTTTCAAAATATAATTGTTATCGTAAATGATAGATAATATACGGAATTTATTAAAAAGACTAACCCGAAAACATCATAGCATACTCGTATCCTGGATCATATCAATGGATATTTACTGTTTGTAAAATTCTAATTATACAGTTATGTTCTAATTCGCTCCCTCAAACGAACATAAATAATTTATCAAATAAAACACAACTCTCATTTGAAAAGTACCACTTGTTAGCGTACAAGTATTAGCGTACAAGTAAAAACCGATAACTGTGTGGTGTTCAGCTGAACCTGAAACGACACAAAACAAATTAAATGTATTATTATTATTATTTATTATTATTATTATTATTTATTATTATTATATATTTTTGCTGTAAACGCTTTCGTGACAAAGGCTCGAATGACACCTCTATTCACCTGACAATACTTATAGGTATCTAACGCACGAGATACACCATTATTTCTTGGACACTAGTATACTCGGTCCACTACATTTGTAGCTCACCTGGTTATTAACTTTATATAGACCAACCGAACACTCTTTTCGATATGTATACCTTTGATAAATAAATTTATCACATACGTTGTCTGAATGGTTAAAAAATAAAAAATATATACAATATTTCGTTATGTAAAATTTCACAACACGCCATAAACAATGGTACAGGAAGCATACATTGTTCCTCCAAATCCATACTGCTTATCAAAATACTGACGGCCTTTAAGGAGAACCTACAATATTGTTGTACATTTGCTTAACTCATTCACCCCTAAAACACATTTAGACTGTCCTAAGTCATTGATCTACAGAAGAGTCTATTCAGGGGTTGATGAGTTGATATTGTACTGTACTGATGTAAATCAGATATGGATATCAAAAAATTCCAAACACCTTTTAGAAAGGTGACGCCTCGCGGTAAAACTTCATTTCTGACAGAGGAATCACCGGTGCCCTGACAGTTTTTTGTAAAACAGTCACAGTGTAACCCCTAAATATCTAGCCATTGGATGTCATGATACCCAACACCATTGAACGCAAAAATACACTGAAGTTGATATAAATGATAGAATCTCTTATCCGGATCAAAATAGTTTTCAAGATATTTCACAAAATGTAATTCAACACATCAAACTTTAAACAAAGTAAATTTTATAGGATTAGTCAGAAGTAGGGCATGTGACACCCCTAGCCTCCCTCATTTGGTTAAAATATGATTCATTGTTGTTAATATGTTTAGTAGTATATGTACTACACTTCAGCTCATCTTTTTTTCCAAGAACTGTCTGTACGTGTCGATTTCCCGGAATTCCGTTTGTCCCCATTTGTGACCCCGTTTGTTATTTATATACGCGGATATATATAAATACTGTGTTTGTTTGTACGCGTTAGATGGTTTTTTTCAATTTTATCTGTGCGCATAGACGTCGCGCTCCAGTGCTCGCCAGGTAAAAACTAACCGCACGAGTGTGTCCGGGTAGTTGCTCCAACGGTATAGTGTAGTAAAAATTGAAAAGGCGTTAAGTAATTACACCTCAATTTAAAAAACATGTCTCATGCACAACGATCTACCGAGCGGTTATTGGATTTACCGATTCCGCCCGAGAGATCTATTACTACTCAATATATCGAGCCGTTATTAGATCTCCCGATTCCTGCCGATTTTAAAAAAAAATATTTAAAACCCAAACGTGTCTACACGGGCCAGACCTATCGTTACGACAGAATTTCCTCGACGCGCAGGTTAAAGTTTGAAACCAGGTTCGACGAGTATAGAGTGGTTCTGTTGAGGGACGACCGGGTTATCGATATAGACCGTTTATTTGTACAACTCGTAAGGTCGGTGATAAAACGATAGAGGGTTGCAAAACGGCGATAAATTTCGCCTCATCATCAATCACTCGAAATTCCCGAATCCGTTCAGTACGAAATATATTAACGTCTCGTGGGATTTAGCCGAAGATTTATTCAAAGCACTGCAAGAGTATATAGAATATTACGAGGTGCCCTTAGACGAAGTAGAAATAGTCGTCCAGTCTACGATAATGCCGAGGGGAAAGGGGAGATCCAAAGAACCGGTGACAAAGGAGACCTCGTCGAAGAAGAGAAGTATCATCACGATTAAAAACGACGACGTTACGTGTCTGGCACGAGCCATCGTGACGGCGGTGGCCAACAAACATAAAGACAAATGGACGAATTCCCAGCTTCGAAACGGTTTCAACGACAGTCGTAAAATTACAAAGGGTCGAAGCGTTTAAAACTTCACGAAGAAGCGGGCGTTCCCGTCCGGGATGACGGCTGTACCTTGGAAGACGCGAAAACGTTTGCCGATCACCTGGGCGTGCAGATCAACGTGGTGGACGGCGAACGGTTCAACGAGATCATCTATACGTCCGAAGGAAGTGACGACGACGCGATCTATCTGTACAAGAATAAAAATCACTTCGACGTGATTACGAAGATGAACGGTTTTTTGGGTACGGGATATTACTGCCACTCTTGTAAGAAGGGATATACGAGACGAGATCGTCACAGATGTCCGAAAAAGTGTCTATCGTGCTTCGGTTACGATTGCCCCGGGGGTGAAAGGATAGTGTGCGGCGATTGTAACAGAGCGTTTTTCGGCGAAGTCTGTTTTAAGGAACATAAACGCGTCAGAGGTACGAAAGACGGCGAACCGGACACGGTTTGTTCGATCGTTCAGAAATGTTTAGAGTGCGAACGGGTGACCAAGGACTTGAAGTCCCACGTATGCGGTCATTCCGAATGTCCGAATTGTCGTGCATACGTCGACATGACGACGCACAAGTGTTTCATGGTCCAGAAAAAATGTAAGGGTGGAAAATGCAAATCGGCCGAGTGCAAATCCAAGAACCAGTGTTACAGTTGTAAAACGCGGACGACGGAGTATTATTTTTACGACATAGAAGCGATGCAAGACACCGGTGTTCACATACCGAATCTAATCGTGTGCCAAGACTTTGACGGTAAACAACACGAATTTTCTACCGTCGACGAGTTTTGCGAGTTTGTCTTGGATAAGAAAGTCGGTACGTTCATCGCCCACAATGCCAAATCGTACGACGCGCAGTTTTTGTTAAAGTATTTCGTGGAACATAACGTTAAACCCTACTGCATTTACAACGGTACGAAGATCATGTACATGAAAGTCGGTGGTGCTCGCTTTATCGATTCCATAAATTTTGTCCAATCCGCTCTGGCGGAATTTCCGAAGACGTTTGGTCTGACCGAACTCAAAAAGGGTTATTTCCCTCATTATTTCAACAAACCGTGTCATCAACGTTACGTGGGGCCGTTGCCCGGTAAAAAACACTACGGTGCCGATTACATGAGCAAACGCAATAGGGAAGAGTTTTTAAAGTGGTACGAGTTGCGAAAGAACGACGTGTTTGATTTCCAGAAAGAACTGAAGGAGTACTGCACGTCCGACGTCGACATATTACGACGGTCCATGTTGAAATTCAGGGAAGACTTTATCGCGTTGGAAAACATAGATCCTTTACAGTACGTGACGATAGCGTCCGTGTGCATGACCGTTTACAGGAGTAATTACATGCCCGAAAAGATGATAGCCGTCCATAACGATAACGTCGTTCGCGATACGTACAGTGCGAAATCCATTTCTTGGCTGGATCACGTGGCCGAGAGAGACGGCGTCGTCATACGACACGCGTTTGAACGGCGGCGAGGTGACTCTGCCCGACGACATCGGTAAAGTCGACGGGTATTGCGAAGACACGAGGACGGTTTACGAATTTCAAGGATGTTTTCTGGCACGGGTGTAAAAAGTGTTACGCTCGAAACACCGTCAATAACAAGAACCAATTCGAGATGGACACGCTCAGAAAACGAACCTCCGCGAAAAACGAGAAGATACGAAGGGCCGGTTACGCGTTCGTCGAGGTCTGGGAATGCGATGCGAAAGACATAGCCGTTAAAGAGATCGTGACGTCGTTAGACCCGCGAGATGCCTTTTTCGGCGGTAGGACCAACGTGACCAAGTTGCTGTACGACTTCGACGGTAGAGAAAAGGGACGATACGTCGACTTTGTCAGTCTGTACCCGACGGTCCAGTTTTATAAGACCTACCCTGTCGGTCACCCCACCAAAATAGTTAATCCCGAGCGCGTCGATCGAACTTGGACGGGGTTCGTCAAATGTAAAGTCGTGCCGCCCCGGAAATTATATCATCCCGTCCTACCCGTCAAGATGAAATGCGGAAATGCCGAAAAAGCTTTGTTCCCGCTGTGTAAGACGTGCGCCGAACGACGGTCACAGAAACCGTGCGAAACACACCGACGAGCAGAGGTCGTTCGCGGGCACGTGGTGTACTCCCGAGCTATTCAAGGCCTTGGATAAGGGGTACGAGATAGAGAAGATTTACGAAGTTTGGGATTTTCTCTCTACACACCGAGGACGCGGACCTCTTTAGAGGCTACGTCAAGAAGTTTATGAAGATCAAGATGGAAAGTTCCGCTTTGAAGGTCGGGCCGGACACCACTTACGAGTCGGAAGAACGTTATAAAGACATGGTCAGAGAACGTTTGGGGATCGACTTGGGTGAAATAGAGTATAATCCCGGCATGCGCGCCATCTCTAAATTATGTCTCAACTCTCTCTGGGGCAAGTTCGGTCAAAGGGTCAACATGAAACAGACCGAATACGTGAGCGAACCCGCACATTTTTACAAACTGTTGTTGGACGACACGATAGACAATCTCAACATTCAGTTCATCAACGACGACATGGTCCAGATGACTTACGATCTCAAAGGGCAATTCGTCGATCAGTCCAAGAACGTCAACATCTTCATAGCGTGTTTTACGACGGCTCACGCCAGAACCATGTTATACGACGTGTTGGACAGACTCGACGATAGAGTGTTGGGATTCGATACCGATAGCGTGTGGTACGTCGATCGCGACGACGGGGTCTCGATCGACACGGGCGATAACTTGGGCGATTTGACGGACGAGTTAGGCGGCGATTTCATCACGTCGTGGTGCGCCACCGGTCCCAATCTTATTCGTACGAAACGAACGCGGGTAAAAAGGTGTGTAAGGTCAAAGGATTTAGTCTGAATTACGAAAATTCTCTCTACATCAACCGAGAAGCGATGACCGACGTCGTTAAAGAAACGCGTAAGAGGATTACGACCGTTCGAGAAAACGCCATCACGAGAGATTTCCGCAACCAAACGTGTCGTGAATCGATATCAGGAGAAAGAGTTTACGTTGTGTTACGATAAACGGGTGATGAAGGACGGGTACGACACGTTACCCTACGGGTATTAAAAAATTTATTATTAATAAATTTTTTTAAACGACCAATAATTCCTCTCGGACGAACGTTCTCTGAGGCGCCGGTTCCTTGAGCTGATACAGGTCGATGCCTTGCATTCTGAAATGCCTGTCTATGTCGTGTTTGTCGACGCTCCAGATGGGATCGGTGGCCCTCCTGCGCCCGCCGCCTTCCAATTCGCCCGGGTTGATATAGATATCTTACTTTCGCAAAGGGACTGATGGACGGTTGTACTTTATCGACGGGTTCTACCTTTTTGGGCGGATCGGTCTCTTCGTTGATCGTTTTGACGACTTCCGGCAATTGTTTCGCCCATTCTCTGTTTCTGTCTTTGGTTTTCATCTCTTGATCGTATTGATAGCTAAACAACTGTTCGCCCAACGTTCTATTAAAGCGTTCGACGATGGCTTGGTCGCGGTGAAGGTCGACCCGTCCCCTTTTTATTCTAGCGCCGTGTCGGGTCATGAGTTTGGTGACGGCGCCCATGAATTCGCGGCCGGGGTCGACTTGTAATAATTTGGGAAACGTCAGACGCCGTTTGTAGATCTTTTCGAAAGCGTCGGCCACCTCTCGACTGTCTTTGGTCGTCAGCGGTTCCGCTTCTTTGTAGCGCGTGCCCACGTCGACTAACGTCAGCGCGTATTTGTACGTTTTTCCCGTCCACCTTGTCGTGCGGTAAAAACAACAGGTCGGCCTGGTGAGTGTCGTTTTCTTTCGCATCTTCGAATCGAGGTCTCACGATCTTCTTGGGAGCCGGTAGGTAGATTTGCCACACGTCTTGTTTTTTTCAGGAATTCCAACGCTTCCTTCTCGCTGACTTTGGCCCGCTTTGGCCAATTTCCCGATGGCGGCCTTTTCCCTTCCAATAGTGTTTGTGATAGATCTCTTCCATGTTTTTACTTTAGGCGACGTATTTTTTTAACGCCGTAGAACACGAGTCCCGTTCCCACGATCACGAAGAGGAGTTCCTTGTCTTTTTGTTCTTCCGAGGGTTGATAGAAATCGCTCAACTTCGGTTCGGGCGGCAACGCCGCTTCTTCCGTCATCTGCGAGTAGAGTCGCATGGCGGCATCCACTTCTTTGTAGGTGTACAGGGAATGTCCTTCTTTCCTGAGTCTTTCGTTGAGAAAATCTAATCGCTTCGTGCGTTCGTGATTCCACCGATCTCTAGCCGCGGTCAGTTTTTCCATCGCTTCGTCGTGTCTCTTCTGTTCTTCGTGATTCGAGAATAGAAATTGTGATCCCGAGAAGGCGAGAGCATTGACTGCCGCGCCTCCTATCATCATCGCGATCGTTGCCATTTTTTTTAAAATAGAATTTTTAGTTTATTTCATGATATCGGCGGGGATGATGCCCTTCTTGACCAGCATGTCTTTGGTGTACTCGGCCAAAACGTAGTCGACGAAGACCATCCCGAGATCCTTTAGATCTAGATCCAGTTTGGGCGCGGCCGTCTGATGAAGAACTTCTTGGAAACTTGCGCGTACAACGTGGCGATTCCCGTCACGACGGCCGCGTGATATGCGGTGTTGACCAAATCCTTTTCACTCATTTTTTTTATATGAAAAGGATTATTATTTATCGGATTTTACCGTCTCCGTCGTGTCGTTGTTCGTGTTGTAGAGTTCGTCGCAGTAAGTGTTCATCCTGAAGAGCATGGGTTGGTTGTCGTCCTCGTCGTCCGCCTTAAAGTCGGCGTCGTCTTTTTCCATTCCGACGGTCTCGTGATACGCGGTGTTGACCAAATCCTTTTCGCTCATTTTTTTTATATGAAAAGAATTATTATTTATCCCTCTTCTTCTTCGTCTTCGGTACAGTCGTGATGGTGGATGTGTTGGACTTTAGCTTCCACTACTTGTGCGATCATGTAAACGAATAGACTCGTGGCGAGGATTCCCGACGCCATAAACATCGACGTGTCCATGAACGTTTCTCAGTGTCACGTTATACATTTTTATAGTGAAAAGATTTTTATTTAATACATTTCGTGGGGATTGGATTTGGAGACTTCTTCTTCTTTAGGTTCTGGAAGAGGAGGAGGTGTCGGCTGCGGTTGGTTTTTCCTGTACAACACCACCGCCACTCCGACGGCCGCGAGTCCGCCGCCGACCGCTAGCCATTTCCAGCTATCCTGGCCATTAGCATTGCCATCCTGGCCATTAGCATTGCCATTAGCATTGCCATCCTGACCATTAGCATTGCCATTAGCATTGCCATCCTGGCCATTAGCATTGCTGTCCTGACTTTTTCGACTCCACCTCTTTTGCGCTCCCTTCTTCCCCGCTTCTTGACGTTTCGGATTCTTTTTCGTTAGGAGTTTCTTCGGATTCATCGCCTTTTTCTATTCCCTCCGATTTTTTAAATCCCGTTATATAGCGACTGGACGTGGCGGCGAGACTGAGAGGGGCCAGGTAGGAACCGAAGTGATAGAACAGGCTGCAGCACGCTTCGCCGATGGCCGCGTCGAGGAAGGGATCTTCGCTCAGTTCTTCGATCAGTTTAGGTTCGTTCTGCAGATCGAAAAAATATTTTAGACTCTGGGTGTACAGCGTGATGACGGAATTGGCGATCGATTTACTCATGCGCATGCCGAGTCGCGCGTTGAGAGCAGACGATTTAGATTGTCCAGTTCCTTGTCGTTCATCTTGTTCAGGTCGGTGACGGTCACGTCTTTTCCCAGGGAAGTGACGCGCTCGTCCCGATCCGACGATGGTCGATAACCTATCTTTGAGTGAGTCGTCTACCGTCGTCTCGGCGGCGGTAGCGACGTTCGTTAGTATCTCGTCCACGTTCATCTCTTTTTTTTATACATTTTATTTATATTTTGTAAAAAACGTTACGTTTTTACAAAAATACTGTCATTTTAATTTATTTATTCCGTGTCGGACTCCAAGTCCAAGTCTTCTATGCAGTCGGCCAAATCCGGTAGAGGAGCAGCGTCGATCGTTTTGACGATGACGACCTGGTGTAAGAGAGTTTGCAAGGATACGGTCGATTCTTTGTTGGCGATGTAAACGTTGTCTACGCGTAAAGAACCGATGACCAGACATCGTTTTTTCTCGTATTGGTGAAGATCGACTTCGACGAACGGATGTTTATCTTTCGGATCGTCGGCCGTTCTCTTTCTATAAAAAGTAGGCTTGTCTCTGTCCCCCTGTTTAACTTTCGAGTAGATCACTTTGTCACCGTTCTGATCCGTTTTCACGAGGACTATATCGTTGACATCCACGGGGGTTTTCTACCTTTTTCTTTCAGTGTTTTTGCGAGTTTTTCTATGGATTCCCTCAAGAACGCCTCGATCTTTTCCAACATGGCGGCGAATTCTTTTCCGCATTTAAATTTCATAGTATAATCGGAACCGTCCTCGTATTGCCACAAGCCGGACGACTCCGTTTTGGGAGTGCGTATCACTAACGGTTTCACGTCGCCTGTCGGGTACTGATACGCGACGTAAACGCGTTGATAACGCTTCCCTTTCTTATCGACGTAATGAGCACCCGCCCTTAAATTGTTCACGTCAAAGTTCTCGACTGTCACGAATGCCATGTTTTTTTTAATAACGAATAAATTTTCTTTATGCCATTTTCAAATCTTTTGCAAAAGTCGTCTCAACCATCGTTCCGTTCGATGATAACGTTCTAAAACGTAATAGATAGAGTATCGCAAATAAGAAGAGTAAACACCATAAAACGATGAACGAGAGCAACGCGAACAAGAACATCTCGGTAAAACGTTTCATTTCTTAACGTAAAAAAATTTGTTAAAACACTTAAACAATAGATATATAAATAAAAAAAATGTTTATTTTACTGGACAAGACGTTTACCGAACGCGGTCTAAAACAGATGTTGTGTGAGATAACGTGCATGCAGTTGGGTAACCAAGTCTTGGTGTCTTGCCCGACGACGTCAAACTCGCGTGTCAAATGCCTCGCATGCGCAGAGACTATCCGTGTAAGCATCCGGTCGTCGTGAATTCGTTGTTTTGTAGCATTCACCACAACTACTTGAAAGAGAGAGGCATCGACACGATGAAGTATTGCACCTCTTGCCGAAGATGGATGGCCGATAGCACTAAAATACGAAACGTGTTATGCGTGCGGCGGAAAAGAAACGCGCAGACGAGTGGCACAAGACGCATCCGCGGTGCAAGAGGAGAAGAAGACGTCCCAAGAAAGAAGTTTAAAACCGGATTTTTTTAAGACTGTCTTAAAAAAATCTACGGTTAACGAGGAGCAGCAGTGTTTTCATCGTTTTATAATGCTACAATTTAACGAGAAGACGATTTCTCGCCCAGAAGGGCACGCAGCTGTTCGCGCAGATCGTTCGTCTCTTGTTCGGAGACTTTTTTAAACCCGTCGTCGGCTTTGTATTTGGCGTATAGCTTGTCCTTCATCTCGCGATACTTGGTCAGTTCGTGAGACACGGTGGCGAATTCCTCCGTCGAGATCTTCCCGTCTTCCAGTGCGCGACTCACCTGATCCTCGATGGAATTCAGTTTACTCTCGGCCAGTTTGACGATTTTGAGATGTTTCTCCGATTTCTTCAACAACAGACGCCGGATGCCCTTCAAGACAGTCCCACGGAGCCCACGGTGACGGCCACGATCTGTAAGGGTAATCCCACGATGGGGAGGGCGAATCCCAACCCTCCGCACACTACACTCCCCGTGATCAATGCTCCGTCTACCCCGTCCGCGGTGTTGATTAACCGTTTGTACTTCTTGTGCACGCTCTTCCGCGTCTCGATCTCTCGTCTGAACGTCTGCTCGATCTCGCCGATCCGTCGGAGACGATACTCTTGCGGATCGGGTTCTAACGTCGGATACAATACCTCTTTGTTGTTGTTACTCATCTTTTGTTTTTAATTTAAAAGTTTTTTTATACGTCGAGAACGACGACGCCGTTGACGGAGCCCGATTTCGATCCTTTGTTCACGGCGAAGTTGAGGACGTCGCCCGCCGTCACTCGCAACGACGGATTCAGCGGGACGATCTCACCGGCCTTGGTCTTGAAGGTCCTGTATTCCACGTCGTTCAGCACCAGCGTCACGTCCAGTTCGCCCAAGAGACCCAGACGGATGACGTGACCGTCGAACAACATCGTCGTGCCCTGTACGGGACGGAGTCTTCCGTTTTTATTCACTTCGAATTGGAAGGTGTTCATGATGCGACGGTTTTTGGCCAACGCGGTGATCTCCTCTTTGGCGTCGTTGAGGTCTTTGAGGAGTCTCTCGTTCAGGTCCTCCACCAGTTCTTCCCTTTCCACGTCTTCCCAATAGAAGCCCGATCTAGACATTTTCCTTTTTTTATTTTTTAAATTTCTTAAATTCCAATAGAACGTGAACGGATTGACCGTGATTGTCGATGGGTTTGCCTTCCTCGTCCTTGAGACGTATCGTCACTTCCGAGATGCGATCCCGTCTCAACGACAGGAACACGGGCTTGACTATATCTTTTTCGTACAACTCGGAAAATTTCACGTTGGGACAGGGTAGGGACGCGAGGATGTCCGTCGCCTTGCCGTCTCTCCCGCCCTCATCCAACTCGTCGAGATGGACGTTGACGAGTTCCACCGGCTGCAGGTTGATGCTGTTGCTCGGGGACGATGGTGCCGTGGAGATACGCGTTCTCGTCGATGCCTAGAATCTTGCCGAGTTCCGGCGGAAGCACCACCGCCGTGCTGTCCGACCCGTCGATTCTCACCCTCATGGTGGTCTTGTCCAGGAACACCTTGTCGAAGTATTTCGCGAGAATTCGTCGTAGGTCGGTGAAGGTGTACGACCCGGCGTGCACGTTTTGGACTTTGGGTCTGTCACCCCTTTTTGGCGTAGCGTATCTCCACGTCTTTCTTGACGTTGTACAACCCGTTGTAAAGACGGACGGACTTGGCGCTCACGCACCACCCGCCGTTCGCGTTGTCGATGTAACGAGAGAGTTTGACGGGTTTTTCGATATCCGTCACGAGATAGAACATGTTGTTTTTAATATTAATAAATCTTAAACTTAAAAAAGAGAAATGAACGTCTACGAGTATAGAGAGAATCTAGATCTGTCGTCGTTCGACGTCTACGTCAACGAAGAAGAAAAGTTTCGCGCGTCGTTCGAGAACATCTTCGTCAAGTACGACAACCCGGACGTCTTCGAGGACGGCACGTCGAAGTACTACACCATGCTGGAGCGGTGGTACCGGCATCCCATCGAGGGATTCTGGCAGAACCAGCTGAATTTCGCGGTGTGGTGCGCCACGACCGGATGCGGCGTGACGCTGGACATGGGAAACGACCACCTGTCCAAGTCGTTCTTCCGGTTCCACATCTATTATCAGATCAGAAGGATCCTGCAGGAGATCGCCGCCCCCTTACCCAGCGACGCCGACTTCGAGCACTTCACGAACAACGTCGACGCGTCGGCGTACCAGCGGATCTGTCGCGAATTCGGGGTGCCAGTCGACGCGGACTGGAAGATCAAGGGGACCATCTTCGGGGAAATATAACACGAAGTGGTCCACCTTCATCGCGAACCGACCGGAGGGCTTCACGCTTCCGGGTCTGGCCAGACTGGACGCATCCATCCGGGTCTTCGCCTGGGCGATCCTGGGCTCGCAGGGGGAGACGAGGGCCTCGATCGTGGACGCCGGTGCCACGTCGCTGGACGCCCAGAAGCAGTTCCTGGTCAACGTCGAGGACGCCATCAACCGACCGCTCGACCTACCCGCCGACATCTCGCGCTACGAAGACTGTCTGAAGTACGCCAATTCCAAGCTCGACTACGTCGTCCATCCGGGACTCTACATGCTGCCCAGCAACATGGAGCTGAACATCGGCAAGAACATCGCCGATTACAATAACGAGATCTTGATCGCTCCCGACACCACGACACCCGGAACGAACGTCGACCTCAACGCGAAAACGTTCGCGAGGGATAAACCTCCTCCCGTAGAGATCACATCACCACCTCCCGTAGAGGTCACACCACCGCCGTCAGCGTTACAGGACAAGCCGCCGTCAGACGATCACGAGGATCAGAAGACGGCCGTCTTGGCTCTATCGTTACTTTATTTTCTGGTCTTCGTCGAGTTTCGTTAACAACCAGCCGACGACGATCATGCCCAAGACCCACAGATGTTCTCCCAACCACATCGCCGTCTTGCCCAGCGTCGACAGGATCCAGGACACGACGGCGCCCAAGATGCCCGGCAACGCTTCGCCCAATTTACCGGCCAGTCTCGCGAGCAATTTACCGATCGCGTCCAGCTGTTTCTTGATCCATTCCTTAGCTCCTCCCTCCCCCGAAGGAGGTTTAGGTGGAGGAGAAGGAGTGGAGGGACTCGTTCCCGGAAGGAGCAATTCAACCAGGAATCCTATCGTCATGCCGATCGCCGTCAAGATGCTGAAGATGGTGATGCCCTGTTCCCTGAACAGATTGGCGATCCGCTCTCGCAACGGAAGATTATCGTCCAATAACCTCGCGATCGATTCTTTGATGGCGGTCAGTTGCGACTTTAGACGTCCCTTGAGCACGTCTATACTCTCGTTCGCGGCGTCCAATTCGCCTCGCGTCTTGGCGATCTCCCTCTCGATGCGTTCCCCATCGTCCCGCCACTGCGACAGCGTGCGTTCCAACTCCACTCTCTTGGCTTCTTGGGAGCGCAGAGTCCCGCGAATGGTTCGCAGACTCTTGTCTAAACCCAACAGTTCTCTCATAGGCAATTCATGGTTTAAGTCTTCTATACTTTCAGATAATCTCTCAATCCCGTCGTCTACTCGTTTAACACTCGTTTCGTTAAAAACCTCCATTTCTATATTTTCTACATCACGTATTACATTCCTTGCCTTTTTTATTTCGGGAAGTTCACCTTCTAAACCCAGGTCTTTAACTAATTGTAAACCTCCCTCCTTTTCTATCGTAGATGCCGCTCGAAATTTATTACGATTATGTAGATAGTTTAATAAAACCTTCTTACCCCTAGCATTACTAAATACTTCTAAATTACCTTTATCATCGGAACTAAACTGTAACGGTACAACATCATCGATATTTCGGTTTTTACCCCAATATGCTTCCCATTTTTTCACGAGGTTAAGGGTTCTTTTATCTTCTCGTGCTTTTCGTTTTTGCGCTTCTACCTCTTTTTTTAACTCTTCTACCGGTCGTGGAGGTCCCGGAGAAACATCGATGTGAGCTTCTGGTAAATTAAAAATATTCCGCGGATCTGGTTTTTCCTCCTTGGGAGGATATAAGAGGAAAGAAGACTCCGCAGTTTTTCCAGGGTCATCGACTGTATTCGAAGGATTATCTTGCATTTCAACGTCGTCGGTGTACGTTGTATCATCATCGTACGTCGGATTATCTAATGTATATGGATCGTCCATTTTTTTAAAACGCTTTAAAATTTTTTATTACGTAATAGAAAAAGATTATGAATTACGGACACCTTCTCGATCCCAATAGGAAATTGCGCACACCCTTCGGCGTAAAGGGTAAACGCCAAACGGTAACAGTGTCCCACAATCCTTCGACCATCGAAGAAAACCAAGAGTTGACGGTTCGTTTTCCAATTTGAGCGAGAACGACGTCATCGTCCCTCGCACCGCGAAACTGTGCTTCGACATGGAAGTCGCCGTGAAGGGCGGCGATCTCTCCAAAACGGGTGTTTATAATAATCTGGGACGTAACATCGTCAAGAAGATCGAGGTGAAGATCTCGGGGAACACCGTTCAGAGCATCGATGATGCCGATAAATTCTTCGTCTACAACGATCTTTGGAAGATGGAACGACGTAACATGGTCTATCAGGGAATACAGAGCGACGATCTCAACAAACTGAGAGCAAAACCCATCAACTATGCATTGCCTCTCGATAGTAACGAATACTACGAGATCGGTGCGGCGTTCGGGAATCGCTTTTGCATTCCCCTGGACTTCGAAATCTTGGAGACGAGCGAACCCTTTTATCAAGCGGGGTTACAAGATCGATTGGAATACATGTTGAAGTTCAACGATGCCATACACGTCGTCTCGACGGACCCCGACGATGACGGTAAAGCGATAAGTTATAAGGTCACTAACATCGCGTTGGAGTTCAAGAAAATCACCGACCCCTATCTCGCTCGCAGCATCAGACAGAGGTACGCGGGTCAGCACGTCTATTACTTCAACCAAATATTGCGCTATCGCAAGACGAAGATGAGTAAATCAGACACAGCCCTCAATTATCAGATCAACACTCCCGCACACTCTCTCGCGGGCATTCTCTTTCTCTTCAAAGACCCTTCCGTCAAGGATCCCGAAAAGTTTTATAATCCGAGAATCACCAATGTGGAAACGACCATCGAGGGTGAACCGAGCCAACTGTTCACGGCAGGCATGAGACCGCATCACCAGTTTGACGAGATTAAAAATTTTTTCTCCCTGAATCGTGAAATCGTCACCGAAACGATCGCCAAGGAACTCGAGCTGAGCGAAGTGACTCTGGGAAAATATCTCAAAGACCATTTCGGTCTCTGGCTGGACTTGAGAACGACACCCGAAAACCACCTCCACGGCACGGGTCGCAAGCTTCAGAACATCAGCGAAGGCGTTTCCGTCCTCATCGAGAGAACGCCAGAAACCGATACCAATCCCTTGGACGTTTACATCTTCGCCGTCAAGGACGGACAGATCAACATGTTGGACGGTCGTTTCAAGAGCGTCGTCTCTTAAGAAAAATTAAAATCCCATAAGAAAAAATGTTCATGCGAGAAGCACACGCCGCCATGATCGTGGGGGCCACGGGTTGCGGGAAGACGGAATTCGTTCTCGATCTGCTGGAAGACGAATACAGAGACGTCTTCGATCACATCGTCATCCTGTGCCCTTCCATCGACTTCAACCGAGCGTACAAATCGAGAAAATGGATCGGCGAAGACGTCAAACACCCTAAAGACAAACGCGTCGTCATCGTCAATCCCGTCTCCAAGACCGGCGAAGAATTGCTGCAAGACACGTTGAGACACTTTTACGAAGTGTACAAGGGCACGCCCACACTGTACGTCATCGACGACTGCTCGGCCACGAAACAGATCAAGAAGAAAGGCCGATGCCCTGTCCATGCTGGCGTTTTCGGGACGACACGCCAATCAATCCGTCTGGATCCTGTCGCAACGTTACAACAGCGCATCCAAAAGACTTTAGATCCCAGATCAAGTGGGTGGTGCTCTTCTTCACCAAAGACAAATTCAGTTACAACGAATGTCTGGACGAGTGAACGACGTCGTGCCCGAAGAGGAAAGGAAACGTCTCAAACACGACCTGTCGCAACGCAAACACTCCAAACTGATCTTGCGGACCGAACAACCGACCGACTATAAGTTCGTCGAGTGAAATTAATTTATATGTTATCATATAAATTATTCAAAGGGGTCCAGCTAATCTGTAGACTCATGCACTACCTGTATCCAATTCACTTCGGGATCCCAGGGGCGACTATCGTCAAACCATAACCGATATTCAAGCCACCAACTTCTCTTTTCCCAATCGACGGCGGGATCCCACGGTTCGTTTACTTCCCCGAGTCGGTGCCACTGATTCACACATTCGTACCAGCAATATTTAATTGCCCATGCCACGTCCCGATCCCAATCTTCTCCAGCCTTGAACTGATCGTTACATCGAGCAAAGTAATCTTTATTAAACCAATTCACCGTAGGATCCCAGGGTTTATAACGGTGAGAATCGTTATAACTATACCAATCCTTAACATTTTCTATATAATAAGAAGGGTCTTTTAACGGATCGACGAGCGACGATCTCCGACGCCAATCGTATCGCGGGTCCCGACTATGTTTATTCCCGAATATGTTGTCAACGTATAGCATCCGTAAACTCATGTCCTTTTTTTAATAACTTCAGACTTTTCTTAACGCCTTTTAAATTTTGACACACTATACCGTTGGAACACCCGTGAGGCGACTCGTGCGGTTAGTTTTTACCTGGCGAGCACTGGAGCGCGACGTCCATGCGCACAGATAAAATTGAAAAAAACAATCTAACGCGTACAAACAAAAACACGGTATTTATATATATCCGCGTATATAAATAACAAACGGGGTCACAAATGGGGACAAACGGATTTCCGGGAAATCGACACGTACAGACAGTTCTTGGAAAAAAAGATGAGCTGAAGTGTAGTACATATACTACTATGTTTAGATTTTGCATAAATAAACAAAAAGGCACATGTACATAGGAAGTTGAAAATATCAAGGGGCTCCAATATATCAGATCGATATCCTGAACCCGGGCTTAAAATCTCATATAACACCGGTCACTCCCTGCTTTATTTGCAACTGACCACCAACTAATAATTATTGAATTTGGAATAAAATACCATTAAAGCGAACACTTTTTTCACTTAACAACTGGAAATTACAAAAGTGTATGATATGCGATTACATCAGTTGTGACGAGGAATTATTTCTCACTTAATTCATTTGACTATGGCGACTGTGACCGGTCAACAAGGACTGCTTACTCCTCCATGGCACCTGATCCCACCTCTCTCTTGATTTCCAGAGGTCCATGTTTGTCTTATATTCACTAGATATGTATATTGTACATTGGACATCCTGAAGATTAATGCTTTGGTATCAGCGATTCACACACACACACACACACGCGCGCGCGCGCGCGTGTTGTTACAAATTACCAATGCTAGTTATAAAAACATACAGCTCCATTATACTTGGCAGTATACAATTACTGAACGTTTTGACATGAATTATCGAACAAATTAACGCTGGGATGAAAGCTACTTCCGTTTTGAAAAAAATAATGTTTAAATTTTCAGATAAAATAAAGATAAATAAAATTACAGTAAAAACAAAAATGTCCGTTTTCCTGTCTATGGATTATCAACATCCTTTATCACTACATGTTTAAAAATAAGACATACATGTCCATTTAAGTACCAGTAACATTGTATACGATCATATATTGCGGTTTCATTAGATCGTAGTACAGCTTTTGTAGCCAGAAGCAGAAATGGGTCAGTTAGAGGCCTAATATATTATTACCAATAGTAATCCAAATTGTGGTGTTTAAATGTTTATAACATTCGAATCGAAATATTTTCTTTACTTTTGTCTTAAATGTTTATTTAGTTTTGTTTATACTTTGATTCTAATATTTGTTCATAGAAGCATTCTTTGGTTCATATGGCTTGCTTTCAACGTATTTTATTGGAAGATGTTGAACCATGAAGCATTTTGAAACACCACACCACGTCTCGTACGTGAGCCGCTTGATAATTTGAAAAGAGGGGTGGCTCAGAATTGGATATACTAGACTATATGATTCTATAAATAGTTTTTGTATATATTTCAGACGTTTATCAACCATAATAATGACAGAAGCAAACTGAAGACTGTTGCAAACATTATCAAATAGCCATTCAAAGTTCAAACAAAATTCTGTGAACTTGCTACGATAAAATGGCGACTTCCGATAGTACGTCGTGGTTCTGCATTAGGTAATAAGGTAATATCCGATAAAAAACGATAGAAGCAAACGATTCGAACCAACGAACGCTTTATCATAGGACTAGACATTTGTGGGCATTTCTATACATATATTTTGATATGTTCGTATCGGCATATTGAACTTGTATACAGCATAGTCACTTAGAGAATTGATACCGACATTCCTAATGATTTGTATATACGTATAATCAGTGACTGATTACCTGATACGCGACAGTTAAGTCGTTAAGCGATGACAGTATGGTTGTCAGCACAGATTAAAGTCCGATTTCTTTATTTTGAATACCAGGCTTTGTAACAAAACATGATTTCATTTTGTACTTTAAATTATTTTTTCCTACTGATATATATATATATATATATATATATATATATATATATATATATATATATATATATATATATATATATATATCTGTGTGTCTGTGAGTGTGTTAAATAAAAAATATATATATATACTACATTATGATAGTAATCTATATAATATATTTAATATATACTTTATAAAATCCCGTATATAATATATGATAGTTCCGTCTATCAATGTCATATATCCATATATTTTATGCTGTGCTTTGTGTCTAAAGGAATTGAAAATTAATACGTAAAGGTGTGTTAAATAAATTGTTTTGCTGCCATATATAATAAATACAAAAGATTTTCTATTTTACAGTATTAGTAATTGGATTTTAGTTCTAATTACGTAGTAATCTATCATATAAACACATGTCGTTTTCGAAAATCAAACAGGTACTTTATTAAAAAAAAATAAACTGAATTTATAATCCTTAATTTCTGATTCCAAGTTGCAACAGAAAAGGTACAGACACCCACATGGGTAAATCTATTCAATTGTCAGAATAAGATTTAGATCAAAATAAAAGTCGAATTATACCTGCTGTGCAAAATTTTTTCATTTATATATATAAAGGAATTATATTTAAAATTAATATATATAAAGGATGAACCCGGGGGGGGGGGGGGGCTTACCCCCACTTTTTTAGCATAGGTGTTTTGGGCTTAGCCCCCAGAGTGTGTTTGTTTGCTGCAATTTGAGTATAATAAATGACAAAAAGATTATTCTAATATTTTCAGCGGTGTGTTATTTTCCATTTTTATATTGTTTTATGTACTGTATTGGATATTTTAGTTCTAGTATACTTACGTAGTTTCCATAAAGTAATAGTATGTATATATAACACAGAGTTGTCGTGCGTTTCGAAAAGCAGGAAACAGTAAAACTGTGTGTTATCTCATTTAAAGATTATTCAAACTAAACTGAATTTCAATTTCAAAAAAATGATTTTTTCTTCTGCAAATGTTGAAAACTAACATAGAACTAAATTTCCATGTGAGAATGCAACAGAAAAGGTACAGACACCACATGGTAAATACACATGTATATTATAAGATATAATTATACCTGATAAAGACCAGGCATTAGCATTGTCCCGACATCAAAGATTTATGATCAAATTACGAAATCTAACATTTACCACTTTTTGGGGAAGTAGATCACGAAATATCAACCTGAGAGCTACACATTTCTGGTATATATATATTATATATTTATTTTATAATATATATATTATTTATATATACTATAGTTATAATGGCGATTAAGTGAACCGGGGGGGGGGGGGGCTTAGCCCCCCCACATGTGATGTTTTTTTTGTTAAAGATAATAGACGTGATAGGTGTTGAATCGACAAATGCTTTTTGGGCTGTAGCCCCCAGCTGTTTTAAAAGTCATTTACGTTTCTGAAGCGTAACGTGTGTTATTTTAAGTTAAATTCTATTATAGCCCCCCCATTATTTCAATAACATTTGCTTCCGACGTGCCTATGATCACGTGATATATGTTATAGATATTATATGTTTTATAGATCTATCCGTATATATATATATAAATATATTTCATATGTAAATATATATAATATATGGATATGAATATTATAAATAAAGCTATATATAATATCATATAGATGTAACAACAGGGTGAATTAAATTAATAAAATGTCGGATTTTAATTTAATTAGTATGGAATGTGTGTTTTCTTTTTATCATTGTTTGCGAGGTGTTTTTAGTATTCTGACAAAACAGTGGATTTTTTCAGGACTGACACAAGCATCAAAGGATTCACAGGTAAAACATCAGTGTTTGAATCATGAACTTCATATAAAATTTTGTCAATTTCCAACGACTTTGAACATTATATTCATACAACATTCAGCTCTATATTGAAGGATTTTTTAATGGTATTTAGATCAGTGACCATTACTGAATTGGTCATTGCTTACATTTTATCAGTTTATATAACTTTGGTGACATCTAGTACCATTTACTTTTGTGCTTGACCATTGGATACTTATATATTTGATATTTGGTATACAAAATCCGTGTGACCCATTTTATTTACTTTGGTCCAGGTTTCCAATTTGATTTTTTTCTTTGTAAGACATAGAGACAGACACTACTGTTGTAGAATATATATTCAGCAGAGAAATTGAGTATCCAGATTCACATTACATGCATATCACATTTGGTACTTAATGATTCCATTAGTGATACGGCTCATCAGCCATACTGAGGGCCAAATTCAGACGAACCATTCAATAAAATGAAATTACATACAAATCGAAACCCCCGCCTTTGTTGTGAATAAAACATAGGACGGTTACTGATTGGAACATCATCCCAGTGATTAAACCTGATTCAATTCGGTTCACTATTCATACACCAGTGCTGATTCATTGCTACTAGTGATTTCTCTATAATGATGGACGCATCATCATCATCATCGTCTTTAGTTATTTTCTCAGTTGTCAATTACCACGCATTGAACATTTATACTGTGACAATTGACTCGTTTAATTATGGGTTTACGAGTACCTGTGTCAGTGCGCGTATTTTTTGTATAGATAGATCCCTTAAAGGTTTCTGTTTTAAAACTCATTCACGTGTACAGTTAAACAGATTATTCAGATTTTTGTGTTGAAAACACATGCAGAAAATTTCAAGCGTCTTCCGGAGTTTACTTCATGGGGATGTCGCCAAATCGGGAGGAAAAGGTAGTCTGCGCAGACAGAAAATGCTTTAAGCATGTAACTGTGGACACATGAATGGATATTTGTGAACTTCAGTCAGTAAACTATTAGGTAAGAGGAAAATTCAGAAATTATTTGAATGGTTATTTTTTCTGACCTATTCGATATATTGAATTATGGTGTTGTCAGCAATCTGTTCTATATTTTTCTGACATACCATTTTGAACAAGTTTTGAGTAGACCAGTTGATTGCGAAACAATTTTCTAAAAGTTATATGGTCAACATACAGTCCTATAGTATGTAATAGTACAGAACTCAAGATTTACTACTACTGACTGTGTTGGGTCAGTCCTGGACATTTATGTGATTAAAGGGTGAATTAAACAGAAGGTCTGAGGAGGATCTGAAATTGATACCATTTATATACAACAAAGATTATTACAAATGTTACACTAGGTTTGTTGAAGTAAAAAGTGTTATCTGCTCTTTGGATGTAGAAAAATATCATACATATTTTGGTAGTATTTTCCTTGATCAACAAATGTATTAGAAAAACAGGGCAAGTACCTTTGGTGAGAATTACAGCTGTATTGCACAGGGTTGGTGTAGTACCGGACAGTACTTTAATTATAAACCATGTTGTTGAGTAGATAAAAGAGCTCATTGGTTAAGTTCTAAACTAAATGGTAAAAGATATCACATGTATCAGAGTGCCTTGGTATTTGCCTAGTACATTCGTGCTAAACTGTGTTATTGTAAAGATATACAGATTTTATCATTTTATTGTAGCAAATAAAAAACTGTTACATAGAATATATAGACAAACAATTTTTATCTGATTTTGTTGCACAACGAGAAAGTTGTTGTTCATAAAGACTTGGATATTTCACCAAATATTATTTACCGTTACCTATCCAAAACATTGATATACTAACACTAATAGTTGGTGTAAAACCTCGCAATAATTGTGAAATGAACCAGTGAAGATTGAGATCTTTTGTACAGGACATTTCACATTTGCTCACTTTATGACATAGACTAGCCGTCACATGTGCTTTATGAAGATGTTTAAATGGATTAGCATTTGACTATTATTTGTATTTCAGGTGTTAGGTGTTGCATGAAACATCATTATCCTTGATTCAGCCCACACGACATAGTACATAATGTACAACAGTTTCATCTCCCAACAATTTTTGCAGCTTGTGGTGTAATATCATTCATTCAAATCATTTCTTCATAGAATTAATTAAAATTTCCTGTGTGTCATTCGTCATACACGATGCACTGCCCAGGATTGATATGCAATAGCAGGAAATAAATATTTTACCATTTTGGTTTGCAAAATACATAATCATTATTATTAGACACTTGTGCATTTACCGTAGGAACACTTCATTTTACCAATTTGAAAGACTTCCTTCAACTTTAAGGTGATAATATGATTTATGGAAAACATCTTGGAGGGATTGAATTTCCCCTTGTTTTGTGTACAAATGATGTTATTATCTTTTTGTTGAACATTTGAACCTACAACAAGTTTTTCAAAGAATCAGAGAATATCCAAAATTTTTCCAACAAAAGGTTAAATATTGGACACATAATATAAATATTTACTTCAACTATATTACATAGGTCAGTTTTTAGGATTCTGTGGGATGTTCATAATTTTAATTCAACAATGAATGAAGTAATTATTTAATTTTGTGGAATTTTTCAGCTAAATTGAACCCTGATTTTTTTAATTGACTGCATATTTAGCAAAGTCTGTACTCTGTATCAAAAGCAAAATTCTTTGCTTTTCGTGGATTGAGTCCAGCTGAAAAGAACTATTCAGCCCATCATTAGAATTTTAGCATTTAATTGACAGAGAAATTCGATTATTTATAATTCATTCACAGTCAACTGATAACAATTTACAGGTTAACTACAGCCAGTACTGACATAGATGGCTATCGAATTATCACTTCAACATACTATATCGTCCAGGAAGGAATAATAATGATGCTTTTCGCGGATTCCTGAAATTCTGATGAAGTGACAAGTGATGCAGTCATACATATCATCATATGCTTTTTCTTCAGAAACATCAGGCCAGGATATTCATACATTTAAATCGAGAGTGGAGGTCAGCACAATCCAAAATCCATATGGATTCCAGTTTCAGGAATAAGACTGTTAACTGATTTTCATTTTAAAGTTTTTCCATTTTAGTAATGGAGTTTTCAGAGAAACTTAATGGGAGCAATTTTGACAAATAGTGCTACCTACACATCTAATTATTTATACTTCACAACGATAGTCACTGGAAAGAAACACTCATTGAATATTGGCCAGGAATGACTACCATTAGAAGATTGCATAGGATGCCATATCTGTTTTCATCTATAAATATTTTTCAATTCAGTCACTGTCACAATGAAGAGACTTAAGCCTAGAAACATCAAAACTTTCAAATATTTCTTTCAGGTATTTTAAATTCACAACATTCTCTTTTCAATTTCAGAACTTATGTGCTTTGAAAATTTTCTTTTGTTGACATTGTATTGATTCAAAATATTTGTAAGCAAGATCAGTTGCATTACACATTTGAAATATTTATCACCCCATGGAAGATTTTAACAGAGGCATGAAGTAACAGAAAAATGACTGGAAATGCCCATGTGGCCCCATTAGTCATTTTAAAGTCGCCATGAAATGGGACTCTCCATTTTTTCTTGATGTTAGACCTAAAATAGATACGCTTAATGTTAACAACAGCAAACAATCATTTCAGACAAATGGACAGAAGACGTAACGAACAGCTGTGCAGCTAAATTGCAAGAACACAGAAAATCTGACACAAAAGTTAGAAGTGCAATGGTACAACCTGGAGACAGAGTTTTAGTAAAAATCATGACTTTCGAAGGAAAACAACCTTTGCTGCTAGTGTACCATACAAAAAGAAAATGGAACTTCCTAACAGGATACTTCTCCCATTTTATCACCCGCGGGTAAGAAGATACCAAAAGACCTAAGGATGTCAAGATTCCAACCAGATATGATGATTTGGAAGCATGAGATGAGGTTGATTATTAGTATAAATAAAGCCTACTTCAGAGGGGACATTCTAACCAGACAAATTCAACAGTCTATCCACAGTTTCTGTCAGAGGTGAAGTTGATTCACAGAAATAGAGTGACACACACGATTGGGACCTAACCACCTACTGGTGAAACTGTCATACAAGATTCTGCGAAAATATTAGAGAACCTGTTTTGATAGACAAATACCTTTAATATGAAGCACTGTGGATCAAAACCAACTGGCAAACAAAGCCATGTTAGCCGAAAAAAATCATTTACAGCGCTCGGATGGAAGAAGATGAAGATTTTTTGCAAAATATAAACAATACCAAATTGGAGCTGCAGGCTTGAGCATCTTATTTCTACTTGCCAGTGGCGACTGACATGTAAGCCCATTGACCCAGTACAAGCCTTGGTATGGCATGTTCCAACATAGATGTGTTGTATATCTTTTATACAGTGTTACCTGTACTTACGCCAGCAGTTATTTAGGATGCTACCTTTGTATTGGTATATTTTTGTCAAGTAAAATTAATTAAAGATTTCTTTGAGTGAAGACTCAGATTGGCAATAACGACGTATTGAATTAGAGTTTACAGGAAACAGCGGAACACAGTAATCTGAGAAAGAAAGAGACAAAGTACACGTAAAAAATCTCGATCTACCAGCTAAAGCCGCAGTAAACGTTAAATCAACCTTCACATGTATATCTGAGATTATAGTTATGATAATTGAAAGGTAAATCATTTCCAACTGTTTACGCTGCATAAGTAAAGAGCATGAGAGTAAAAACTTATTGTACAACACAACAAAACCAACCATATACATTCACGGTACTACCCCAGAAACACATTATGGCAGTCAGGAAGACAACTTAACGGGGGGATTCCTAGAGGAATTTCTGGTATGCATATATATTTATATATCCTGCATGCATATTTATTTATAAGACTGAAGGAGATGTTTAAGTGAAATCGTTTAATTTTCAATAACTACCACCTCAACAATGTTTTGTTATGACAGCATCCAATAGTCCCACAGTATAATATGGCAGCAGAATCGAGATCATGCTTTGCTGGAGATTCAGTGTACAGTATGTGGACGTAAATGAATCATTTGAGCTGGCCTTATGTAGAATCAATAACGATTGTAGAGCTATCCTAGGACCATTCTATCGTCATCATTATGTATAAAACTATTTCACTCGACCTAACGCCAAGGGGCTGACGTCAGGATATTACCATGGCACAGATCTAAACGCCGTAAATCATTGGATCTGATACACTGATAGGCATAAATACCAAATGGAGGTTGATGGATTTTGACATTCCAATGGAGTCCACTGCATCAGGAATTTGATTGTATTGACAACAGGATCTACTATATATCATCTAGTTAGCAGAAATTTAAAATGTTGACATTTAATTAGTATGGAATGTTTCCTGGGATAGAATTGTTTAGATCTCTTCATTCAACTGTATTCTTCATATAAATTGAGTGTGCAGATGGACAGTTTACTTCCACCTTACTGTATGATAAACTTTGGTTGTCTAGTAGAACTACCATTGGTCAAACTAACAAGGTTTCCAATTTGAAATTTCTTTGTAAGACTCAGACAAGAACATGTAAACTATATATATTCCAAAATTACAATTACAGGATTATTGGTGTTTGATTCATTGTGGTACCTGAGAGCCCAGTACAATAGTAATTCATTACAAATCGAACACCCCCCCAATACTCATAGGACGGTTACATTGGACCCAGTGATTGATTCTAGCCACCTATTACTGTGACAGAACTAAGAGTCTTTATTATTTTCTCAAACATGGATGTGAAAACTTTATACAGACAGCACATCTTCACACTCCGATATATCTGGCCGTGTGATTCCGAGCAATGCGATTTATCGAGACAAGCTCTTGGAGAGGAACAAATGAACAGATTAGTCAGTAAACTATGTAAGACATTTCAGTAGTGAATTTTTTGCTGACTATCATTCCTATAATCATTCGTCCAAACACTGAGTTGTGGTTCGAACAACGAGGGTATCTAGATAAGAAATTACAGTACCTGACAGATGTTTGTCCCATTTTTATGAAACCGACTTCAAGTTCAGCCATCCCAAATGTACACTGATATGGGTAATAACATCTGAAAACCATCGTACCATATAGTTGCAACAATTCTAAAATGATCACGTTCAAGTGAGCAACTTTTTATTGTCACATGTGTTGAGTAGCAGCTCTATAGCCATATAAACCTCGAGCAGTAGTACTGCTAAACTGTGAAATTGTATACAGGTTTACCATCAACTGAATAATTTTTAGAAGATATTACACAGAATAGAAGACCATGACAACACATTGATATACTCACAGAAAATGATTGAGAGTGGATTTGACATTTGCATATGACAGATTGTCCGTTGCTTTATTGTTTACATCAGAGACTATTAAGAGAGCCAGATGTCTTATTAGCAAACACAGGGATATCTTTTGCCACATAAGGTACATAACAACATAGGGCATACAACTTTAGTTCGTCACCGAATATTTCCTTGTTGACACACCCCATTCAAGAATATCACAGGTGTACCGCAGGATAGACCACCAACAATGACTTTGAGGAAGTACGTACTCACCTTTATCAAATTTTGTTGTTGTAACTACTGGCAGCAGGTGTCATCCACATACGGTCACATTCACCATGGGCATCTTATTTAATGTGTTTGTTAGTAAATTGAAACTTAGGATAACAGTTTGCGACTGTGTGTATTTATACCGATATCATCAATATCAACAGTCGAACTGTTAAGGATGCTTCTGCCTTACTTCGAGTTGATGAAAATCCTGGATTTCCCTTCAGATGACTGTTAAATAGATTCTTCTCCGTCAAATTCAGATATGAAGAGTGTGCTACAACCAAGTTGAGATAAAAGAGGATCACAAAGTGTGCATAATTTTATCTGCAATATTTTCTTTACTGTAGGATTAATTTTCACATGTTAGGGTTCTATGTATTATAAGGTGTACATTCCCTTTGGACTTGAAAACAGCCCAGTTGATTTTAAATTTACCAGCGCCTCATGGAAAGAGTGTCTAGGAAGAGCTGGATGAACACCAAAATGATTGCTATGGATCTACCTAAATTGATGTAGATTATTTTTGGATGCAAAGACTTTCGAGGAATACATATAGAGAACATTTTCCTAAGATACCTCATGGTACTTACCAGACTGAAGGAAATGTTGAATGTATCATAAAAGAGCTCTAACCCTCCAAGACAGTGTTCTTTGTTCCATCGAAAGGTCCACATACGTTGGGACACTATTGTTCGGCGAAATATTAGGAAGTTTGAGTATATGGCACCTGATCCACCAAGATGTTCGACAGAAAGTTGAAGATGTTTCAACTTGGAGCCCAGACTTGAGATCCCCCAAGATGTTGTTCGCCGCTTTTTAGGCTTTGTAGGATATTACAGAAGGTTCACGCCAGAGGGATTTTCCAGATATAGCGAGAAAGACTTTGACAGACTCAGTGGCAATCCTGAATGCCGGAGCACCTAGAAAGCCAAAGAAGGGTAAAAAGACCAGTTCTACTGAGTAAACACTCAACACAAGATCTGAGAAGTGGGAATTGGAATAATGAGCAGGAACAGGCTTTTCAGACAAAACCCCTTACGGCAATGACAACATGATGAACACCACCTGCGAAGGATAAGACCTGTTGGCTACCCACAACTTCAAGAGCAACAATTGAACAGCATCCACAGATGCCTCCAGTGTACAAAGCAGGGACATTTTGGAGCAATACGTATACCATGTAGCAGCAAGGTGTGAAGCGGTTCATACGCCAAGGGGCATGCTAGGCCGGTAGAGATTGTCACCAAATCAGAAGGCAGCCGATGATGCATGGAGCCCATAAACTTGAGTTCCTGGCACTGAAATGGTTAGCATATGTGACAACATTTCAATGATCTATTTCAACTGTATTATCTATTGAGTGTGCAACATTTTTTCCATGATGGTTGTGTAGAACTAGAACAGACAAGTTAACCCCTGACATCAACTCCCAAAAGGATTATTTTTTAGCCTACAGCCAAACTTGATGCCATGTCACATCTAGCCATATGGATAGCTGACAAAACTAGCATCTTTTGACTTTGATATACATCAGCAATATTTAGGCCTTGGGCTGATTAGCAAGTGAATGCTGATACATCTGATTCCATGTCACTACGAGGGTACATCCTACACTTGACCCAAAGTCACAACCGAGGAATGCCCAGATGATTATAACATTACCAGCTGACACTCTAAAAAGCACTGAACCAGTGAGTCAACATTACCTTACATACAACCTCGAGCAGTAATTATGTGGAATTCATCACTATGTGATATTGTCAGCAACTGTAACAGATGTGGTTATGGATGTCAGCAGTCAGGGTCAGAGAGCCAGTTTTCTAGCAAATGGCTGACCATCAGCGTCAGGATCCACTTTAGTCAGTTACTGCTTGATTAGACAAGTCAAGCAAGTCTGGATCTGAACCACTTCTTTATCAGTCAGTTACCATCACATCACCCCATTCATATGTGGTGTTATGATATGGAAGGATAAATTTGATAGATATTACATCGAACTGTTAAGATTACGTATTGCACTGGACGATCCAATAGATTCTTCTCCGTCATAGAAGAAGAAAGAGATAAAAGAGGATCTGTACTACCCAAGTCTATGAATATAGTATGCCCTTTGGACTTGCAAAACAGCCCAGCTATTTACCACCTGCACACCAGTAGATTGACCATGTTACATGACGACATGGGTCATATGGGATTAGAGACAGACTGGACTCTCTCCCTTGTGCAAGTTCTTTGTTCCATCACTGGTACGTTGGACATGACTAGGGATGTCAGAGGCCAAGATCAAGTTGACTTGTGGCAGACCTGAGAACCCCCAAGATGTTCGCCGTGCGCAGTAGGAAAACCCCAGGATTTTCCAGAATAGCACCACTAGTCTAACCATTAAGAAAGCCAGAAGGGTAAAAAAGCCACTTGAACTTGTGTGGAATAATGGACTTTTCCTCTCGGCAATGCTTGAGACATGCCAAAGGCGGATTTAGCCCATTTAATATCTTGTGGGGTGATAACAGGACCATTTTACGAGGTATAGCAGTTGCTAGTAGTCCCAACACGCGAATGCCAACTAGCTAAGGAGCCACTGCAGAGGCTGGTTCTTCCAGCATTTTGTTATCTGCATTATGGATTACCTCGCACGCATCTTTTGACTTTTCATACCGAGAAGAATGCTGATGCTGTCCCCAACTTTGAGAGGAAATGCCCAATTATTAAGCTGCTCAAAGCACTGAACCAGTCCATTACCTTACCAAACAATTAGAATATGCTTGTGAGCAATGACAGGTTTGGATGTCAGCAGAGGGTCAAATCTCACACAAGCGTCCCCAGTTATCACCCTAAAGGTAATGGGCTCTAAACCACTTCGCAGAGATTCAACCGCACTCTACTGGACATGATGGGTACCTTGGAGGACAGTCCAGAAAGAAAGACTGGAAGTACTAACCATGTAGCCTCTCTCGTTACACGACCTGGGTCATATGGGTAGAGAACTGCTCTCTCCCTTGTGCCAGACAAGGAATCGACAGGACAATCACCAGATATTTCCTAATGTTTTGGACGCAATACAAATCTTGAACTTGTGTGCATAGACAAAGCATTTAGGTCTTAGTGAAGAAATATGGAAGGTATGCATGCAGGATCAATGACTTCCAGCTTTTGTGTTGACCGACTCCGTATTTCAACCAAAACTTTGAGAGTAAGAAAGAGCTTATGACATACGGGTACCAGCCCACTTCAGCTGCAGCTAAAGGCTAAAGAGAAGCAAAGACTGGACATTATAACCCTGAGACAGCAGAAACAGAGGAGCTGTCCTAGGAGTTGGCGACAACTGTTTTAACTAAGACATTGTGGCTTTTGATGTTTGGACGCAACAAATACCGGTAGAAACATTGCGAACAAATGGGACATGGATCAAGACCCTTATGTTGACCGTTGTTGCTCAGCCCTACCCAGCCAAGGCTGAGAAGCAAAGAGGCACTTTTATGTTGTCCATAAAGCTGAGCGAGGTGCGAAGGTAACTAAGAAAGGACATGGTCGACATAAACTGGAAACTTAGACCCTTCCCACCCGGTTACTGTTTATGTTGTCCAGTGACCAGAGACCCAAGACCGGCATTACCAGACGGAAGACTTATCATCGTTCACCGGCACCCCTGCTCCAGTAGATAGGTAGATGACTGAGATAGATAGAGTCAGATTCTGAGGAGTGTACGGGGATCATTATTCCAGGGGGTTGTGTTGCAGACAACACAGGGGTACCTGGTAATGATGGGACACCCGTGGAGGGAAATGTGTTAGAAGATATCAGTGTAGGAGACACTGACTCACATACTGGAACACATAGTGAAGGGGACGCTCTTCCCCCTCTCGATAAGCCGATAGATGTGGAGCCTGAAGACAGCCATATAGAATATAAACCGCCGGGCCCGGAAGATGATGATGGTCATGTAGAGGATGATGATGCCCCTAGAAGGTCATCCAGGATGAGATCCGCCCCTACATGGACCAAAGATTTCATATGTCTTCAGCAAACTAGACCAGAATGGGAACGAAAAGCATTATTCCTTCAAGATCTGCTGAAATCAGACACAATTAGAGACTCTGACAAAGAGAGGATTACAACTTCCTTACTTCAATTACTAGCAGGAAGTATATAAACCCTAAATACACTAAAATACACTAGATATTATACTACAATTTTTAATAATTATTATTGAAGAATAACAGAAAATTTCTACATTTAGATGATTATGATTTTATTTATAAATACATAAATCAATATCCATGTATAATGACCTATAACAGGATGAATTAATCTTACTCAAATTGATCAATTTATTTACAGAATTTACAGTGTCATAGAATATTGAATTGAGATGTGTATGTCTTATGCATCATTTTTAGTCGAGGACGACATTCTCCGAAGAGGGGGAGGATGTAACAGGGTGAATTAAATTAATAAAATATGTTTTAATTTAATTAGTATGGAATGTGTTTATTTTATCATTGTTTCATTCTCATCATCTTCATCTCTATCATCCTCATCATTATCATCTTCATATAAACTTAACACATTATATTCATACATCATCTATATTGGGTTTAAACATTAGACACCTTACTGTGGTCATTGTTTTATCTTAAACTTTGGTGACCTCTAGTACCGACTGACCATTGGTCAATACTAATCACCCTCACTTTGGTTTCCAATTTGAGTTTCTTTGTAAGACATAGAGACAGACACTCCTGTTGTAAATATATATTCAGCAGAGAAATTGAGTATCCAGATCACATTACATGCATATCATTGGTGTTTGATTCCATTGATACGGCTCATCAGCCATACTGAGGGCCAAATTCAGACGAACCATTCAATAAATATATTCATACAAATCGAACACCCCCGCCTTTGTTGTGAATAAAACATAGGACGGTTACATATATATATATATATATATATATATATATATATATATATATATAGTCAACTCTTGCTATAACGGCACTTGATATAATCAACTCTTGCTATAACGGCACTTGATATAACAGCATTTTTTTTTTGGTTAGCGACTGGAATTTCATGGGAACGAATTCACATCCATGTTAGATTGGTATAAAGGCATATTTGCCTTCCAGCGCCTGCAGTGAATTTTGGCAAGAAACATGCATTTTACCTACAGAATTGACTAATAATGGCAAAGCATCAAGAATGAAGAAATGTTGTCATAATTCATTAAATTGATAGAATGAAATAATAAAATCAATTTTACTTGATGTAGTCATATTCATATTCATGCATATTCATGGTATTGAAATGAGGTTTAACATTTAATACAGGTTTTATAACATAGGATGTTTATGTATTTTGGTGTCAAGCTTATATATATATTGACAAGCTTATCTTTTACCATTGTTGCAAATATATACTAAAGATGATGAGAGTGGGCAACATTGTTATGTTTTGCTTCATACACATGTAAGGGCTTTTCTCAAGATGATCCCAGGGATATATGTAAATGTACGTCTGCACATCAACAGATTACAATGTGTCATGGAGGCCAAAGTTTTTGGAGAGGATGAGGCATTACTCGCGTCACATTTTATAACCCCCCTTTTGTAGAAGGAAGGGGCATATTGCTTTGCCGCAGTCTGTCGGTCGTTAGGTCTATCGCTCCGTACAAACATTGAAATGAAATTTGATATTCATATACATCATGAGAATATCTAGGTCAAGTTCATATTTGGTTACCGCCAAACCTATTTTGACAGAGTTATGCCCCTTGAATTTAGAAAATTTCCAATAAATCAGTTTCCATTCATCTCTGCAGCGGTTGCACATACTGAAATGGAATTTAACATACAGATACATCATGAGAATATCTAGGTGAAGTTTGTATTTTGTTACCGCCGCTGTCGGTCGGTAGGTCGGTATGTCCCTACTCCAACAGTTTCCGTTCATTATCTCTGCAGCAGGTGCACATATTGAAATGAAAGTTATAACATGAAAATATCTAAGTCGAGTTCCTATTTGGTAACCCCTCAAACTTAGAAAATGTCCAGTTATTCAGTTTCTGTTCAATATTTCTGCAACAGGTGTACATATTTGGCATACAGATATATCATGAGAATATCTAGGTCAAAATCATATTTGGTTACCATGAAACGATTTTTGACAGAGTTACACTCATTGAACTTTGAAAATTTCCAATAATTCAGTTAGTGTTTATGGGGAAGGGGCATGACTGTTTTACAAACAGTTACACACACACACACACACACACACACACACACACACACACACACACCATTAGCACTTTCACCATCATGGGGTCTTCAAACTGTTGTTACTAATACCGATACAATTATTAATTTTTTTGATGACGTCATGATGAAATTTTATTTTTCACATAGGGATATAAATATTTTATGACAGGTGTTACAAACAATGTGACATCATACTATATATTTTAATTTAAAACCTGCCCATTCAGTTGTTTTGAATTTAGATAAAAAGATCTTAAGCAAGACCCGATGTATTGTTTCATCTCTTTGTCATTTATTTAGTAACATTTCTCCTAATTCAATCTACACCTTTGGACAAAGACATTGACGTATCTATGACACACTGTACAATGACGTTTCTATGACACTATACAATGACATTTCTATGATGCAATATACAGAGATGTATCGATGATTCATTATACAATGATGTATCTGGACAGATACCACCAAATATTTTCCCATAGGCCTCAATGCTAATTTACAAAACTTCAGGTCACTGTCACTCCCATGTTTATTATATCTGGGTCAAATAAGTACCCTGTGCTGAAAGATCAATATTTTTGATAACACAATATGCAATCAAAAGTATAGGTTGCCGTTGTATTTTTACTTCAAATTTTCACTTGTTTACGACTCATAGTTTTCCGCACCAAAGGAAAATATCTATTCTCATATGACCCCTCCCTTTAAATTTTCAGCTGTCAACCCTATAATTTCCAAAGTACTACCGATATTCATGTATCTTTTTTATCACCTTAATTTCACTTATTAATGGCAAAACTATTTTTTCATTTAATGACCAATCAGATCGCTGGGCTCATTTTACCCTCCACACAACTTTGGGTGTCCAAAATGTTTGCGCCCATGTTGTAAACAAAGCAGCTGTTTTTCCTATAGATTTATCCAAAACATTGCCAAAAATGGTCATTTTGCATTTTTTGGAAATGTCACTAACTGTACACCAAGCTCCCTTAATAATGAAGATGGGAACCCAACCTGAAGAGAAACACAGTCTATAAAGTGTCACACCCCTACCTCTGAATCCCATTCATTGATATTAACAAATAAATACACTATATGAAGAAGTTGTCTATTTTTCTTTCATGATTTTCATTCAGAATTGTCTGTATAACATATATTTCATTATTTTGAATGATTTCATACCATTATTTACCAATATTGACCATGATATCAAATAAGCGTAGATGGTACCCCTTAATAATGGAAAAAGTGACAAAATATACCATTTTCTTCACAAAAAATTTGGATCATTTCTTAATGAGCATGGAACCATTTAGTCACCAGAAGTAAAGAATTTCTGAAGCTCACTCAAAAGTAAACCATCTCATTTTTTATGTCATCAAATTGTTTTTATTGACAAGGAATGAAGTGCACCCTTAATAAAAGTGTAAAACTTCTGGGAGGGGATACCCTTACATACAACACATTTCAATAGACTTATTGTGTTCATTTATATAAAATATGTTATGTAATCACTTTCAGACATGTCCATGTTTTGTTTCATCCCTTAATTACAATTTCATGATGTAACTAATTAAATACAGAGGGCAGATAACTGAGTCTGACTTTAAAAATGGTGCAAAATGCTAGACAAATTGCTTTTAAAAGGGTATGACATATTTATAGTTCTGTTTCAGATGAAAAACTAAGTCTAATTTTAATTATGCTAAGTTCTGAAACCAGTAAAAGTCAATATCAGGTGTTAATTTTTTGTCTGGTATGACCCCAAGAGAGTGTTAAGTGTTATTTGCTGGTGGGGGGGTGTGAAAAAACAATGCATGACTGAAAATTTAGAAAACTTATGAAAACATGCAACTTGAATGAATATTAGATGAGTTATTACAGAAAAAAATATAACTGATACTTTATAATTATCATTACAGGTACTTGAGTATGATAATAAGATAAAAATCTCTTATTGGACAATATTTCCTGGATTTAAGAAATTGAAATATTCCTTCTACAGGTTAAAATGTTGGTAGATTATGAAAAAAATGTTAAAACACCCTATTTCTAAAGATTTTTTTATTTACAAATTATCTATGACCCCAAATTTAATACAACATGACCTAACCACAATGTGGAAATTCTTGTGTACAGATCAGCATAAGGGAGGGGGGGTATTTAAATTAATTTTTATACTGTTTACAGTGTATATGGCATGATGAAATATTTTGCTGATGAGACTTAAATACTGAAATGCAGTTCAATACAATTTTCTTAAAAAATGAGATGGTTCTTACCCTTCAGATACAGTACATATATACAGCTAAAGGTACAAAATACACTGCACAAGTCAAATGACATGGTCCAATATGTAGATTTTGCCCCAAAAGAAGAAAATCAAGCAGTCTTTACCTCAAAAAGGTCTGATTTTAATTCAAATGAGTTAAAATTTACAACAGAAACATCAATTCCAAAATATTTTGCTAAAATTAGTCACTATGCATAACCATAACTACATGATTTTTTTATATAAGAACATGTGCATGTTTGTTGGAGAGGGGGTATACTTGAATTTTCCAAGTACAGATAAAATTTTGACCAAAAAATTATAAAATATTAGTTCTAGGTGTAATATAATATAAAACATACAGATAAAATTAAGAGATCTCAATATGCAACAAATGCATAATAATGTGTGAAGAGGCAGAACACCTATTAAATTTGCACCTTGTGGACCCCAAACAGGTGCTCCATTTCATAGAGACCCTCAAATCTGTTTAAAAGTATGAGTAAAAGTGAATGAATTGCAATCAGTTAATAAAAATGAAAGAAATGACTTATTTTAAGGCTTCATCCAGCCTACATTTGTCAAATGTGCATTTCTCTATAGGACAGACACCACCAAATATTTTCCCATAGGCCTCAATGCTAATTTACAAAACTTCAGGTCACTGTCACTCCCATGTTTATTAAATCTGGGTCAAATAAGTACCCTGTGCTGAAAGATCAATATTTGTGATAACAAAATATGCACTCAAAAGTATAGGTTGCTGTTGCATTTCTACTTCAAATTTTCACTTGTTTACAACTCGTAGTATTCCGCACCAAAGGAAAATATCTATTCTCATTGGACCCCTACCTTTAAATTTTCAGCTGTCAACCCTATAATTTCCAAAGTACTACCAATATTCATGTATCTTTTTTATCACCTTAATTTCACTTATTAATGGCAAAACATTTTTTTTCATTTACGCCCCCCCCCCAGCCAATATTGACTCTGTTAGTAATTACAGGAATTATTCCAGTAAGCCACTAGCATCTCTACATAACACAATATATCAATTAGGAAGTAAAATTCCTGACAAATATTTATGGTTTACATCTAATTACCATGTTTCTATGTGGTGTAGGTGTAACAGGGTTATGTTCCTTTAATGTCAAATAACTACATAAACCACTGTTAAGGTTCAGACGTATTTTATTTGTTTGTTTAGGTAATGGTTTAATGGTTTGATGGTTTAATGGTTTAACCCTGAAAATAACAATGTAACAATAGTAAATACACAAAACATATAGATTAAAATGCAAATAAAATAATACAAGCAGTTTCATAGAAATAACTTAGTCAATTTCCACTTGTACATAATTTACATAAATGAAATTTTTTCAAAGGGAGATAATTCAAAAATACAAAAAGATAAATATTCTTCCCTTATAATTATGATATATAATTATATAGTTTCTATATGGTACAAAAACTTATCAATTATTTTCAGAATATATATACAAATGATTCTTACCCGTCTATGGGACCGAGTAAGGTAAAACAAACAATTCCCTTATTTCATATGGTTTATAATCACCATTCTGTAAAAGTACAATTTCAAGTATAAGTAAAATGTATATACCAAATCTGTAGGTAAAATTACTAATCTGAATTAAATTTAAGCAGGAAAATATAATTACTGTCTCTGGTCTCTGAAACATATATTTTTCTTTAACTCTTTTGATTATTTTGTAATTTATTATTAAAAAATATAAAATCTCTCATTCTGAAATTTTAGCAAGTTAAAGTGAATTTAGAATTTAGGATTATTAGTAAATAAATGCACTTACCAAATATTAGATGTTTATAGAAAATGTCTGGCTGTCTGTAAGTCAGGTCCTTTGTCTACTACCAAAGAAACATTTACCCAGCTCAAAAACTCGGCGGGAAACATTAACCAATGAAATACCATAAAACAAACACTAATTTCCAATATAAAATCTCCAACTCCTGCTTTAATTAATTGATACACAAAGACATACAGGTAACCAACACACTGACATACCCTGAAGGGAATACATACACTAGACACATACATGGACAAAACACAATGACCACACCTGGACAAAACATGGGCAAACAAACATTTAATTTTGTGTACATGTATCAATAATTAGACATTTTAAAAAAACAGAGTTGTTTAATTTAATTTATTTATTTAATAATACCATTTCATTACTGTCACATAGGCTATGATGTCTGAGAGCTGCTTGGCGTGGTAATTCCTTCATTTGCAAGTGTAAGGTATTATTTGTTCCGAAATTTATCAAAACTGAAAATATAGATATGAAATTTACAATTTTTAAACACTGAATAATAAAAGATTCACAGACACCAAAGAATTTAATGAAAGAAGGTTCATGAGACAATATAGAAATTAGGTGAAACGTGGAAACACACCGACGACTGAAAATTCAGAGGTGGTATCAGGTCCAATGTAGGAGTAAATTCCCCCTGTCGACTGGTAGGATTTCTTTTTGTAAAATAAAAGTAGTACACAGATTTTGTGATAATATTGTCCAATAACAATAAGGATGGTACGATTAAGTCAGTATCATTAATGTTTCTATTGTCAGGCATCATCATCATCATCATCATCATCATAGTTTAGCAAAATAAATAACATTTATGTCTTGTTTAAGGATTCAAAAAAGAGATTCGTGTTATACATATGTATTTAGATATGCCAAAGTTAACCCGTCATAAAATATATTCATTTCTTGTCTGATATCCTTTATATAAACACCTGACAGATAAACTTGCTACGATACTATGTCATATAAAATGCTTACGTACATACCGTACTGACGTCACCAGATGTATCAGTCGTTGTTTCAGATGCGTTAGAAATATAAAAATTTCAGATACCAAAGTATAAATCAATAGAATGTCCAGGACATAGATACAAATCCGGTAAAAATGGACAAACACGGACCTCTGGAAACCAAGAGGTAGGATCAGGTGCCATGGAGGAGTAAGCATCCCCTGTCGACGGTCACACCCGCCGTGAGTCCACAGTCAAGTCCAATGAAACAAGTGAGGAGTGTATCCTCGTCACAATTGGTACAGACGTCTCAACACTTCTGAGAACCGCCAACGAAAAGGCAACTCAACATTTCACTTAGTGAAACAAAGTAGTCGCAAACAAGATTTTATTATACCGACCGTAAAATTTGCGGAACGTTGACATTAAACGCGGTTTTCGATATCCCTGTGTCAATAATTTGTCAGTGAGTAGTTTACCTCTGTATATGAAATCTTCATATGCCATTTGTGCAGGGGGCCCTGGCATATCGGATCATTTGTGAAATATAAACTCCATATGCGGGTGACTGAGGGATATTACTACTTAAATGTGGAAAATTTACGATGGGAAAGCCGAAATCGTCGCGTTTATCGTATAGCTTAGTTGCTAATTTCCCGTCTGTGTTTATATTAAGTAAAATGTCTAAGTATGAAGCGTGTGTGCTTGATTCTTTTGTATCTTTAATTTCTAGTTCACTGGGATATATCGCATTGACATATGTATGAAAATTGTCATTATTAATTGACAAAACGTCTTCGATATATCTAAATGTCAAATTAAAGGACACCGCTAACTTTTTCTTCTTTTGATTCAGCAGTTTCTGAATCAAATCTGCTTCGTATGAATAAAGGAGTTTTTCTGACAGGTCGGCTGCCAATAAAGGAGCACAATTGGTTCCCACAGGAATGCCGACAGTTTGTTGAAAGACCACGTCTCCGAACATTACAAATATATTGTCTATTAGAAATTCCAGCATGTTTTTTTTATATCAACTTTAGTATATTTATGTGTAGAATCAGAGTGGTGTTTGACGAAATAAGTATCCTGATAGCCAATCACTAGATATTTAAATTTTCGGGTACAAACTTTAGTGAAAAAGCAGTTGTCTATGATGCTTAAAAAGTCTTTCTTTTAATTTTTTATGTGGAATAGTAGTGTAAAGAGTAGAGAAGTCATAAGTTTTGATACAGTGAATTCGAGAAAAATTGTGTGCCTTCAAATTTTCTAAAAGCTGTTTAGAATTTTTAAGTATCACATCTGATTTACACCGCTTCTGGAATAAGCAACTGTACAGTATATTGTTGAAGTTTCTCCTTAATGGCTGTCAATATCTTGGTAAGGAGTAAAGATAAAGGTTTGGTAGAACATTTGCTGGATCCTGCTATGTATCTTTGCTTATATGGGGTTTTATGAAGTTTAGGTATCCAGTATAAATGTGGTAGCTCGAAATCGGTATTCGTGTAGGTATATCAAATGAGCGTAATACGGACACGTGATTTTGAAAGATCTCGTCCTTTGAAAGTGAGCTACTGGTCATGTAACCTATCCAGTTCAGTTACTACTTCTGGATCATTAAATACAGAGGGATAATGTGTTTTCATAGTCCCTTTAAGTTTTTTGAATACGAGATTTTATCAACCATCGTATGGCTTTCAGCCATTCAGACAAAGTGTCTGGTTCTACGTCTTCATGTTTGGCCCATCGTCTGGCATAATCTTCGACAGAATCCATAACTAAACTGAGAATTCTGACGCCAATTAAAGGAACGGGCTTCCCGGTATTTAGGGCCCCTTAAAAATAAGATTTTTGAGGCTTTCATTTTCAACAATAGAAACGTCGCCGGTAGGACAAAAATGACATGCCCGATAGTTTTGTATTTAAAAGGAGATGAAGCACATGAATATGTGACAGTGTTGTGTAGAAGATGGATGATGTCTAGGCACTGCAAAACCTGTTTGTAATTGAATAGCTTGGATGCGATGCTAGGTGTATAGCTGTATAAAACAGAATGAAATGCAAGGCGTGGTCTTCAGTTTAAAACATGGTGGAATACAGGACTGAACTTTTTTGTGATTTAGAACATTGCCAATGTTTAAAGGTCTATGCCTTTATTTGTGAATTTAAGTTTAAGAAAAAGACGTTTCTGTTCAGAACAGTCATCGTTTGTGACGCGTGCAGGTTTAAACAGTCTGTGATAAGCGATGTCCATTATAATGGAGTTCAGTATGTATTCTTGAAAAAGGTTATTGAGATTTGTAAAAGGAACAGAATAAAGTTTGCTGCGAATGTGATGAAGACCCAATTTTTTGTTAACGTAAGGTAAAAGAGATGAAACAGTGACATCATGTATGTAGGATCGGTTGTATGAACGATGTCCGTGACTTCGTTTACGTCTTACGTTAGAATTAAAAAGTTCCATCACAATAACACCATTACACAGTGGGCTTGATAGATTGTCGTTGTTGGCATAACTTCTGTAGTTGTCGGGATGTTTGTTATTCTATCTTTAAAATGAAACTTATTGGGGACACAGCCATCAATTGTTGATGTATACGGATATTGATAAAATATACGGGGATATTATCTGGTACTGATGACTTACAATAGAGCCTACTCAGCCACCAATTTGTTGATGTATACAGGTATTGATAAAATATACAGGGATATCATCGGGTACTGTTGACATAAAATAGAGCCTACTCAGCCACCGATTGTTGATGTATACGGATATTGATAAAATATACGGGGATATTATCTGGTACTGGTGACATACAATAGAGCCTACTCAGCCACCGATTGTTGATGTATACGGATATTTATAAAATATACGGGGATATTATCGGGTACTGGTGACAAACAATAAAGCCTACTCAGCCACCAATTGTTGATGTATACGGATATTGATAAAATATACAGGGATATCATCGGGTACTGATGACATACAATAAAGCCTAAACAGCCACAAATTTGTTGATGTATACGGATATTGATAAAATACACGGGGGTATTATCGGGTACTGATGACATACAATATAGCCTAAACAGCCACAAATTTATTGATGTATACAGGTATTGATGGAATATACGGGGATATCATCGGGTACTGATGACATACAATAAAGCCTAAACAGCCACAAATTTGTTGATGTATACGGATATTGATAAAATATACGGGGATATCATCGGGTACTGATGACATACAATATAGCCTAAACGGCCACAAATTGTTGATGTATAAGGGGCTATTATCGGAAATGGTGACATACAAGAGGATACTACCATATATTAACAAAAAGTATGGTGTATAGCACAAAGGATTGATGAAGTATATGGAAACATAAAAGAAGTTGTAACAAAGAAGAAGGTTTCACCACATATTGATGATATAAAATATCGAAATATATAACCACGTATTGACGAACTATGTAGAGGAAACACAATTTGTTACATACATGTGTAATCATACGGTTACAATACACCCATGCAATATGTAATATCGTATTGCACTGTAGTTGGATACGGAAATTTCACTTTTAAATTTGTGCACAAATATAGATAAATAAGGGACATGTAATAAATACAAAACCACACAAATGTTTCTATCAGTATCACCATACTGCACTTGATCGTTGTAGCGGATGGATTTAACTTGAATCCATCCGCTACAACGATCGCGAGCAGTATGGTGATACAAACAGAAACATATGACTGTGTAGTATTGTCTATTTATTGCATGGAATATAAATAAGTGACTGATATAATATAAGTCGATATATCCTTGTATTGAGGTATATGTGGATATCATCACGTATTGATGGCATATAAGGGACTGATAATATATACGGGTATACAGACTTGTATTGATGAAATGTGGTTATTACCACGTATTGTTTGATTGTATGGGACTGATACTATATAACCTTCTTTCGATGAATGTATTGATAGCACTAGGTACTGATGTATTACACGAGCCTGATAATATATCACCAGGTAATGGTACAGAGCTACTAAACAATATTTATCATAAGTCGATGCATGAAAAGGACACACATCAATTTGGGCCAAATATTAAAGGGGCATTAGCTGTGTCGATAAAAAAACTATTTCATTTTTTTCTCCTTTTTCTACTTGTACTTCATGTACTATAATAAATAAGAGCGATACACAGGCCTAAACAATCTGATATTGCTGTATATTTTGTGAAAATAAGGTCAGGTCAAGAATGTTGACTTAATCAATATGAAGTGAAAAAGTGCCAAATTGTATTTCTCTAGCAGTTTTCACAAAATATATCAGAATTTAAGAATTTTCATGCCTATGTATATATCTTTTTTGTTATTGTATATCAATCTAAATAAAAAGGAAGAAATTATTTTTTGATAAAATATAGTTTATGCCTCTTTGATTATAATGATAAAATGTGTATTTCACCCATTTGTATGACTGTATAATATAGCTAACACCCGTTTGATTATAATGATAAAATGTGTATTTCACTTAGTTGTATGACTGTATAGTATAGCTAACACCCGTTTGATTATAATGATAAAATGTGTATTTCACCCAGGTGTATGACTATAGTTTAGCTAACACCCGTTTGATTATAATGATAAAATGTGTATTTCACCCATTTGTATGACTGTATAATATAGCTAACACCCGTTTGATTATAATGATAAAATGTGTATTTCACCCATTTGTATGACTGTATAGTATAACTAACACCCGTTTGATTATAATGATAAAATGTGTATTTCACCCAGATGTATGACTGTATAGTATAGCTAACACCCGTTTGATTATAATGATAAAATGTGTATTTCACCCAATTGTATGGCTTTAAATAAGTTACTTTTATAAGAATCAGCACATTTGTTAGTTGATCATTTAAAAGTTGTAGTAATTTATGATATTGTACATTTTCTGGATATTGTATTATCTCTGTATTTTTTTGAATTGAACTTTTGAATTAAAAATAACAAAATGTTATCAAATGGTTTTGAAATGTTACAATATTTCAATTTTCGGAGAAGGCTAAGGGTATATGTAGGCATTCCGGGTTTGGAAATGAATAAAAATTTTCCCAAAAGGCATGTACAGTATTATTAATGTATTGTATGGAGTCTTTTACCCAACTGTCACATCCACAAAGAAGGTTAGCTGGATATTCTGTCCAAGCATTTTGCATCTTTAACGATTCAGACAGAGTGTCTGCTATTTTCATATTAGAGTTTGGTCAATCATTGACAAAAATAGATTTCGGAGCTTATTTGAGTAATGGGTTATTTGCTTATTATCTATTGTTTGCGATAACTGTATTTCACTAAATGAAATGTTGAGTTACCTGTTTGATAGCGGTCAGCACAGATGTCTGTACCAATTGTGACGAGGATTTGTTCCTCACTTATGTCATTTGAATTTGACTGTGGGCTCACAGCCTGTGTGACTGGGCAACAGGGAATGCTTACTCCTCCATGACACCTGATCCCATCTCTGGATTTCTAGACACCCGTGTTTATCCAATGTTCACCAGGTTTGTATATGCATCTTGAACGTCCTGAACATATTTTCCTTTGGTCTCTAAGATAGTTATATTCATAAGAACATATACGTGTACTGAACCGGCTGTGACGAGGATACCCGATTTGTATATTGTGTCCAGGACATTCCAAAACTTTATACCTTGGTATCTGTGATTTTTATAAACGGATACATGATGTTTCCAATGTTTACCGTATAATGCATATATGTCAATGAATGGGCCATCCGCGACCGAGTGGTTAGAGCATCGCACTTTAAACTACGACATCCCTCTCCTCTATGCTGCATGGGATCAAGCAACGTTTTGGACCTTCAGCTGATTATGTTGTATTTTCCCTGGAAAACCGGGCCAATTCTTGCTTCATTTACAACTGACCACCAACTGAATAATTGTTGAGTTTGGCCATAAAATACCATTAGAGAGAACACTTTTTTCACTTAACAATTAAAAATTACCAAAGTGTATGATATTTGATTATATCAGTTGTTACGAGAAATTATTCCTCACTCATATTCTTTGAATATAGTGGCTGTGACCGGTCAATAGGGGGCTGCTTACTCCTCCATTGCACCTGATCCCACCTCTTGATTTACAGAGTTCCGTGTTTGTCTTATATTCACTAGATTTGTGTATTGTATCTTGGCATTCTGAAGATTAAAAGTATGTAGGCATTTACGAACCTGTATGCTTGTGTATATGTTATTGTTTATCACTCTAAGGAGGGAAAAAGGAAATTTTATTTTGAAAGAGAACATCAAATCATCCAATGTCCCTTTAATACTGTTAACATTTACATAACATCACCAGTCCACTTATATCAACGTATGAAAAGGATCATCGAAGTCATTGACAACAAAGAATATTTATTGGAACGCTGTGTGTTTGGTAAATATATTAAGCTATGACTTACGGATTTGCAACTGATTTACTCATTGTAAAGAAGATTATCCGCTAAATATTCTATCTCAAGGCCGATAACTTTTAGAAATGGTATACAAGTTATCAATAAATTGTGATAAATTTGTAGAATATTGCTATTTTCAATAAAAAAAACAATAGATAGAAAATTTGTTTTAGACAAAAGTTATTTCCTGTCATTACAGATATTAAAAAGCTCAGATACCAAAGTATAAATCAATAGAATGTCCAGGACATAGATACAGATCCGGTAAAAATGGACAAACACAAACCTCTGGAAACCAAGAGGTGGGATCAGGTGCCATGGAGTAGTAAGCATCCCCTGTCGACCGGTCACATCCGCCTTAAGTTCACAGGCAAGACCAATGAAATACATGAGGAGTGAATCCTCGTCACAATTGGTACAGACGTCTCAACAACGACCAACGGAAAGGTAACTCGACATTTCACTTATTGAAACAAGACTATTACACCGACCGCAAAATTTGCGGAACGTTGACTTTAAACGCGGTTTTCGATATCCCTGTGTCAATAATTTGTAAGTGAGTAGTTTACCTCTGTATATGAAATCTTCATATGTTGTACACGCCCTGGCATATCAGATTATTTGTGAAATATAAATCCATAATTTGTCAGTGAGTAGTTTACCTTTGTATATGAAATCTTCATAAGCTGTACACGCCCTGGCATATCGGATCATTTGTGAAATATAAACTCCATAATTTGTCAGTGAGTTAGTTTAACAAAACACCATTGTCCACTTTGATAATTGTTCTCAAGTTTCCTATTTGCTCGTTTGTTTTAATAATACTACGCATAATTTTCGGTCTCAAGACACAGAAATTAACATTTGATCTTCAGTCGTATCAATATTTCGACTAGAGGTTATGAGTGACACCTTCTCTGAACCTCTCACCTGATTAAAAAACCTGAAGTTGCAATAATTGAATGGTGAAATTAAGTACATCACTGTAGGTAGTGTATGTATGTAATTGGCAATCTACACATCGATATGTGTGATATCCAAAATTAACATGTACCAACTAAGAAACAAAAGGATAACGGAAACAAAACAGAAAAAAGCAAATAGGTAAATGAATAGATAAATAAATAAAATAAATGGATAAAATATATAAGAAAGATAGGTAAATAAAAAAATGAAATGAATAAATAAAGTAAATACTAATACAGAGATAAACTACATTTAATCAAATCAAGAAGAATAATAGATATCTTTTATTTATATTTTGCAACACATCTCACAAATCTCAATAAACAAAATCACTTTCAAACTGTAATCATTGGGATTTTTTAGTATGTCTGTCGGTAGTTCTGTCTGTAGGTCACTCTGACTTTGTTGTTTGATACTGATTTTTTTCAATTTGTTTTTTATCGTATTCAAATGGGAACAGAAACAGAACATCTAACATATTTTGCAATACACATATGTCACAAGGTTGGTAATTCATTTTGAAGTTTGCATCATCTGTCTAATTGATTTTCTGTTTACAATCGTACACGTGTTTGTGGGCGTTTCCAAGGACCGACTCATTAATATTCATCGTTCTTTCATTATTGATATGTTAGTGGCTGACAAAATGCGTTATTTAATTAGTGATGATGAGTATGTGGCGATATAAGTGCTTGACCACATTTAACTAATATCAGTACTTAAAAAAAAATCAGTAAAAACTCTCATTTTAAATGATTTTGAGGTTAAAACATACAACATTTATGCTGTTAGATAAAAGTTTTGTACATGTATTACCAAACATTATAATTAAAGTTGAATACATCTGATCATAATACGGAAACCTTCGCTCCATACTCAAGAAATATTTCATTTGTATGACAAAATCATAAATTTAGCTTATTGTATTGATGTGAATATATATATATATATATATATATATATATATATATATATATATATATAATATATATATATATATATATATATATATATATATATATATCAACGGGTGTTGGTATGTTACAACGTTGAGCATAACTGAGTTTACTTAGTGTTCGTGTCAAGGAACCAACAATTGTGATATGCTAGAGTAAAGTTCCTCTTTAAAGGGATATTAGCTGTGCTTCTGCAAAAATGTCTTTCCTTTTGTATTTAGATTGATATACAATGACAAAGAACATATATACAAAGGCATATAAAATCTTAAATTCCTATATATATTGTGAAATGTGCTCGAGAAGCCCAGTTTGGCAATTGATCACTTGCAATTGATAAATTATACCTTACTATTTGTATATACATACCTAACTGGACCGGACCTAATTTTTCATTAAAATATTGGTATATAAGATTATATATGCCTGTGTATAGCTGTAATTTGTTATTGTACATCACGTACAAGAAGTTAAAGTAAACAAAATCGAAATAATATTTCGGCAAACACAGCTAATGCCGCTTTAAGCAAAAATAACAAAGTTTATAGACGATAAAAGTTAAACCATGAATCATAATATGCTCCAAACCCAGCGGAAACCAATCTTCCATAATGTCGAATCTTCCAGAAACGATGAAATGTCTGCATGTTGATATTTACAACAGACCACAGTCTTGTAGATTGTTTTTGATTATGACGTCAGTGATAGCCTCGAATACAAATTGTACGTTATTCGTGTCAGTGGCACAAGTAAAATGGGTATACACATCTTTATGTTTCTGTGCGTTCAAGCTCTCAAACTGCATCTGTATATAAGGTGCTGCTGCATTGAAGGTGTTTTCACCTACAGAAGAAAAAAGTCTTAGTCATCGATGACGAATACCTAAATGATAATCGATGCAAACAATGCTAGTCATGTATTATTTCAAATAAATAAATCAAGCATTTCTGTGTAATCATAGAATGAATTTATTCATTATAAAAGAAATTTAGCCATATTATTAATGCTATCTTGTATAATTATTTAGTCTCAGATCAATTTTCATGCCATTAATATACAGGTCATAGCAAAACAGGACACACACACACACACACACACACACACACACACACACACACACACACACACACACACACACACACACACACACACACACACACACACACACACACACGTAATTACCGGTATAACAGCAACATGTTTATTGGTTTTATCAATTGGATTAGTATACTATTCCTGATGTGCAATTGTTATCTTTAACACATGGTAACAATCCTGATACCCTGAACATGTGCAATTGTTATCTTTAACACATGGTAACAATCCTGATACCCTGAACATGTGCAATTGTTATCTTTAACACTTGTTAACAATCCTGATACCCTGAATATGTGCAATTGTTATCTTTAACACTTGTTAACATTTCATGTTATTTAATACGTGCGATATATCCAGTGTTAATATGCACGTTACACGAAATGATTATATCGAAAATAAAAACAACTTTATAACAGTAATTGGAGTTACAAGTCAACAACTCCTGAGGAAATATTTTGAACTAAGGCTTTTTAGAGGTTCAAAACTAAAATATGTTTGTTAGAAATGGTTTAAGAATTTATAACTCTTTATTCTTATAGACAAGAAAAAAATAATAAAACCAAAAAAATTATATAACTGTACAATTGAGAAAAAATCAATATTGAATAATGATTTGTAATACTCTGTCAGAGACAAGACTATCTGGGCCTGTGTACACTACATTTTTACAATGACAGATTCTGAAGACAGGGCGTTGAAAACAGTCAAATTTATCTCATCCAATAAATTCCCCTTTAAACAAAAATCGATATTTAAGATTTGGTCTGTTTATAAACACCTTCAAGAGGAATGCATGCTTTTTCATTCAAAAAATATCAAGTGACTTTTGTTTATCTGCGTTTTGGCAGGTTTCAATACACATATTTCGGTGTCTCCTTTATCATTATGTTTTGAAAAATATTCACAATTTTAGAAATAGTTTAATCTTTTTAAACTAGATTTTTTCCCAGTCGATGCAAGCAATACTATATACATTCAACAAGTATTCTAATTCATAATTTATATTTGTTCTATCCACTCATCGCACACATGTTAGTTTCTATTATTCCAGCAGTAAATGAACTGATGATACAAAAAGATGAAACAATTTACAAATCACCATAATGTAGTGTCCAATGCTTTTAACATACCTGTGTAATCTGAGAAGCAGACAGATAATGGCGATGTTTCGATTTTTTCTTGAAACAAATCTTTCTTATTTAAAAACAAGATTATTGAAGTTTTGGTGAAAAACTTGTTGTTGCAGATTTGATCAAATAATTTCATGCTTTCCAACATTCGATTCTGAAAATAAAAAATATATCATTATAACACATACTTTCTAATTCTGAACAGGTGTTTAGGGAATTCACTAATCTATCTGGTCCCATAACAGGACAGACACCACCAAATATTTTCCCATATGCCTCAATGCTAATTTACAAAACTTCAGGTCACTGTCACTCCCATGTTTATTATATCTGGGTCAAATAAGTACCCTGTGGTGGAAGATCAATATTTTTTGATAACAAAATTTGCAATCAAAAGTATAGGTTGCCGTTGCATTTTTACTTCAAATTTTCACTTGTTTACAACTCGTAGTATTCCGCACCAAAGGAAAATATCTATTCTCATATGACCCCTCCCTTTCAATTTTCAGCCGTCAACCCTATAATTTCCAAAGTACTACCAATATTCATGTATCTTTTTTATCACCTTTATTTCACTTATTAATGGCAAAACTATTTTTTTCATTTAATGACCAATCAGATCGCTGGGCTCATTTTACCCTCTGCACAACTTTGGGTGTCCAAAATGTCTGCGCCCATGTTGTAAACAAAGCCGGTGTTTTTCCTATAATATGTTGCGGAATGATTGTTATTATTAATATCTGGTATTTTAGGAATTAAATAAAATTCGGTAGCAATTGTAATGATTGTGTTTCTTGAAAACCATAAGAGGTCCGTGTTTGTTCAATTTTCACCAGATTTATATGTTATCTTATTGTTCAAATTTCACCAGACTTGTATGTTGTGTCCTTATTCAAGTTTTGACCAGACTTATATGTTGTCTCCTTGTCCAATTTTCACCAGATTTATATGATGTCGACTTGTTCAATTTTCACCAGATTTGTATGTTGTCGACTTGTTCAAGTTTCAACAGATGTGTTGTTTCCTTGTTCAATTTTTTACCAGACTTATATGTTGTCTTCTTGTTCAATTTTCACCAGATTTATATATTGTCTCCTTGTTCAATTTTCAGCAGATTTGTATGTTGTCAACTTGTTAAATTTTCACCAGATTTATATGTTGTTTCCTTGTTCAATTTTTGACCAGACTTATATGTTGTCTCCTTGTTCAAATTTCACCAGATTTATATGTTGTCTCCTTGTTCAAATTTCACCAGATTTATATGTTGTTTCCTTGTTCAATTTTCACCAGATTTTTTGTTGTTGTCAACTTGTTAAATTTTCACCAGATTTATATGTTGTTTCCTTGTTCAATTTTTGACCAGACTTATATGTTGTCTCCTTGTTCAATTTTCACCAGATTTGTATGTTGTCTCCTTGTTCAATTTATTTTCACCAGACTTATATGTTTTCTCTATGACATCCTGAAGATTAATACTTTGGCATCTGTAATTTTTATATTTGAAATAATTGAAAGTTTATCATTGAAATAAATATTCACATTCCTTTGTGTTGTCATTACATCAAAAAATTGGTTTGTGTATTTCACAGTGAGACTTATCATTATCGATCAAATCTAAAAGAAATCAGATACCAAAGTATAAATCTTCAGGATATCCAGGATATAGATGCGAATGTTGTAAAAATTGGACAAACATAGACCTCTGAAAATCCGGTGCCACGGAGGAGTAAGCATCCCCTGTTGACCGGTCTCACCCGCCGTGAGTCCACAGTCAACCCCAAAATTAAATACATGAGGAACGAATCCTCGTCACAATTGGTACAGACATCTCAACAATCAAAGCGAGGAAGGAAATTTCAAGTCTTATATAAAGGAAATCCATTGTTTTTGCTTACCATTTCCTGGTCTTCATATAAAACAAGATCATATTCACTCATTGCTACAATGAATATGATAGCTGTCACACCCTCAAAACAATGTATCCATTTACGCCTTTCTGACCTCTGACCCCCTACATCATACATTCTGCATAATGAAAGAAAAACAATAAAATAACTTTATTATAATGATTTAAATATCGCAAATTGGGATAAATTGGCGTCGCTAAAATTTGGCCACTTTGGTAATAAAATGAAGTGTTAGTTTTGGTCAGTCAAATTTGGCCATTTATGTTTATATCACGTTTAAATTTGGTCTACCTTCAAACCTTGGTCTTACCATATCAAACATTTCAGTTGGTTGAAATATTGAAATATCAAAAAGTACTGAATAATTTGAACTGACACGTCACATAATACTTAATTAAGATTATCATTTACACAGTGTTATTTAAAAAATCCCTTGATTGTTCATCAAAAACGCTCAAATATTTTTATGAATCAGTTATTTATAAAAGCACCGGCAGAAATATTTTATACAGATACATATTTTTGACATCCTATCAAAATTTTGACCATTTTAATACGGTGACTAAATTGGCCAAAATTCAACAATTTACAGTATTTTACGAAAATCCTTGATTATTCTTCACTAATGTATATTTCTCTTTAACTTAATCTGTAAATTACATAAAAATGTTGTTGCTGGTGATTATACCTAGTTAGAATATATGGCATACTTACTTGAAAAGTAAATTTTTGTACGCAAAACGGGTTTCTACAATCCCAGTTGTCTGAACTCTCGTTCGAAGGACATCTTGAGTTTCTGGTACGTATGATGGATCTGATATCCTTTCAAGAGCATTTAGATAGCTAAAAAGTATTAACCAGTCATATGGGAATATATATATATATATATATATATATATATATATATATATATATATATATATATATATATATATATATATACATATATATATATATAATTATCCTTTGGATTTATGTAAAAATTAATATCTATACAAAACAGAGAAGCAATAATAGGTCACGTATGCAATGCATATTCCAGTGAGATGTCTTAGACGATATAATAAATTATATGTTTGGTTATTATAGTACTAAAAAGTAAAGTTAAATAATTAAAATATAATTACTATCATAGCATAGTTTAATAGATTTGAAAACAGTGGCACGTCAGACTTATTAGAGCCGGCCTGGCTCAGTCGGTAGCGCACTCGACTCTGAATCGTGAGGTCGTGAGTTCGAGTCCCGCGGCAGGTTGGTTTCCTGTCTTCCTCTTCCGGATGAGACAGTAAAAACTACTGGAGGTCCCGTGTCACAAACAGTAGGTGTCGGCCCTCACTGCTCAATGGCCGTAAGTGCCGAGCATAGGCCAAAATGTGTAGCCCTTCACCGGCATTTGGTGACGTCTCCATATGAGTGAAATATTCTTGAGTGGGACGTTAAACAACAATAAACAGACAAACATCAGATTTATAACAACCATTTACTCATAATTATATTTTAAATCAAGAGTCAAATGTATATAGAACTCAGTGTAATTTCAACCAAATGCTAAACAGCAAATTTAACTATATGATGTGAATGTCAAAACGTTGGGCGTTACAAATGTAGTGTGATCCATAATCAACTTTAAGCACTTACACGCCAGACATTTTCAAATGGCAAAGTACTTCCTGATTAAAGGAATGACAAGTAGTTTTGAAACATAGATAAATGTATAACAGTGTTAAGCAAAGTCCACTAGCTAAGGTATAACATCAGTAAACCTCTTGAAAACTCAGGCATAAAGCTAACTTTGTACATTATTTTAACTCGAGTCAGTAATATACAAGTCATAATTTATCTATAAACGTATACTAAAAAAAACAAACATCAGATTTATTACCACAATTTACTCATACTTTATATTTAAAATCTAGACAATAAGTCTAAATTTATATAAACGTATAGTTTAGATCTGATTGTCTGCCCACTTCTAAATCAATTAAAATCCTACAATATTGTAAAAAATCCCATAAAATCGTAAATATAAATACATGTAGATATTTGGTTCAGAATAATAACAAAACCCCATAAAATCGTAAAAATAAATAAAGGTACATATTTGTTTCAGATTTGGGTCAGACTGATCGTTGAAGCAACATTTTAGGAATTTGCTTGTATATTTGTTATAAATAAATTTGGAATTAAATTATAAACGAGATGAGCTTAAAAGGCATCGTTCTCCTGAAAGTTTTACTTAATCTTAAAGTTGTTAAAAGTCAGATAAATCTAGGAAATACTACAGAGAGTTGGCTATAACCCAAACCACTCAGTATAAAGCAACATGGATTAGAATCGGAGGGGATTAACTCGAGGTATATGCCAGTGTAACACAGAAAAATGGCCACACAGAAAGATTACCCGTGGCCATTATTCTACGTAGAAATAATACAAATGCATATATAGAAAAATGACCGCCTTGCCCGGTCAATTTTCTACGGATTTAGAAAAGGCCCGGTATATTTTAAACCATAAAAATATGTGCATTATATTTTTTACAACAGAAAAATAACCGGGTATTTTTTACCATAGAAAATATACATTCAGCATTAACGCGAAACTATTTTTCAAGACAGAATGATAACTATACAATGACATGATAAAACTAGATACGTTCAAAATGAGAAAATAACAAAAATGGATATTTGTAGAACTTTTTATCTTGACCGCGGTTCAGAACATAATTAAACCTGCATGGTCTATACATGATATACGTGTTAATGTTTTTTTTCTTAAAAAATATGGGGTCACTTTTACAGATAACTGAAATGCTGAGCCTGTTAATTTTTTTCTTCGGATTCACGGGTACGATTTCTATGTAGAATATTGTCCCCGAAAGATTTGTAGGAAACTTTTTCATGTTACACGGGAAAAAAAGTGGCAAACAAACATATATATCAACGGACAAACATAAATGCAAACATAAAAAAGCGAGACAAGCAGACAGGACAAACACAAAAAGACAACGGACCAAGGCAAACAGACAGCGGACAAACAAAAACAGACAACGGACAAACACGAACAGACAACGGACAAACACAGACAACGGACAAACACGAACAGACAACGGACAAACACAAATAGACAACGGACAAACAGACAACGGACAAACAGACAAAGGACAAACAGTCAAACACAGGCAAACACAAACAGACAACGGACAAACAGACAACGGACAAACAGTCAAACAAAGACAAACACAAACAGGCATTGGACAAGCAGACAGAGAACAAACAGACAACGGACAAGCACAAATTTATATCTGAAAAACATAAACAAAACACAAACAGACGACAGACAAACACAAAACAGACAAATACAAACAGACAAAGAACAAGCACAAAACAGACAAACACAAAAAGGCAACGGACAAACGCCAACCAGCAAACGCAGACAGACACAAACAACAAACAAACAGACAGCGGACAAACACAAACAGACACAAACAACAGATAAACAAACAGCGGAAAAACACAGACAGACACAAACAACAGACAAACAGACAGCGGACAAACACAAACAGACAGCGTACAGACACAAACAGACAACGCACAACAAACAGACAAACGGACAAACAAACAGACAACCGAAAAACACAGAGACAACGGACATATACCAACAGACAACGGACAAACACAAACAAATTCGGGGTCATAATCAACTCACTATGCAGCGGAATCATTAAGCTGGTATTCTCTTGCTCTGTGAAAACACTCTTGGACTCCCGCATCTTGCCATAACCGACCGATAATGGCCGCTATGTCTTGGCTAAGCTCAACTTCATCTGTGTTGGGCATTAAGGCAAGGATTTTGGTTGCGTCTTCCTAGCCGAAAAAAAATGCATTGTATGTAACTGTATCTTAAGAAGGTTATAGAGAATACATGTAATATTGCATTATTCAACAATCTAATACGGTAGGAAATAAGAAACCAATGTATAAACAGTGTGCTTTTTTGCATTGCCTGTATCCATATTCAAAATCAACACACCTGGTTTCTTTACGATAATTATTTTGCTACACCGTGGTTTCTTTTTTGCATTGCCTGTATCCACATTCAAAATCAACACATCTGGTTTCTTTACGATAATCATTTTGTTACACCGTGTTTTTTTGCATTACCTGTATCCATATTCAAAATCAACACACCTGGTTTCTTTACGATAATTATTTTGTTACACCGTATCTCTGATACCAAAGTATTAATCTTCAGGATGTCCAGGATATATATTTACAATTCTGGTATAAATTGGACAAACACGGAAATCAAGATATGTGATCAAGTGCCATGGAGGAGTAAGAATCCCCTGTTGATCGGTCACACCCGCCGTGAGCCCACCGTCAAATTTAAATGAAATAAGTGATGAACGAATACAGTACTCAACAGTCATTTGGCCATACCAATGCTCTACTGTTTTTATCCTATGGAATCGCACAGAGAATAGCCCTGTCTGTTCCAAAAAATTACTGGTCAATTTATTTGCATAGGGTTATAGAAAACAGCGTTAAAATTTCACGGTCGGTATATTGGCCTTGTTTGCGATTATTCTGAAATATTGGGTAGTCTGTTGTTGAGAGATCTGTGTCGATTATGACGAGGATTTGTTCTCCCTTATTTTGGATTTGATTGTGGACTCACTACGGATGTGGCAGGTCAACAGAGTATGCTTACTCCTCCGTGGCACCTTTTCCCAACTCTAGATTTCCAGAGGTCCGTGTTTGTCTAATGGTCAACAGATTTGTAAATGTATCCTGGACATCCTAATGATTTATACTTTGGTATCTGAGATTTTTTATATTACTCAAACCGAAAGCATATTTGTAATATACCTCATGGTACATACGGCAGACTTAATTTCATAGTTTTGGGGTTACTTACGAGAAATACCCCTTGACGATAACTCTTCATATTGAGGCGCACAAATATGACGTTGGCAATAGGAGGATTGCAATTACAGTGATAGACTTGACCCAGGATGCAGATACCGGAAGTATCGCCTCAAAGTGAGATTAAAACATTTGGACTCTGAGGTGATGGCATACACCCATTGCAATGAAAAACAGCTTTAATGTCAACATATTACTGCTGATTATTATTATTCACTGGATAAAAAGGAATGATATACAACTTACTGTTCTATCCGAACTAGAGAACTCTATTTGTAATTGAGGCATAGCCTTCAAAATGGCTATGATAGATTGAAGTGTGTTGCTGTGAACAACTGGTTTATATTGTAAACATTCATCTTTGGTATATCCATCTTCATGAATGATTCTGAAAAGAAAATGTTTTCCTGATTAGTGATTTAAAACTAAGATGATTAATCGGAAATAATATCTCTCTCTCTCTCTCTTTCTCTCACACACACACACACACACACACACACACACACACACACACACACACACACACATATATATATATGTTAAATTGTCGTCAATAAGGACACGGTAGTGTATATATAAATATATGATTTATACTAAGTACATTGATAACATGTGTACCTTTATTCATAAATGACTATTCATATTGATCAAGCATTAGGTCAGCATATAGTAATTCAGTTTTCACTTAAAACAGACATGCTGTGTATTGTACAGAATATAGCTAATCCGGAAAAAAATTATTACATTACATTCGGAAGTGGATGATTATGACGCAGACTCTAGGATGAAAAGATCAATAGCTTAGCAAATGGACTTCACCGCATATCTATGTAGCATACCTAAACAATGTCTAACTGTTCATAAATAAGGAAGAATTTCAACCGGAAGGGAAATAAAAGTTACGATAAGAACCACATTGTTTAAATGTCCTGTTAATATATTGAAGTTAGTATGTTGATCGGATGACATGCATCACGTGCTCGATGTTTTAGCTTGATTTTTACGACAAAAACATTTGGGCTTTTAAAATTGATACTCGGTGACACTCTGTAGATGTTTCGAAAAATACTTTCTTCAATGTCCAAGTAAACTTCTACTACTACTACTACTACTACTACTACTACTACTACTACTACTAAAACTACTACTACTACTACTGCTGCTGCTGATACTACTACTACTACTACTACTACTACTATCACCAGTCATTAGGACGATATATTTCACATAGGCCCGATGCCAAAAGCTAAGGCCTAATAACTTACCCAATATGGAATTATCTATTTATCAGTCCTTTTATTATTAACTTTATGCGCAATTAAAATGGAGTTGCTAATTTTGGCGTCTCTTTCTAACATCCGCTTCCTTTGGTCTTTGTTTGTGTTCCTGTGTTCTCTGTATAGACAATTGGGATGTTTCAGTAAAGATCGACGTCTGTCAATATTGGCCGATTTTCCAAATATTGACCGAGATTGTTGATGGTATTACGCGTGCAGTTTTCTGCGTATTATGACACTATGTGAACAATTAATTTATACTACTACTACTACTACTACTACTACTACTACTACTACTACTACTACTACTACTACTACTACAATCAATAATAATAATAATAATAATAATAATAGTAATAATAAATCTATTCTTTAAGAATTGAAATAAAGCTAATGCTAAGTAGACCTCATATAACGTGAATCAATAAGTCAATTCAAATGTCATGCAATTTATGTAAACTATTATTTTAAATGTTTCGTTTCTATGACATTGTCATCCTAGTAAATGTAAGTTATCATTGTGGCACATTTAAAGTCATTAGTTTCAAATTTTCTGATTTAATTTTCACATTAATTCCGAACTGCATATGGAAAATATATGTTAAAATGTGGTAAGTTTTTCTATATCTGTCTTAAAATGAGACTCTGAGTGTCAAAGGTCAATTAAGACAATATAGATAGTCTGTGACAAGTTAATGTATTTCCTGAGCTTGACGCTAAAAGACAGATCTCATTTCACACGGCGGGTCAAGTAAAATTGTAAGTACAATTACAGAGTGCAAAGTTTTTTATGATGTCAAAATAAAGTTTCATTCATGTTGTTTCTTTGAATTTAGAAAAAAATACAAACAATGAGTGTGTTATATAACTGCACGTTTTCTGGCTGTTGTAACGGAGCTTATTTTGAAATAAAATATATACAATGTGCAGCTATGTAGTAATAATAAAAACGCGCAATAAATAATTTCATAATTTGACAACATAACATTATTATCCACAAAATCATTTGAGAAAAGCATGGAAGAAGACTGAGATCCGTTTTTAAAACGGACTTTATGATTTTATTTAGAACAAACTATAGCATGAGTCAAACGGAAGTAAGTGTACTTAGAGGGCAATCATTTCTATTATAGCCTAAACTGATGTGTACAACAATACAATAACACAATAAACCACTGACAGAACAGGACGACAGTTAAACAGAACGGGATCCCATAAATACTTCTTATAATGTCGGCACTACGTACCACGACATTTACTATAAATTATTTTAGTGGTATGGCTACCATTCATAATGTTAGTGGTATGGCTACCATTCATAATGTTAGTGGTATGGCTACCACTCATAATGTTAGTGGTATGGCTACCATTCATAATGTTAGTGGTATGGCTACCATTCATAATGTTAGTGGTATGGCTACCATTCATAATGTTTGTGGCAACTAACTAGGTTCAACTGGAGAAAAACTAAGTGTAACTGAAAAAAATAGGTTTAACGCATTAATGTGTTTATGGCGTTTCATAGTATTTACTGTATCAGCGGTCATTATGACCATTAGTGAACTATAGATAATTATAATTTTAATGACTTAAGATGATTGTAACTTACACTGAACTAAAGATGTTATAGCTTAATAGGATATGTAGGAGTTTAAAAATGATTAAAAACCATGTTACATCAAAACAAAATCACGGACAACTAATCTAGGATGATTGCAATGTAGTATGTCTTTTAAAGGCTTTTATTTTAATTTGCAGGTTCAGTTCATTGACTTTTAAATTTTTAAACCAAAGACCAGTATCTCGAAATGTTTATAAGATATATATCTAATTCAATTACAAAATATTTAAAAAGTGAAAAACCACACATTTTACAAATTTCGACACTGAAAATGCCTATTTATAACATATCATCTGGGACCTTTTAAATGTCGATATAGCTACACGAACATTGACAAAGTATTTTTTATTAGATAATGGAAAATGTTCGTTTAAGCAGAAAGGGGAGGTGAAACGCAATTTTGTTGGTGTAAATTATGTATTTAGATTTCAAACTAATGTGTTGTTCCGATCTATAAACACAATGTATTTTAAATCTGTACGTAGAATCCTGTATTGCTGTTATCCAAGTATCATTATGTGCATCTAAAATCTGTCACCAGATTGCCAATGGCAAGACAACTGTTGATAAGATATACGATATAGGTCGTGTGTTGACATTATCTAGACTAAGTGGTCTTCAGGTTCGACGTAAAATAATTATTTTTTGTTTGTTTGTTTGTTGTTTTACATCCCATTAAGAATTTGCCAATGTCACAATCTTCAGGTGAAGTGTCATAACGTTTGACATATGTTATGGACTGATGCCACTGCAGTGAGTGTTCTTATAAGTGCCACGCCTCCTGCGACACGGGGGTTTCGAGTCTCATCCGATAGACCCGTGGCTTTCACTTCGTATGCCGAACGTTTGTCGAGGTAAGAGTCGTTACCATATTCAAAAAAGTATTTGTTCTGTATCGGGAATCAAATCTGGGACCTTCCGTTTGTGAGTCGACCGCTTTACCACTAGACCTCCGGAAGTAGTTTTGCTCATTCGTAAACTCCTTAAATATAGTTTATAAAGTACAGGGTAATCTTCAATTCAATTTTATCGATAAAAAACAAAATATTCATGTGCTTTCTTATTAGTCATATGTTGGAATTTTACAAATCACTATATAATTAAAACAATATGTCCTTTAATATCACTTGGATATTGTAACTTCCGGTCCAGATTTATCATACTTACTTCATCTGTTTCACAATTGTACTCTTTCCGGACTCCCCAGCACCTGAAAAAAGAGAAAAATTAGAGAAAAGGCAACTCGGATAAAGGGTAATACTATGCATTACACTTTCTTCAGCAAGTGTGTGACCATAAACCTGAATTGTGTCATCTGTTTTCAGTATTTTGTTGTATCTATAGCTTATACAATGTCATGGGTATATGTGACATCTAGAATTCTGTTATAAGGAAACAGAACTGACGCAAAAATGACACGATATAATAGATAATAACAGTGCGACATTTAACTCCGGACACGACAAATTCCGTGCTTTTATCACTGGAGCATTATAAGACGCACCGTGAAGTAAGACATTGTACAATTATGCAATTGATAAATTATTTGACGTCATGATAAGTGTTATTTCCTTCCCATCAACACGTGATTCTTTAAATGTTTGTTACATATTTAAAACCTGCCGTAAGGAGCAATTGGTGGCTTATAAAGTGAAAAATAAGACGTCGAACATTAATATTTCTCGGTGTAAATATATATATATATATATATATATATATATATATATATATATATATATATATAATATATATATATATATATATATATATATAAATAAAAGTCGGACTGCGCCCCAAATTTACTAAAAGTCAGGCACAATGACCGTAGACAATTGAAAACTAAAACTTTTGGCAAATGCAAATACTCTTGTGATTAAAATTGCTCAATTATAAAATATTAAACTTATATATTTTAGTCAAACGAATATTTTTTCAGAAAAACCTAGTAAGATAACCATATAGAATTAAGTATCGAATGGAAGCACGAAAAATATAAAACACGGAGAGTATTGGACAAACAGGACAAGGGATCTCTCTGAAATAATGATTGGGACAGGTGGTATGGAGGAACAGGTATTCCCTGATGGTCGCTTATATCCACTTCAAATCCGCATTAAAATTAAAATTAAAATCAAAGCAATAGATATAAATCCTGGTCATTAATATCGAGTAACTTCTCAATTCAAACATAGAATTGGGAGACAAATTTACTACGTGAAATGTTTAATTCTGCATACATTTGTGACAACAACGTAGCACTACGTAGTCTATCTCTGAATATGAAATGATCATGTTTCAGATGGAACTTTTCAGTCAGACTCAACACGTTGACCACTTTGGTCATATTTAGACTCACCAGAATCAGTAACGGTATAGTTTATTATTAATATTCAGGGGTGAACAATTTAATATTGAATGTAAAGTCATTTTCATATTTGGATTCTAGATTTTCCTGAATGGACTTGACCAGTCTTTGAAATGGATGAGTCTGAATGTAGTTACAGGAAATAATGAGTGAAACGCCTATATCTGTAACTTCCAGTCTGTTGTGAAACTTAATAAATTGTAAGAAATTCCATCCGTTTTCTTCCCTTTAGTTTCTAGTAAATAAATGATTATATTGATTGATGGATTGATTGAATGATTGATTAAATTTAATTTAATTCTATGAGGAAACATGTTTTAGATATAAGACAAGTATTGATATGTATCCATAATTCAAACTACTTTTATATCATGTTGTAGTTTTATCACGAGGGAGAGCCGGCCTGGCTCAGTCGGTAGCGCGCTCGAATCTTGATCGTGAGGTCGTGAGTTCGAGTCCAGCCGGCGGCAGGTTGGTTTCCTATCCTTCGGATGAGAAAGTAAAACTTGAGGTCCCGTGTCACAGTAGGTGTCGGCACGTCAAAGAACCCTCACTGCTCAATGACCGTAAGTGCCGAGCATAGGCCAAAATTTGAAGCACTTCACCGGCATTTGGTGACGTCTCCATATGAGTGAAATATTCTTGAGTGGGACGTTAAACAACAACAAACACAGTATCAACAAACAAACACAGTATCAACAAACAAACACAGTAGAGGAAACAATGGATCAGGATATTGTTTATCTCTATAGATATACCATTTACAAAAGGAAATGCAGAGATTTAAACAAACAATTGTATAAATTGCATACGGAAAGAATTATCTAGTTTGTTTTAATATTTCCGTCTTCATTATGAAACTGAAAATGCATATATATACATACATTCATGCATGTATACACAAATACCTATTTAACCACCTATATATATATATGTATATATATATATATATATATATATATATATATATATATATATATATCTGTGTGTGTGTGTGTGTGCGTGTGTGTGTGTGTGCGTGCGTGACAAAAGTTTAGAATTTTTAATAAATTTGAAATTTCACTGAGAGGAACATGTAACACGCCCTTTTCATCGATCATTTTACAGTATTATCGCATAAAGCAAAAAATCATGCAGTCTCTGTATAGTAACACAAGAATTATACAGAGTATTGTCACGCCTAAGTAAATGCACAAAAAGTAATTACTTCATCGTTTTGATACCGAAGCTATCTTTCAAATGTGTAGTTAAAATGACGATGCGCAGTAAAAAGGTGTGTTACCTAAGTAAGTAAACATTGTTATCATTCCGGAAATGTAAATACAGCATGATATAAACACACACACACACACACACACAGACACAGACACAGACGGACATATACACACACACACACACACACAGACACACACACACACACACACACACACACACACACACATATATATATATATATATATATATATATATATATATATATATATATATATATATATTATATCAAAGTGAAAGTTGCCAAACTTTCATGATATACCATTCACTACATAGATATGCACGTATATTTAAAACAATACAGTGTAAATGATCATTTTTTGTATCAATATGAAAATCCCTACCCGATCCCACTATCAATGTATATTAGTCAGAGATGACAATGCATTTTAAGGTGTGATAGTTTAAACCCAGTTCAGTGCTGCACTGGGAGCTTCTAACTACATTTTAACACTTATTCGGTACCGCGTCGTCGGTCATTTGAAATCTCAGCCACATAGTTAAACACATCAACAACAAACATCCGATGCTGTACATACATCTGACCTAGATAACTCTCAAAACTGTGTAGATCATATTACAATATCTGTACCCTAACACACTTTTCTTATCATTTATATATTACACTGTTCAATTGACTTTGTTGATGAAACTACCGAACTAAACGAAGCCAGACATGACAGTTAATCAGTTAAAGAAAATTGATGTCGAGTAAATTGACGATGATGACAATGGCGTACTTACCGAGAAGGAGTAATTTTACTTCCCGTCTTGCCCTTTCTTTATCTTGTTTTAAACTTTTGTCAATTTGTTCTGATTTTTTGGCAGCCTGTGCCTCAATTTTATATTCCGAAGAAAAAACACACCCCATTTCTATTCACGAACATTTATGGAAAATTGTAAATGGATTACATGTGTTCAATGTCATATCTCCTTCCTGGTCGCGCTGAGATCTATTTTGTTTGTTGGTGTTCCGATGGTTTGCCCATGTGTCATATTACGTCGAAGTAACTCTCACGGTAATATCACTTACATCGTCACGAAGTGTTTTAATTCACGTGGAAATGTGTTTCAATAAAATGTGTACTGTTTAAGTGTATATATATTGAATTGTGTTGACAATGTAGATACGTGTTCAGCCAACATGTTGCGTCACAAGTTTAGATTTCAGCTATGGATGTTTATCATTACAAAGTTGCAGCACCAGTGTGTTCTCTCATGCCAAGCAAAATAACATTCATTTAAAGGGGCATTAGCTTTAGCTGTGTTTGCCCAAACACACACACACACACACACACACACACACACACACACACACACACACACACACACACACACACAGACACAGATATATATATATATATATATATATATATATATATATATATATATATATATATATATATATTTCTACTTTTAAAACTTGATGTACAATAACAAATAAGAGCTATACACAGACATAAAAATGTTATATTTCTATATAAAGTCAGGTACATTGTGGTATGCATATACATACAGTTAAATTGAATTAATCTATTGCAAGGGAATAATTGACAAACTCGGTTTCTAAAGTTTCTAAAAATATATAAGAATTTAAGAATTTTTATGTCCGTGTGTATCTATTTTTTGTTGTTGTATAAATCTAAGTTGGAAAAAGGTAAGAATTGTTTCGAAAAAACCACAGCTAACATTCCTTTATTTTTTTAGATTATTCTAGCGATAACTCAACTTGATTCTATCCATTTTTGTCATATAGATTTGTTTGCATAACAATGTTTAATGCACCAAAACATAAAAAATATTCTTTTATTTACTTGAACACTATTCAAAATTAATGTAAGAGTATTTGCCATTATAGCAATATTGTTTACATTCAGTAGCAAATTGGAGAGAGAGAGAGAGAGAGAGAGAGAGAGAGAGAGAAAGAGAGAGAGAGGTAAACATATTCATTGCATGCGTTAAATTGTGTAGAGCGTATATAACATAACGATTTGTTTTCGAAATGTTTACCATTATATCAACTTTCCTCTTGAGAAATTTGTTTAAAAGGGGCATTGGCAGTGTTTTTCTCAATAATATTTGTTCTTCTTTACTACTTAGATTGATATGAAATGGTAAAAACAGAGCAGATGCCCCTCTGATATTATACCTCGTTACAATTGTTATCTACTTCCAGAAGATCGGTTTCGTCCCGGGTACATAGTAATCGTGTTTTTACCGTCATCCTTACAAACTGGTCGCCATCATATACATGTAACTGAAGAATTGTGAGTGTAGCGAAGAACACCATTCAAAAAAGGAAACCAAAAGCACATATGAAACTGACTGACCGTAAAACACTTATCATCCGACCATCATTTCCACGCACAACAATAGTCGCGCATTCCGATATCCTGTTCCAGATATTCATCGGTATTTTTGCTATTTCCAGATGATTTTTAAACTAGCCAAATTAAACAATCAATAATGGATAAAAGTATGCTGATGATCGTAAGTTTTGGTGTGTTTTCTTTACATATAAACTTATTGTGCAGGAAGTGAGCGAAAACGGTATCTTAAGGATATGTAAGTAAAAACAAGAAATTTGTGATTTTTATACATTCCACACCGTAACAAGAGGCCAATGGACTCATAGCTCGATGACAAAAACATATAAGAAACATTTTTAAATGTATCCTCAACAAAGCTATTTGTTCAATTTTGAGGGGAAAATTTGAATTAACATTAAAATATAGAATATATCCAGATCATAGCATAACAAAACCCTATACACTACCAAATTGTGGAAGGCTATATGAGTTATGCTGGGACTTTAAACAACAATAAAAAACAAACAAAATGAGTTATTCCCCCGTGCATCGCTATACACCAACATCCTTAGAATAGCATAGATGTGAGTAAGTGAATGTAGTTTTACAACTTTTATATATTAATTAAATGAATATACAGTTGCGAAACACGACACAAAACTGTAGTCTACCTTGCTTCTGGAATGCGTAAACACTTTTAACGCCACACATTAAATACTTCCTTATCCATACATGTTATCTCCCAAAACACATGCATACTATGTTCCAAATAACAATGAGTCAGATATGTGGGGAATCTAGGGCACTACACTGTCGTATTTTGAAATGCTGTTTATTAACTAGACGAACCTCTAATATAGGTAAATTTATTGTTAAAACAATTTGCCTGTCACAATAAACTATGAAAAAATAGTAAATTTAAAAATGGCATTATTTCTTTGCATAATATACACATTTTGGCTTGAAGTGGAGAAGTTCGGCATAAATTTTACCCAGAATGCAATGCATCATACACTATAAACAAAGAAGAAATCAAATTTATTTAATTCAATAAAAATCAGAAACAGTTCTGATTTACTAAAAATTTTATCGGGTTCAACTTTATCTATAAAAGCATGTGTCTGCAAATTTTCACAGCAACAGGATGCCTAGATTTTCCTTAATCGTCTACACAACATCTTTTTCAAAACCAGGGGCCACAGCATTAGCGAGATGGGCTCCGCCCATCGAGCTAAAAACACCTTGTTAATTGTATACGTTTTGTAACAATTAATTTATTCGTTGCAGGTAATTATAATGAGTCAATGTATAATGAAGAAGATCCAAAGGATATCCTAAACTCCAAGTCCATTACAATTCGACAAATTAGATGTTAAAACGGTCTCTACACGAAGAACATTTGCGAATCACAAACGGGATGGGACCAGGCGAAGCATTCTCTACTCACAAATGCCCCATGGAATTCGCTCGAGTTCGGTGAAAATGGTAGCAATTAGGAATTCCAAACGAACGGGATTGGACTAGAAATAATTATAGATCCTGACCGAAATAAACTTTACAACAGAAGAATTGGCAAAAGGGGAATAACTCCTGGAAATAAAATATCAACAAAATCAGCAAACTCTGGCTTCCCGTACTTTTGATCACACTAGCTACCTAGCCCATCTGTGTGTACAAGTGGACTTTAAGTGATTTTAAGTAGTTGTAAATGACTATTCAACATCATTATTGCTTTTGTATGGGCAGTATATATTGGTGTTTGTTTTTCAATCATGTTTGTATCGAATCTTTACTAGTGGCATTCATTGAATCTTTACTAGTGGCATTCATTGAACTTTTACTAGTGGCATTCATTGAATCTTTACTAGTGGCATTCATTTTGTTTGATACGCAAACTTTTCACTCTTCTTGAATGTATTGCTGCTAAACAGAAATGCAGAAGACTGTGTTTATTATATTTCGTTATAAAATATTTTATCAACTGCAAAAGTACGATTCTTTAATGGTTGAAATATTATTGCATCTCCTATGAAATTTTGTGAATTCTTATCAACAAACTATATAAACTTATGAAGAAAAATGCCGATTTTTATCATGTGAACATGTACTATCCTGACTCTATAACGTTATGAAGAAAAATGCCGGATTATAGATTTTATCATTTGTACATGTATTATCCTGACTCTATGTATTCATGGCCTCCGTGGACGAATGGTTAGAGCATTGCGCTTTAAATCACAAGGCATCTCACCTCTGGTTCCAATCCCCCTAGGGTAGTTTCGAATTATGTGGGAAAGTTTGCCAGTTTACTTGCGGTAGGTCGGTGGTCTTTACTCGGGTAACCGGGGTTTCTCCCACACCAATAAAAACTGGACGCCATCATATGACTGAAAGATTGTTGAGTATGGCGTAAAACAAAAAATAAAATCAAATCTTATTGATGTCTAAATATTTGCTGAAAATGAACTTACGCGAAAATGAAATATGGAACCCACAAACAATCTGTGGAACATTGCAATAGTACCATAAAAGAACTCTGGTCATAATGTAAAAATCAGGATACATATAACTGATTTTCCTGTCAAAATGATATTGGACTTTTACTTCTGGGATGTATTTGCCTTGATTAGTAAACAATAGCTATTGTAAATATTTTGTTTCAAATAAACATGAATTATCGTAATTTACGACATTAGTCCACTTCTCATTTATTTTCATCTTCACATATTTTTCAATATCTTTTCTATCATATTAAAAGCTGGTGTATATTGATATTTCTTTGTGTTATTATTTCAACAAACACTAATACATCAATATCTTGGTTCAGGAAAAGAGAGCACGCGTACCATTGTTGGTAGTGTATATGGCATCTAGTCAAATTGACACACTTTACATTTTTCATTATTGCTCCTTAAAAACAGCTGCAGGCTGTAAACAAATATTTTTGATATAAAAACCATTTGAACCAATTGCGAGATTATTTACAGCTTATTCTTTCATTAAAGGGTTGAATTATAGAATATGTATTCAGGCAGTTCATATCAATATATATATATATATATATATATATATATATATATATATATATATATATATATATATATATATATATATATATATATATAATGGATATTTCATCATTAATTTTACGATGAAATATATCCTATTTTAATGTTGTTGCGAGTATTATACTAGGGATGGCTAGAATGGTCAACAGTGCAGTATTTTTGTTACACATTTTATTGTTCACGTGTAGGAGCTTTTCTCAAGACGACCCCAGGGATATATGTAAATGTACGTCTACACATCCACAGATTTCAATGTGTCGCGGAGATAAAACTTTTGGTGAGGATGTTGTATTATTTTCATCATTTCATCATTTGTAACAAACAAACACACACACACACACACACATATATATATATATATATATATATATATATATATATATATATATATATATATATATATATATATATATATATATATATATATATATATATATATATATATATATATGTGTGTGTGTGTGTGTGTGTGTGTGTGTGTGTGTGTGTGAATTTGAATCAATCAGATCAAATTTACTAAATCATCTTATTGATACTGTCATTAAAGTCTCCTAAAATGTATCAACATTAATTATTCGAAAATTTCTGCAAGCAATTCGTGGAAAAATTTGCCGGAAACAACTTGTACCAGACAGACCGTCAGTAAACCAGTCGAATGATCCTGAACTGAAATATCATGAATACAGATACAAGGTTAAAGTTCTAAAGAATTTCAAGGTAAGTGCTTGTAAAATGGCTTCTTACTACTGGTATATCGTGAATATCGACAAAAATATTCTAAAAATTTAAAGGGGCATCAACTGTGTTTTTTCCGAACCAAATTTCTGTCCTTTTTACCTCTTTGATTGATACAGAATAACAAAAAAGAGATAAACATAGGCATAACAATTCTTAAATTCCTACATATTTTGTGAAAATTGCTTGAGAAACCCAGTTTGGTACCTTTTCTCTTGCAATTGATTAACTCATTCTTACTATTTGTAAATGAATACCACACTGGACCTGACCTTATTTTCACAAAATATATAGCAAATTAAGTTTTAATGCCTATGTATATCTCACATTTGTTATTGTACAAGTACAAGTAGCAAAAAATCGAAATATTTTTTGATAAACACACCTGACGCCCCTTTAAACTGAATTTCTAATTTTGATATTTTTCTATACAAAGTTTAGGCGCGTGATAAATATACCTGACAAATTTTATTAGTAAATATAAACGTTTTAAATTTTTTAAACTTTTTGCAAAACTGTAACTTTGGTATGATGTTGATAATATTTCCAACAAATCATCTGTCAAATGTATGACTACATTTTGGAATTAGGAACGTGACATTGGATTAAACGACTTGACATTTTGCACAGTAAGAATTAACCTTTTAAAAATAGTTGATCTGTTGCACGGATGTAGAAATTTTAGCGACAGCTGCCCACTCGGATTCTATTTTAGTTGTTTAAACCGCTGCACCCAAGAACCTGCCCCAGAAACACAAATGTGAAAATCAGAGTAGTTTCAGATAAAATATTGAACTTTTCCTGACCTTTCCCCCAAATACACCAGTAGACATATATCGTGGTCAATCTCAGCTCTGTGCATAATAATTGAGAGAAGGGAAAATCTATATCAAATCATTGCCCAGAAAATCGATCATGTTTGTTGTATAAATAGTTACGCACTTTCATAATATCTACATTCAAACCACCACTGTGACAAATACATTTGAAAAATCACATTTAATTTATACACTAGTCTTCCCTGTGTACTGACCGATTTGGGTACTGGAACGTTACGGCCACATTTCCATTTTATGTTTTATCTTGCAACTGTCGATATATTTTGTACCAGCAATTTAAAGAAGGATTCCAGTATCAGAAGTTAAGAAAAGCTCAGACATCACAAACACCCAATAATTTTAGAGCAAACAGAAAACCTTTACAAACTGGCCAATTTGGGTACTTACAAGATACATTTCCATCTATACGTTTTCAATTCTAGGGGATCACTTGCATATCATTAGTAAACATATACAAATATATTGCGTAGACTGTGCTGTGGCTGCAATGTCTGTAGCAAAAATAAGGAAACATGGTTTTTCTTCCAATTGTTTTTTTAAATTTTGATGTACTCCAGAACTTGATATTTTACCAAGCACAAACGGTTTCATTTATCACTTATAATGAACTTGTATTTATCAATAGATGTCTAAAGCATACATATTGCTCAATAAAATCAAATATAAGTTAAACCTAGTTCTTCTACAGTTTAAACTTAGTTTCAAGTTAACTATATTTTGTGATTTTGGCGCAAGTATACATAATTGTTTTCCAGTTAATGCGAGTCACCAGTAAGGGAGAAAACTAGGGTTAACTCAATTAGGTGATTTTCGCTTGGTAATTTGGTCAACTACAGGAATACTAGGTTCAACCGCCAACAACTAGGTTTTATTGCGCATTGTGGCGTGGTTATACATAGTTTTTATTCGTAAAACGATGCGTTTTTCGAGTAAAACAAGGTTTAATTCATTTTATGATTTTGGTGCAATTTCATCTAACTGAATAATGAACTCTGCTTGTTTTGTTTCTAGAACGACACTGGTAAAATAAAAGCTAAAAAGTCGATAACCATCACAACAGCCACCACTTCTGGTATGTGTGGAGTCAATCTGACTGTTGGAAGATCCTACCTCTTATTTGGTAATCTAGTGTGCTTACCTTGATAACACAGTTACACGTAATTAGGGCGTTATGGGGAGCCAATCTAACTGTTGGAAGAACCAACCTCATATTTGATAATCTTGTTGCATACTCTTATAAAACAGTTGCACGTAATTAGAGCGTTATGGGGAGTCAATTTAATTGCTGGAAGAAGCTATCTCATATTTGGTAATCTTGTTGCTCACCATAATAACACAATTAAAGGTAATTAGGGTTTTATGTGGAGTTAATCTAACTAAACTACTCACTCAGGGTTATATTGTTGAACGCTTGAAATCGCCACTAAGGACGTTAAATTGTAACTGTGGAGTAAATGTAACTGTTGGAGGAACATCTGTGGGAAAAAATTTCTAACAAATTACAGGCATTCCAATGGGTACCAATTGTGTACTTCTATTGGCTGACATCTTTTTGTATTCATATGAAGCGAAATTTGTAAGTCTCTGCTCTACAAAGGAAATAAAAAGTTAGAATCTCAGTTCAATTTTACTTACAGATATCTCGACGACGTTTTGTCTATAAATAATTAAAAAAATTCAGAATGACCTCGGCCAGATGTATCCTGTTGAGCTTAAAATCGATGAGATGACAGAGAGCAACGATCTGTTTCTTACCTAGATTTTATCTTGTCGATTGGAAAGGACGGTCAACTTATAACCTCCCTTTATAACAAACGCGACGATTTCAATTTTCATATCACGAACTTCCCGTTTCTAAGTAGTAATATTCCAATTTATCCTGCCTTTAACGTTTTCATTTCACAATTTTTACGTTATGCCAAGGCATACTCCTCTTATGGATGTTTTATTCTGAGAGCAGAATGACTCTCCAATAAACTACTTACACAAGGTTACGATGTTGAACGCTTGAAATAATCGTTAAAGAAGTTTTATGGTCGATACTGGGATCTTGTTAAAAATAATATCTCAGAAATATTAGGTTATTCTTGAGCACGATCACAGACAGTGACTACCTTTTCGCCAATCATTCATAAAAGTAACTGATGACAATTTTACCGAACTTGACCTTTTCGCTGAACTTGATAGGTTTCCGCGGGACAATTGCGACGGGTGTGGCATGCTGGCAGAGGATGCTGGCTCACTCCGGACACCTGGTCCTGTCCCGTTTGGGATTCGCAATTGTTCTTCATGTTGAGACCGTTGTTATATCTACCTTTTCACCGAGTTTGACCTTTTCACCGAGTTTGACCTTTTCACCTTAGACCTTTCCACTGAACTCATGGGGTTTTAAATGAACGTTTACGACGGGTATAGCATGATATCAGGGGACGATGACTCCTTCCGGATACCTAGTCCTATCCCGTTTGGGATTAAAATATGCAAATTGCAGATACCAAAGTATTAACCATCATGTGGAAGGACTTATTTTCAATTTGTATTGATTTGAATATAATTTAGACTAAATGCTGATGTGACTAGTCAACAAAGGGCGATAACTCCTCCGTGACACCTGGTCTTACCTCTGTATTTTCCAGAAACCTGACATGGTCCAATATTATCTGTGTTTGGACTCATTTTGACAATATATCCGTACCGATATTTAATATAATAACATCAATACATTGAGCTGTTAACTGTTTACCCAAACGATATCACCAGTGAGGATTTTAGTATTTGGTAAGAAATTTAATGTTGTTATTGTAAATGTTATTGTTGTTGTTGAATATATTTTCGATGCATATATCACACAGGCGGAAGAATACGAGATATGTTGCACACAAGTTCGTGTAGCTCGAACCAGCGATGGAATACAGTGACTTCTCACCAAAAAACGTCCTTAACAAAAGGACGGTATCTTGACAACTGTGATTGTACGGTAAGTTCAACACCACATATAAAACACGTGCTTTTTAATATATCTTAGTAAACCAACCTAATGTATAAAAATGAATGAGGCGAGGATAACATGTAGGTTGTAGATAATTTTGAAAGTGATATAATGTTTGCCAATCGCTAGGAAGATTAACACTATCTTCAACTTTCATGACGGTAGGAATCAATAGAAAATAACAGAATGTCGATACTGTATAAACACAAAGGACTGCCATAAAACAAAATAATCTAGCAACAAAGTAGTAGTTGTCTGAAGAGTGTTATATTGAATATAAATGGAAGTAGTTAGTAGAAACTCGGCAAACTGCTTGAGGAAATGAAAATATTGTTTTATAGGACTAGAGTTTTTAATGTTTATTCGGATTAGTTAATTTATCACGGGAAATACCCAGAGCGCAAATCTAATTATAAACTCTTAAAATCGTATAGCAATGAGGAAATATTGAAAACGAGGTTGACTGAGAACCCAAACAAGCTGTTCATGAAAAAATAGCGGAGTTGAAATCCAGCACACCGTGTGCAAGTGTACATAAATTTTACATCAGCTTATGTTGACTAAATTAAACCTTGTTGAACAGGACATACATTAGTTTGCAGTTCTGTCTCGATTATCTTATGTTTGGTAAACTCAGGCTTCTTCGTACTGGAAGCAAGATTCACTTACATTTTCAACGCATCATATCGACCTATTTTTGGTCGATACAGTTTGATGTGTGGTCAGGTTTCCTCAGACTGTCAACCAATCATATCTCAAACGTAGTAAGGTTCTCCATACATGGAATGTCACATTTAGCTTTCTAATGGAGTTTTGTTAATAACTCCATTGATACGACGATTTAAAAAAATCAACATATTTTCCCTCTGTTAGGAATGACTTCCTGTAGACAACAGTGAAATATTACAATAACTTCCCCTGCATGTGACTTAACAACACACAACACAAAAAGAATTGTCCCGGCATGTGACTTAACAACACACAACACAATATGAATTGTCCCGGCATGTGACTTAACAACACACAACACAATATGAATTGTTCTGTCAATGACCCATATGCTACTTTGATATACAACTATTGTGTGTGTTTGATTAGTTCACAGAAGATGGTTGCTTCAAATTACAATTTTAGTATTTCGTTCACAACTGGATCACATAGCATAGGACGTGTTCAGTATATGAGCATTTCATATACGGATGGAAACTACTCAAATAATAGTCCTGTCTGCGATTACTCTGTTTCACTCAGTGAAATGTTGAGTTCCCTGTTCGATAGCGATTGTTGAGACGCCTGTACCAATTGTGACGTATTTTATTTCAATTTGATTGTGAACGCACGGCGGGTTTGACAGGTCAACAGGGGATGCTTACTCTTCCATGGCACCTAATCCTACCTCTTGATTTCCAGAGGTCCGTGTTTGTCCAATCTTTACCAGATTCGTATCTATATCCTGGATATTCTATACATTTATACTTTGGTATCTGAGATTTTTTCATATAGGATATTCAGAGGTATAAATTTTACAAGTAAATGTTCGTCACTAAAGCAAACGTATTTGAATGCAGTTTATGTTTGTGTAATATGAAAATTCAATTTTTGATAATATTTTTGCTTGTTTCAGAATTTACAGCGGAATAAATTAAAGTGTGATATGCCGGAAAATGATCAACAATGTTATTTTCGAACTGCAACATGTATTCATGTAAATAAAAATGGGAATGCAACTTGTCAGTGGACGAATGGTGTTCGAAGATGTTTAAAACGATCAGCCAAATCTGTTCCACAGAAATCGTCAAACTGACATTTTATCTATATGACATGGTTGAACCTGCTCTTTATTTTCTTGACAAATAAAGTGTATATTGGCCAAAGTGTTTATGTATTTCTAAGCATCTAAAACAACCGAACTCATCATTAGTCATAGCTCGAAATTTGGTACGTTATATAAGCATTGAACTGCTATCAGTTGGCATTCTTAAACCCATGAATGCCAAATGATAGCAGTTCAATGCTTATATTTACTTATTTTTTATGCATTCCGACCTTATCCCTCCAGGATAAGCGTTATTTAGAACAGACGGTGAACGTCCTTTCGTATATGAGGGAAATAAATATTTTATTTAAAGTCTAAAGATATCGACGGCAGAAAACATGAGATTTGTTCTATGTACTTAAATTAGCTGTGTTTAACAAAACTATTTTTTGTTATTGTATATCAATCCAAGTATACTAATTGTTCCTCACCTGCGTACACCTGGTAAATAGAAAACACAAGCATTCCGCGTTGTTATTTGACCTTGATGTATGGACACCGTGTTGGGCTGCTTCTTGAACGTGTAAATCAAAAGATAAAATAGTGTATATATTATTGATTTATAAGCCAATATAGGTGTTACCATTTTCGATTTATGCAAATCGTGATAATACAATAATAAATTATGCGTCACTGACTCCATTTAGTTAATAATGCTGATTGAATATCATTACATGACGAAATGTTCATACACTAGGAACCTGAAGATAAACAACAACAATAACAACAACAACAACAACAACAACAACAACAATAATAATAATAATAATAATAATAACAACAACAACAACAATAATAATAATAATAATAATAATAACAACAACAACAACGACAATAATAATAATAATAATAATAATAATAATAATATAATAATATTAATAATAATAATAATAATAATAATAATAATGATAATAATAATAACAATTACAACAACAACAATAATAATAATAATAATAATAATAATAATAATAATAATAATAATAATAATAATAATTTCATTGAAATAAAAATACGAAAACACGGATGGCAAGAAGAAGAAGAAAATAATGAAGACAATGATTATTATGATGTTGATAGTTATGTTGATAATTAAAATGTTTAGAATTTTACAAGCAATAATTAGGAATATATCATCATTGCATTCAAAATGATTTGAGGGCAATGTACAAATTGCAGTGTTTACAACTTTATCATATTTAGCCTACTATCTCGTCTTTGTGTAATTAACTCTGTGTCAGAAATACTTATAATTAAAGTGCTTGCTTCACGGGAAATTAAGCAAACACTTCGTCCACAAAGTCCGAACTTTTCGTAAATGACCATTTTTTTCAATATTGTTATCTTTTGTTTGTTCATTACACTAAATTCTTGTCTAAAATCGTACTATTTATAGAAACACGTGCTTTTGTCAATATATCCAAAATAGCCTATACCAGCTTATAAAAAGCCGAAATTGAGATGCTCTGTATTAGAAACCTGTAAGCAGGTCAAAGTGTAGGCCGAAATTCTGGCCCGATCTGAAGTTACTTTTTCTTTGGTAAAATCCAGGGTAAAAGTCCTCTCATATACTTTCTTCTTAGCAAGATTCTAAAAGATGAGGTAAGGAAATTACCAAATTTCAGACGACAGCGATAAGAAATAGCTAGATAACTCAAAAGATCGATATGTTACTGTACATATGTCGCCACATCTTACTACGAAGAAAGTATATGTGAAAACTTCTGCCCGTGATTTTACCAAAAAGTAACTTGAAATCGGGGCAGAAATTCGGCCTAGCCAATTTGTGAAGTTGTAACTGAACATTACATTTAAAATGATACTAAAAATATTCATAATGAAATAATCTACCCACATGGCATTTCAGAAGTCTCCCAAACTTTGCAAATAAAGGCAAGGCTATTTATATGTTTGGTTTTAGAAAGTGATTTTATGTCTTGCAAGGTAAGAATAGTGTTAAGTTAGATAAGCCAGGTAAGAATAGTGTTAAGTTAGATAAGCATTTAGATATATCAAATGTGCAGATTTTGAGCTTGTAAATACTGCAAAATACTTTAAAACTGTATGTAGATACATAACCGTTTGCTTTATACATATAAACATCACCAGCTAAGAAACTGATACCGGCAACATACATTTGTACATGCAGTATTCTTGTTCATCCAAATGTAAGCAAGAAATATTTCAGTGATAAATAGAGAATTCTTTATAATTCTAAGGCAATAGCCAACTATAAAAGTATTACTTCCCTTTAATGTAACTCTCTAGCGAACTGGGATAGAGAGCGTGTATTATACAAATAACAGCTGTGCAAACAGTGTGCACCGTGACTTTTAATTTTTCTGCTGCTGTAGTAGATCTGATCAATATAATTCAGAGTGTTCTAACATCTGTTAAAAAAGACGATGGTTATTTGAGAACATATATCATATATGGTTACCTTTCAGATAAATGAAATTAAAGGTCATTACTTAATACAGAAAATAGTAGCAATGTTTTATTTTAGAGTTTAATTAAACGCTTAATTTTGCTTTTTTGTTTTTGTTGGTAAAGGTAATAGATACAACTACTGCCTTATACTATTGCTTTTCTTGGGTTATTTAGGTTGTGCATTACGTTTTCATGTACAATTATTCTAGAAGTGACCGATCTGGTTTCAAAAGTATCATCAGTTTCCAAATTTTCATGGCAATCATTATCTTATAAAATCTTTCTTTATCAGTATGCATCGATTACTAACGAAGTCTAATAGACAGAAATGATCGTTCTGGATCATTATAACTTTGTATTATGTTTAGAATATTTACTGAGAAGTCTTGTGACTATTTTCATCAAAATCCCGAATACCGGTATGCCATGATTCTTATTGTTTATTTGTTTGTTTATTGTTGTTTAAGGTCCCACTCAAGAATCTTTCACTCGTACGGAGACGTCACCAAATGCCGGTGAAGGGCTTCAAATTTTGGCCTATGCTCGGCACTTACGGCCATTGAGCAGTGAGGGTTGTTTAACGAGCCGACATCTACTGTGACACGGGACCTCGGATTTTCTGTCTCATCCGCAGGACAGAAAACCAATCTGCCGCTGGCTGGACTCGAACTCACAACCTCAAGATCAAGAGTCGAGCGCACTACCGACTGAGCCAGGCCGGTTCATGATTCATACAGATATTTACTAAATGTGATATTTGGAAATGTATGATGTAGTCGAATTCTCATAACCTGGCGGTTTGGAGTCTTGTGAACCCTTTCCTGACCTGGACGAGTTTAAAACTTTAGGTAATGGCAACATAAAGATATTAGAATAATACTGGCAACAGTGATCGTTCTTACTTGTCTCCATACCTCCGTGTACCTGGTACATCTAGTGTAAAATGCATTTCTTAATCGAAAGACGAGTAGAATCATCCGTATGATAGTGGAAAGGTTACTCCGCCCCGCCATGTTATTTGAACTGGACAATACATACTTTGGGTATCGGACATGACAGTTTGCCGAGCTCATTTATGTACATTTTGCAAACCAACAGTACAGCCATTAAGGAGTGAATTTAAAATGAAAGGTAGTTGTCTACCTTGAGAGAAGTAACACACAGAAATTGGGTCAAATTTGCCATAACAGTAAGTGGTTACTAATGGCTTAGGTGTGATATGAAATATTATACGTTGTTTCATTTTTGTTCGTTGTGCAGCATAAATACTTACTTTATATTAAACCAGGTCAGTATTGTGACAGCATTTCTGAAATTAACCCACAAAAATAGCCCCAAAAATATATTCAGGGTACATTGTTGTTTCATCAAATCAAATGTATGTGACATTGCAAAGACATTCATAGATTTTTCCCCAAAGCATTTTGTATATGAATTAGAATTTTATTTATGCATTATAACATTGAGTTGTAATTGTTGACTGTTCTGCACTTAATATGATAACTTCACATAAACCTAAAAAAATGTGTTTCAATGCATGTATTCCTGAATAAGGATAACTTAATCCTATAAGATTTATGCTTCTGATGTCCTGTGATCTTTTTTTCATTGGAGTTAATTACCTGTAAAATACCTTGAAATCAGATTACACTAGCAGAAATACCTTAGACGTCAATCCCGTCACATATGCTACCTGACGTCTATAATGAATTATTCTGTTAAGAATAAACATTCCCGAAAAAGCAATGATTAAAATATGTCTTGTAGTTATTCTAACGGTAATAAGTCTTTCGAGAATAAGTCCTCAGAGAGTAGGAGGATGTTCTTGTCAGATACCACACCCGCAAGTCGAGATCTGTTCAGATACCATCAATATCGGTATGTACATTTCACTTTTATGTACATTTCACGTTTATTTACAGTTTTATTTGTTCGTAAATTCTTCCAGTACACGTCAGAATCACGTTATTTAAGATATATTAATCATATTAAGCCGAAAGAATTGCATAGGTTATAGTTTTACACATATTATGAGCGGAATCTGGAAATCATCTTGCATAGAATATAAAACATCTTAGATACCAAAGTATAAATCTTTAGGATGTCCAGGACACAGATACAAATCCGTCAAAAATGGACAAACACGGACCTCTGGAAACCAAGAAGTGAGATCAGGTGTCATGGAGGAGTACGTATCCCCTGTCGACCGGTCACACCCGCCGTAAGTCCACAGTCAAGTCCAAATGAAATACATGAGGAACGAATCCTCGTCACAATTGGAACAGACGTCTCAACAACCGCCAACGAAAAGGCAACTCAACATTTCACTCAGTGAAACATAATAACTTTCACTATCACTTTTTCAATGTCTGAAATATGAATGTTCGAATTTTAAAATTGAATAGTGTTTTACGCCGCATTAAAAATGTCAGTTATATTTTGGCGGCCAGTTTTTAATGGCGAAAAAAGAACCAAGTTACAATGCACCCGGGAAGAGACGACCGACCACCGCAAGTAAACTGGCAAACCATCTCACAAAAATCAGTTTAGATTCCAGAAGGACTCATTGTTCTGACCAGAAGTGAGATATTTCATTCGCAAAATTCAAGAAACAGCGAATAAGTTTGTAACAAAATTATATATATGGTACATAATATATTATGGACAGTCTTTGCAGGACCTCAACTTTTTCTAAAACCCGTAATCATTTCAGGAAAAATAAAAGAGTGAAAATACCAAACCTAGGAATTAAACCTCTATATAGAACTCTCTTAACAAATGATATATAAAGGAAGCAATAAAGCACAATTAGTGATATATTCATTTGCAGTCGTCTATTAAACACATGAATGTAGATGTGAATTCATAAAAAAGGAAGCAATTTGTATATATCCATCAACACCATATGAAAAACTTTCTATTTTAGAATGTGATTCTTCCTAAATATTTATGATTACAAATTAAAGTCTATGAAATGAATTTTATTGAAGTAGAATCGGTGTAGAATCAACTGTCTTTATCATACAATATATGTATTACATTTCAGCAATTAAAGCAAAGACGTTAAAAGAAAACTTGATACCCAAAAGTCCAATCAAGGCCGACAAAAATGTTACTTCTTTTTATTGGAGGCGATATCAAATTAAAGTCTTAGCGGTTTTTAAGGTGTGCATGTACGGCGCCCCTTTAGTGACATAGAAATCAGTATATTTTCTTATAATATTGTGAGCACAATTTAGTTATATTGTGCGCACAGTTAAACAAATGCTATATTGTGTGCACAGTTTAACTATATTGTGCGCACTGTTTAGGCATATTAGGCATATTATGCACAGTTTAACTATATTGTGCGCACAGATTAGTTATTTTGTGCGCACAGTTTAGTTATATTAAACTGTGCTCACAATATAACTAAACTGTGTGCACAATATAACTAAACTGTGCGCACAATATACCTAAACATTGCGCACAATATTGTTAAACTGTGTGCACAATATAATTAAACTGTGCGCACAATATTATGATTGTTAAACTGTGCACACGATTTAACTTAACTGTGGGCACAGTATAGTATTTGTTAAACTGTGCGCACAATATAACTAAACTGTGCGCACAATATAATTAAACTGTGCGCACAATATTATGATTGTTAAACTGTGCGCAAGATATAACTTAACTATAGGCACAGTATAGTATTTGTTAAACTGTGCGCCCAATATAATTTAACTGTGCGCACAATATAATAAAAAATATACTGTATTCTATGTCACTAAAGGGTCGCCTTAGTGTAAGTATTCATTGTAATATAACCAATATTTATAATTAGGGTCAATGGTTTCTTCCAGAACTTGATTTTAATTTGATTTTGAATAATGTTTCACGCCACACTCCATCATTTTTCACTTATATGGTGGCGGCCAGTTTTTATTGATGGAGGAGGGAACCAGGGTACATTGTACCTCGGAAGAGACCACCGTCCTTTTGCAGGTCAACTGGCAAACTTCCTCACAAAAATCAGCTCAGAAGTGAGAGTCTTCGTAGTTTAAACGCAAGGCTGTAACCACTCGGTCACGGTCCAGAACTTGACATTCTCCATTTAAATGTCACACTTTTATGAGGCGGATACGTAGTTTTTGTGTTATTTAATATTTATCTGTCACCTAAACGGCATCCATATTGACAATAAGTACAATCTGACAAACGTTCATTTGTTATATTTACATACCATTTGACAAAGTAATGGAATTTAAATATTTCGTCTTAAATCAGTATCACGTTAACGGAACAGTGATGTTAAAGTTAGAAGAGTTAATTATAGAGTATATTTGATATATCCTGGTAATGGATGTGTATACAACTTTGTCTGCAGACATAATTATTAGAAACTTTTTTGCTAATATAAATGAGCTTGGAAGAGTGCTGTGGAAAATGTAAATATTTAAATATATAACGATTAAACGCTTGTCAGGGTGTATTTACTGTCAATATAGATGCCGTCTGGTGACAGCTGAACAGAATGATTTTTAAAAAAAATTCTTTTCAAATCTTATAATGTCAAGATTGATATGCCATAATTTCAAAATTATACAAATTATATATCCACAATATATATATATATATATATATATATATATATATATATATATATATATATGTGTGTGTGTGTGTGTGTGTGTGTGTGTGTATGTGTGTCTGTGTGTGTGTTCCGATTGCTGACTATACAAGATAGCTTATGAAATCATTTTACTAAACCATAACGTGATATATTCAAATTGTCAAATAACTTTATAATTGTTCATAGTGCGTTATTCATATTTCCTTTTAAAAATATAATTATTCGTGTTTTCAATAACGTCTGTAAAATTGTTCTGAATGAACTATTAATTACTAACTTTGTTTATCAAGGGAAGTTCTTTGTTGTCATCCAACGCTGTGAAGTATGTATTTACAAATGCCGATACAGATAAATGTGGCGTAAAATTTAACATCGGGGTAAAGTACCTTATAACAGGTAGGTTATGTATTAATTAAAATTCCTTTAATAAATATAATTATTCACCTGTTGATTTCAAGATTTATATCTCAAGCGAAACATACAAGAAAATATACACATAAAACCAACAGTTACAGTTTGGGAAGGGAGTTCAAAAACAAGACGATCGTTTTTGTCAACAGCACTTCATCAGTTAAGCTGGAATTTGAAATGAATGTAGAGTTCTGGAATAGACTTTGGTATTATAAAAGGTAAAAGTTAATGTAAATGTATTCTGGAACTCGTCTAAAAATAACCACTGTAAAATAAAACAAAAATAATTTATCTACAGTACATAGAATCTTTTAAAAGACAACGGGATGTTTATAAATCTGAAATTATTTCGTTTATAAAAATCTCAGATACCAAAGTATAACTCTTTAGGATGTCAAGAATATAGATACGAATCTGGTAAAAATTGGACAAACACGGATCTCTGGAAATCAAGAGCTGGGATCAAGTGCCATGGAGGAATAAGCATCCCTTTTTGACCGGTGTTGTATGATAATCGATCAGCCTCAAAATGTGTGCGGCCGGACGGATAATGTTAACATTTTCGGTCCGGCCTCCGTCTAAAATTTTCGGTGCGGCTCGCAGAATATCATTATCATGGATATTACATACTGAATTTAATAAAAATAATTGCAACTTAGGTAGGACTTAATTATCGACCCACTGATTTTAAATCAGATTATTCAATCGAGAGTAGTAGTTAAACCATAAACATAATGGAGCTTTGCAATCGTACTTAACAAAGCGATAGATAATACATTGTAATTTCTAAGGAAACTAGGGGCGAATTTGTTCTACAGAAACTGGTTTCAAACCAGTTTAGTAAACTTTCCATATGTTACATAAACTGGTTCTCAACTAAAACTGGTTTTTCATTTGTTTTATCCTAAACCCAAACTAGTTCATAAAACCATTCAAACTGCCTCCTGGGGTGGTTTAGTAGGTTTATGCAAGAATATGGCAGCGACAACATGGACCAGTAGTAGTATCGGATACATTTTGTGTCTTCTGGACATTTTATGTACTTGAACAGTAAAACCGTACTCATAATGACAGATAGACGTTTTACAATATGAAAACGGTGAATTGATGAATGCAGACTCGAAATTGATTAGCTATCAATTGTCATTTTGTTCATCATGTTTTCACGTTTTAATTTAATTACTATAGAGTGATTTTTGCTTTTTAGCATATATATATGTATCAAACCCCAGCAATTCAAAAAGCTGAAACGTAATAATCAGGGTTAATGGATATAGCTCTTTTTCTATAATTGGTATTATTTTTCCTTTATTTTTACATCTCATATAAAAGAGCGACTTTTTACTTTTTTCTGTACCCAATTTGGCAGTTTAAACCACTTATTTGTTTTGCCATAGGAAACCAATTTTAGTTTCATAACCGGTTTGTAAACTAGATGTAAACCATTAACCGGAACTGAAACTAGTTTATTTGCAACCAATTCGGGTATAATATACATAAAATAAACTTGAAATTTTGGTTTTGAAATAAAGTGAAAATATGTGCTAAGGTTATCCTGATATAGACTTTGGACAACATATGGGCAACATATAAAATGAGTCTTTCGGAGTATGGTGGGATTAACTTTTGATGGAAGTATGCAGAGCTATATAGCTTCCATATCACCTGTTGACAGACTATTTAAAATCTGAAAACCCATTCTATTGTTTTGTCTTAATTGCTTCCACATGGTGTAATGTATGATAGGACGTTATAATAGTTTCCATTATTTACACACCTTTCTTAAAAAAATATATAAAATAAAGTAAGGTGTCACAGTCAGTCAGTTTGTTTCATATTTAGGTACCACTGTACAAATTGATATCAAATGAAAAAGGAATTAAACTTTATTTTGCTAACTAAAATCCTAATTCTCTATCTTCATAATTATGTCCGATATTTGCTTTCACATTTACTTACGCTTAAAAGATAGCAAATGACACATGCATAAGATGATATTGACAGAAAAAACACATACAATAACACTTATAAGTATATACATATATAAAAAAACATTCCGTACGGTTATAGGCCTCCCCAACCTGGAGCTGTTTCATCGTCCTGTTCGTGTCTCGGGTATAATACCTATCAACTATCAATTCTATTAAATCAATATACAGAAACATCATTACATAAATCTATGATATTCATGTTCCCTCGTTTTGATTTTGATCTATTTTGGTAAATTGATACTGATTGATATAGTTTATGATTTTGAAAAGTCTCAGTAATTGCTGTATAATAATTGAGATTCTACCCGAATCGAAAATTATCTGGCCGGACCGATTTTTATGCGGGGGACAAAATATTATAGAGACCCGGACCGAAAATGTTAACATTTTAAGATTTAAAGGCCGGACCTATTATTATACGACACTGGTTACACCCGCCGTAAGTCACAGTATCTTTTGATTCCATTCAATTGGTATTTAGTTCGGATTTGCCACACCACGTGAACACAGTCACAATAAGTAATTACATTGTATGAATGATACATAATCTGCTTCCTCTATTAACTTCTTATATTTGATAAACTCATTGACAGGTTCTTTTAAGGATGGGAAGTTTCTCACTGGAGAATGCGCCTGGAATCCACAGTGGGGAAAGCTGACAACTCACCAGAAACTATCCTACAAAAAAGGTCGATACACCAGGAACTGTGGCTGCAAGGTATTAGTATTCTGTTTTATTCTTAACTATTGACAGAATAACTAAATAAATCTGGCAGTGCAGATTAACACTTTGATTATCATACGGAAAATTCTACACCCTCTTCGGTTATGAAAAGGCATCCAGGAAATGCGTTTTATCCACATGTTGTCTGTAGGTATGGTCACGATTATAGAAGTTTACTTATGTCAGTGCAATTCTAATGTCGCAATGCTGCATTAACTAAGATCTAATCTCATCCAGTTCAGGAAAGTGTTCACGAGAGAGGATATTTGACTAAATATCACTTTAAGATGATATGTCTTAGATTTGCATTCTATAAACTAGTTGTCTGTAAATTCCCCAGAAAGTATGTAAAAGTGCTTAATTACAACATTTCAAAAATATTTCATTTATCCTTTGGCATTATAAACTTTTCTTTCTATTGACTATTGTTTTCAAAATTGCATCCCAGTAATAACAGGCGGGAAAACTGCTCCCAAAACACGTTGTGAGTTCCTTATAGAAGCTTTATAAAACATATTCAAAAACTGACAAATTAAAGCTATTAAATATAATTTAAGTCGATGTTTTTTCAATCCATCAAGTAAATACCAAAGTCATGTGTTAACGCGGAAATAAAATTCTACGTATACTTGGTATTGTATGATACCACGTTCTCATTAGAAAATATACATAGTTTTTAAATTAAAGCTCGACTGATGAAGTCTAATTGACGGAAACGACCGTCTTGAGCATTGTAACTTTGATATTATATTTGTAATACTGAAGTATTTGAAACAACAGAACCTACAGATATATTGCATTTTGTCGAGGTTAAGTTGATATTTGGATGATACCTATACTTCATACCTATACTTAATTTAAATGTACCTAGATTAACATTGAAGTGCTATGAGAGCTGCAAAGTATCATTTAGATCAATTACACTGTACCTAGATGTGTGTAGTAATATGACAATTCTGGCACACTTGATCATTCGTGGTCAAAAGCAGCCACCTAGCCCCACAAATCCCCATGGTAAAAAGTAAACCACTAACACCCCCAATCCCCATGGTCTACGACAGGGATGACAATTCTGGCACAGTTTCAAACCCGTGGTCAAAAACCAAACCATTGAACCCCCTAACCCCCCGTGGATAAAGTTAAACCATCTTACCCCCAACCCCCTCGTTGTCAAAAACAGACCATTCACCCCCGCAACCAACCGTGTTCAAGATTAACCACTCTATGACAGATCGAGCGCCATCACAGAATTCGCGAGTTCTAATAGATTAATAAATTATAATATACTAAAATGAGCTGTGGATTTCTAGAAAATATAAAGTATTTATATAATAGAGGGAAATGGTCCCTCAAAAAACGCTCGGGAACTCGTCACCGACTACCTGAGAGACACCATTACTCAAGAAGATATCAAAGAATCTGTCACGAAAAAAATGCGACAAACTTTGAAATCGGACCTTACAAACGCGGCAAACGAGAGGCAGCGCAAGTCGATTCGTAAAAAGTTTAAAACCCTTTTGAGTTCAGACCTCGAGAGGGGAGTCACTAAAATGCAGCAGAAGCTGAAAGCGAGAAGACAGTTGAAAGGTGTGATGGCGGAGCTTAAGGAAAAGTACGGTGAAAAGTTCGAGGTTGGTGGACGTTTTAAGAAAGTTTATGCCTCGATCAAGAAAGACGTCAGCCGTCACACGCACACGCACAACACCCCCAAACTCCTAAACACGCTTCGAGGAGTAATAATAGAGGAGATAACGAAGCAACTTAATAAAATGGGAGGTTTAAAATTCCAGATTCAGCTCCAGCAGAGATACGTCCGAGGCGTTCTCGAGACGGAGTATCAAACACTTAATCATAGGAGCCGTCAGCTCGTTGTACTACGGGAGGACGAGATTCCAAATGTCTATAACAGCGCCTTTCAGCACATTTTAGATTCCATTCAAAGCACTTCGGAGAAATACCAGTGGGTTCTCGATCGATCCCTCATGCTATAGGTAAATTTTGCACACTACCAAGCGTTTCACGGCTCCACCTATTTCCCACTGCCCAAAGAATTACAACACAGAAAGGCAATCATTAACGTGCAAAATTTAGACGAACAGTGCTTCAAGTATGCTATTGTATCGGCGCTACACCACGGGGAGATAGAAGGAAATCACCATAGACCATCTAAATATAAAAACTTTTTAGAGGGGCACAATTGGGAAGGCATCGATTTTCCAACTCCCTTATCACAAATAAGTAAAGCGACACAACCGGGTGGCGATAAATGTCATCGGATGGGAGGAAGGTATTTTTCATCTATTATTTGTTTCCGAGCAGCCGAGCGACATGGAGCGAATTTATCTGTTATTGTTGGAAGGGGAAGAAAATAAATGGCATTATTCTTGGATAAAAAATATGACCAGACTCATGAGCTCTCAGACTAGTCACGACGGGAAAAAATTGTCTCTGATTATTGCTTAAAGATGTCTTCGAGCAAGGCCGTTCACGATAAACACGTGAAAGACTGTAAGAGTATAAACGAGGCGGCCATGGTTCCCGTCATGTCCGAAAAGGATACCAAATTAAAATTTAAAAATTACGCGCACAAGCAGCCCGTTTACTGCGTCATTTACGCGGACTTTGAAAGTATCATCGTTCCCATGGATAAAATGATGGGTCACAAGACTAAGAAAATATCTCGTCACGAGGCCTGTAGTTACTGCTATACGGTGGTTTGGCGCAGCAAAGACGGCATCGAAAAAAATGAAAGAGCCCGTCCTATATAGAGGTAAAGACGCGGCTCGTCACTTTTTGGAAAGTTTACAAAAGAAGGTGGAAAAAATAAACGAAATTTTCGGGGTAAAAACCCCCACTGACATCGTGTTCGTTGGCAAAATTGGTGAATAATATCCGCGATTTTCCCATGATGGAATCTATATTCGGTAAAGAAAACACTCCGACATTGACGCGTAAGGGCGTCTATCCCTACGAGTACTTAGACTCCTTCGATAGGTTTAACGAAACCGCCCTACCGCCCATAGAAGAGTTTACAGTAAACTTTCGGACAGCAACATCTCGGACGAAGATTACGCGCACGCGCAAAGGATGTGGCGAGAATTCGACTGTCAAAATCTCGGCGATTATACCTCAGGACGGACGTGGTTTTATTATCCGAGGTCTTCGAACAATTTCGAACTGTTTCCATTGACAACTACGGCTTGGACCCCGCTCACTACTACACGGCGCCGGGACTGGCGTGGGACGCGGCACTATTTATTTCGTAGGCAAAAGTGGACCTTTTCAACGATTACGACATGCATCTATTCATCGAAAAGGGGATTCGCGGCGGCATAACGTCCGTTCCATCCCGCCATTCAAAAGCCAACAACCCGCACGTTGACGGATACGATTCGACTAAACCTTCTAAATATATCATGTATTTAGATGCAAACGCTCTCTATAGCGAGATCATGATGCATCCATTACCTTACGACAAGTTCGAATGGGTAGAGGACGTATCGGATCCGTTAAATCCGCCCGAAGGAAAGGTATACATCTTGGAAGTTGATTTAGAATATCCGAAAGAGTTGCCCGACGCGCACAACAATTAACCTTAGCTCCCGAACGTCTATGGGTTGATAAGAACCAACTGTCCGACTATACGCGAGCGCTGACGGAGCGGAACCAGATGACCAATACGGGACATCCGAAATTGGTGACCAATCTGAACGATAAAAAGGAATACGTCCTTCACTACGAGATTTTACGGACGTACCTCGAATTGGGTTTGAAATTAACCAAAGTTCACCGGATCATACGATTCAACGAAAAACCGTGGCTCGCGACGTACATCGATAAAAACACCCAATTGAGAAAACTGGCCAAAAACGATTTCTAGAAGGATTTTTTTAAACTGATGAATAATGCGGTGTTTGGAAAAACGATGGAAAACGTCAGGACTCGCACTAACATAAAAATCGTGCGCGGGGAGGACAAAGATGAGACGATACGTAAGATCAATGCTTCCCCTATCTTCGACAGATGGACTAAAATCAACGTCGACATGGTCTTCGTTCATCTCAAGGGCAAGAAAGTAAAACTAACCAAGCCCATTTATGCGGGCATGGTCATCCTAGATTTATCGAAGAGATTAATGTACGGATGGTATTACAAACACCTCAAACGTGAATACGGCGACGACGTCAATCTACTTTACACGAATACCGACAGTCTGTTGGTAGAAATCGCCACCGAAGACGTCTACAAAGACATGATCGAAGACGAAGACGAATTTGATTTTTCGAACTATCCGAGTGATTTTCCCCTCTTCGGGGAAGAATTTCAAAAAGACAAGAACAAAAAGGTGGTGGGAAAAAATGAAAGACGAATGCGGGCGAATGGCGATCGCCGAATATGTCGGCTTGAAGCCTAAGATGTATAGCGTCTTGACGAACGAGCAAAAGGCGATGAAACGAGCCAAGGGTGTGAAAAAATGCGTCGTGGAAAAGAAAATTACCTTCGAGGACTACAAGAATACTCTCTTTACGGACGATAAGATCACGAGGGAAATGACCAACTTACGATCGATACGACAAACCATTTACGGTATCGAGCAAGTAAAAGTGGCGCTAGATCCCCTCGACATGAAACCTTTCATTCGCGACGATCGTATTCATACTTATGCCTTGGGACATTGGAGATTAGCCGAGCAATTTATGTTTTTAAACAAATATATATTAGATTTTTGGCCACGTAAAATACTAGTCCCGTTCCCACCAAGACGAAAAAAATTTCTTTATCCCTTTGATCTTCGGAAGGTTGGTAAAAATCGCTCAATTTCGGTTCCGGCGGCATCTCCTCTTCTCCCGGTAATAACTCGGTATAGAGACGCATCGCGGCATCCACTTCTTTATAGGTGTATAACGCATGTCCCTCTTTTTTCAACCTCGAATTTAAGAAATCTAATCTTTTCATTCGTTTGTGATTCAACTCATCTCGCGCCTTGGTCAATTTTTCAACCTACTCGACGTGGCGTTTTTGCTCGTCGTGGTTCGAAAAAAGGAATTGCGATCCCGAAAATGCTAAGGCGTTCACTAATGCGCTTCCAACCAACATTGCGATCGAAGCCATGTCTATTTTTAATAGAGGTTTTATTTTATTTCTAGTTCATGATATCGGCAGGGATAATACCCTTTTTGTCCAGCATCTCTTTGGTGTAATTAGCGAGAGCAAAGCTAAGGACAAGCACCCCGAAATCTTTTACTTCGAAATCCAGTTTGGGTTGTATCTTTAAAAATTTCTTGGCCAATTGTCCATATCCGACGGCGATCCCCGTATTGACGGCAGCGTGATATGTAGTGTTTACCAAATCTTTCTTATTCATCCTTTTTAATAAGAGAGAAAAAAAAACTAATACATTTCATGAATACTGGGTTTTGATTCTTTTGGAATCACCTTTGCCTCCTGAATCACTTTTGGTTTTATGTAGACCAGAAATCCAACAACCATAAGTCCACCAACTAACCATTGCCAGCCATTATATTTTTCCACTGATGCATTTGCATTTGCATCTGCATCTGCATTTGCATTTGCATCTGCATTTGCATTTGCATCTGCATTATTAACTTTGCGTTTTTCCCATCCCTGTTTTGCAGCCTGTCTCCGCTTCTCCTTTTTCATCTGTAATATCTCATCGTTTGGAATTAAAAACCCAATACCGCTGATGACGATTCCTCCCGAAATGAGTGCCGCATCTATTCCATCCGCCGTATTCACAGTTCTCTTTACTCAGTACGTTTTATGGACACTTTTTCTCACTTCTATCTCTCGACGAAAGGTCGATTCGATTTCACCTATTCTCTGTAGGCGATACTGTTGTGGATCGGCTTTCCCATCGTAAATTTTCCACATTTAAGTAGTAATATCCCTCAGTCACCCGCATATGGAGTATATATTTCACAAATGATCCGACATGCCAGGGCGTGCACAACATATGAAGATTTCATATACAGAGGTAAACTACTCACTGACAAATTATCGACACAGGGATATCGAAAACCGCGTTTAATGTCAACGTTCCGCAAATTTTACGGTCGGTATAATAGTCTTGTTTGCGATTACTCTGTTTCACTAAGTGAAATGTTGAGTTGCCTTTTCGTTGGCGGTTGTTGAGACGTCTGTACCAATTGTGACGAGGATACACTCCTCACTTGTTCCATTGGACTTGACTGTGGACTCACGGTGGGTGTGACCGGTCGACCGGGGATGCTTACTCCTCCATGGCACCTGATCCCACCTCTTGGTTTTCAGAGGTCCGTGTTTGTCCATTTTTACCGGATTTGTATCTATGTCCTGGACATTCTATTGATTTATACTTTGGTATCTGAAATTTTTATATTTCTAAAGTCGGGTACAATTCGTTATTTTTACTCATCTTTTATTAAACGGAAAATATTTTTTAATGTCTAATAGGATGGTACCGTTGATGGTCCCCGATTTGGAACCTTTATTTACATCAAAATTTAGTACGTCCCCGGGTTTCACTCGAAGAGGAGGATTCAATGTTATCACCGCACCATTTTTCGTCTGATATCTCGTTTTTTCAACGTCGTTTAAGATTAACGTCACGTTTAATTCTTCCAAGAGTCCAAGCCTAAACACGACACCGTCGAATAATATCGTAATTCCCATCGATTTTAGTTTTTCGTGATAAAATCCCGTCATAGACATCTTTTTATTTGTTCAATATTTCTTAAATTCTAAGAGCACGTGAATGGGATAGTCATGATTATCAACACGTTCGCCATCTTCGTTTTTAACTTCTAAAGTCAATTCGGTGATGTTGTCGCGCTTTAATTTTAAGAACGTGGGATGTTCGATGTGCTCCTCATACAATTCGGCGAATTTTATGTTGGGACACGGCACGTGTTGGACGATATTACTTGGCTGTCCATCGCAAAAGTGACCCGCGGCTACCTCTTTCAGATGAAAATTAAGTAGTTTCAAGGGCATCAAATCTATACTATTCTTCGAGTCGATAGTGCCCACCAACGGTTGTCCCCCCCCCCCCCCGAATTTTATTTAATTCTGGTGGTATTTGTAACTTATTGGACTCGTTCTCGATTCTCAGTCTCATGGTATTTTTATCCAAGGCTATCTTCTTGACGTATTTAATGAGAAATCGTTGAATATCTTTGTAGGTGTAGGAGCCAGCACGCATACCATAGACTTTCGGTCTCTCGCTACCTCTATAAACTTCTACAAAAATATCCATCTTTATATTATATAGTCCATTCCAAAAGTGGATGGCCTTGATCCCTACGTACCAGTCGTCGTTTGTGTTATCGATGTATTAAGACAATTTTATGGGCTCCTTAACTTTTTCATCGGATTTAAATTCTAAACTTGTATCGGGATTACCGGTTGTTGCGTTTTTCCATTTATCCACGAGTTCACCGGTTCTTAAACGTACTCGTTGATTTCTTGAGCGGCAATGGGGATGTCTGGTAAGCCATAATCATCCCACCCAAGTGTTTCCGTATCATCCACAAGCGGTGGTTCTTCCGTGGTATCTTGATCAACATTATCATCGTCGTAAGTGGAATTGTCGAATACAATATGATCATCCATTTTTTAATAATCGATTTAAAAAATTTATCTTATCTATATAAAAAACATGAATTACGGCAATTTATTAAACCCCAATAGAAAATTACGCTTACCTCATGGTATAAAAGGGAACAGGCAAACCGTAACGATCTCGCACAACCCGTCGACTATCGAGGAAAATCAAACGTTGACCGTTCGTTTCCCCAATTTGAGCGAAAACGACGTCATCGTTCCTAGAACGACTAAATTAGCCTTCGATATTGAAGTTGACGTAAAAGATGGCAAGCTCTCCAAGACGGGTGTGTATAATAATTTGGGACGCAACATCGTCAAGAAAATAGAAGTCAAGATATATCAGGGGATACAGAAGAAGGACCTTAACATCATGCAGGGTAATACCTTGAATTACATAGAACCTGAAACGTATTCTGTGTCCGAAGAGTTCGCAATTTGGGCTGCGTATGGCAATCGCTTTTGCATTCCATTAGACTTTGAAATTTTGGAAACGAGTGAGCCTTTTTATCAAGCCGGTTTGCAAGATAGATTGGAATATATGTTAACGTTTAACGATACTAAATACGTCGTTTCTAAGGCGGAGGGCGATGAGGATAAAGCCGCTAGTTATAAGATTAGTAACATATCCCTTGGGTTCGAGAAAATGACAGATGGCGAGCTCGCCGAAACATAAGGCAAAGATACAGGGGAGAGCACGTCTATTACTTCAATCAAATATTACGATACCGTAAAACGACGATGAGTAGATCGGACGCCGTGTTGAATTATCAAATAAACACCCCCGCGAGGTCGTTGAGCGGCGTCTTATTTCTGTTTAAAGAGGTTTCGAATAACAACCCCGAAGAATTTTTTAATCCGTATATAAGCAAAGTCGAAGTCACCATCGAGTGGCAGCCGAATCAACTGTTCTCCCAGAGAATGCGAGCACACCAACAATTCGATGAGATCAAAAAGTTCTTTTTACCCGCGTTAAATCGGAAAAAAGAGACCGAGTGTGTGGCTAAGGAATCAATGTTGACGGACATGACTCTGGAAAAGTATCTCACAATTTGCTACGGATTGTGGCTAGATTTGCGGACGATGCCGGAAAATTATCTCCATGGTACGGGACGTAGATTACAAAATATTTCGGAAGGAATAAGTGTACGAATAGAAAGAAGAAAGGCCGAAACCTCCACCGACCCCATAGATGTGTTTATATTCGTCGTTAAAGATGGACAGATCAACATGACAGACGGCCGCTTCGTGAGCGTTATTTCATAAAAAAATTTGGCTCATTAAAAAATGTTCATCAAACAACCTCATTCTGCGATGATTGTTGGCGCTACCGGCTGCGGGAAGACGGAATTCGTGTTGGATTTACTTGAGACCGAATACAAGGATTTCTTTGAGCATATCGTGATATTGTGTCCTTCGATCGATTTTAATCAAGCGTATAAATCGAGAAAATGGGTCGGCGAAGATACCAAACATCCAAAAGACAAACGCGTCGTGATTGTCAATTCCGTTTCTTCGAAAACGGGGGAGGAGAAATTACAGGAAATGTTGCGATTTTTCTATGAAAAATACAAAGGGACGTCCATATTGTACATCATTGACGATTGCTCAGCAACGAAAAGTCTGAAAAAGAAAGCCGACGCCTTGTCCATGTTGGCCTTTTCAGGAAGGCATGCGAACCAATCCGTGTGGGTATTAACACAAAGATATAATAGTGCGTCAAAAGATTTTCGTACACAGGTAATGTGAGTTGTGCTCTTCTATACCAAGGATAGATTTAGCTACAACGAATGTTTGGACGAAAACGACGTGATCGAGGATGGGGAAACCAGGCGAACCATTAAAAAATTGTCGCAGCACAAACATTCTAAATTAATTTTGTGCACGGAACAACCGACCGGGTATAAGTTTATTCAATAAAATATATAACTTTATAGTTATATATTTATTTCTCCTCTTTCTCATCATCCGAAGATTCTACCTCAAATTTTTGAGTAACCTTAAACATCTCTTCAGTAGCCGACACTGCCTTATCTATCGTTGTCTTCTTTATGACAACCACATCATTCAAATAACATATTATACTTTCCTTATCTGCTCCAATACAAACATTGTCTATTTTCAGCGCACAAACAACTCTACAGGGTTGATCTAAATAGTCCAAAACCTTAACCCCAATACAATTATTCTCATCTTTATCTTTATCACTTTTAGTTGCCACTCTTCTAAAAGTAGTTCTTATTTCATCTTTCTTCACTACAAATTTTGGATAAATTATATTAGAAGCTCTTCCTTAGAATTCTTAAATTTTCAAAGTCAATTTTCTTTTTCCTATTTTTTTCTTATTTCTCAAGTCGGTGTATCTTTCATCCACCCCCTTTCTAACAAACTCTTCAATCTTATGAATCACCTCGATAAACTTTTTCTGCTGCTCTTTATGTTTTTCCATATCATCGAAAATAAGACCCATCATGTAACGATTCTCATCGGTACCAAAATCTCGTTTACTTACCCCATATGATAAAAGATTAGGGGTTTGTAAACAAAGTGATCTTTTTATTCCATCTGGATAAGTATAGTTTATAAAAATCCTTTGAAAATATATGGACTTCTTCTTAATCTGTGAGACATTGATTCCCCCCATGCTCAATTTACTCACATCAAATTCACTTATTAATACCGCCGCCATTTAAGTATATCATAATTTTTCTTATATCATTTCAATTTTTTTTTCATCCCGACCCGATTCTTATCATTTGGAATTTTTCCGGGGTCGCGCGGGGGATTCCCCTTAATCTATTAGAACTGGCAAATTCTGTGATGGCGCTCGACTGGCCATAGAGTGGTTAATCTTGAACACGGTGGGTTGCGGGGGTGAATGGTCTGTTTTTTTACCACGAGGGGGTTGGGTTAAGATGGTTTAACTTTATCCACGGGGGGTTAGGGGGTTCAATGGTTTGGTTTTTGACCACGGGTTTGAAACTGTGCCAGAATTGTCATCCCTGTCGTAGACCATGGGGATTGGGGGTGTTAGTGGTTTACTTTTTACCATGGGGATTTGTGGGGCTAGGTGGTTGCTTTTGACCACGAATGAACAAGTGTGCCAGAATTGTCATATTACTACACACACCTAGATTAATGTAATGTTCTCAAGGGATTTGTATCTATCCGTCAGATCAATTAAAACGTACCTAGATCAATGTGAAGATCTGAGGGGATTGGTATCTATCCGTCAGATCAATAAAAACGTACCTAGATCAATATAAAGTTCTGAGGGGATTTGTATCTATCCTTCAGATCAAATAAAACGTACCTAGATTAATTTGAAGTGCCATGGGAACTTCAGTCTATCTTTCAGATCAATTTAAGTGTACCTAGATTAATGTTAAGTGCTATGAGAATTTCAAACTATCCCTAAGATCAATTTAAGTTTACCTAGATTAATGTGAAGTGCTAGGGAAATTTATACCCATCCTACATATACATTACAATTTATTGATGTTGTTTGAGGTGCTATGGGAACTACAACCTATCATACATATTACATTTCAGTGCACTAAGGTTAATTTGAAGTGCAACAGGAACCATAGAAACTGTTATTGTAACGAAAGCATGGTAAAAGGTCACTCACCGGTTATAATTGTTTTGAGATCTAACCGGATTCAAAGATCAAACATTCAGCTTGGCAGACCAATTCCCTATCATTAAGTACTTATATATTTCCAAATCCGCGAGGAATTACATTACACATATATCGCAAAAAGCATCTTGTGGTTTTATTCGGAATACCTCGATTGTTTAACGCTTCGGACAAAATAAATATTTTGCATAAACGTTAGGCAGGCCTAATAGGTTAAGCATATTCTGTGATATAGGCCTATTAAGCCTTATTTAAATCTGACGATTTCGACTTTCCCATGATAAATTTTCCACATTTAAGTAGTAATATCCAATAGCCACCCGCATATGGAGTTTACATTTCACAAATGATCCGATGGGCTATGTCAGGGCATATTCAACATATGAACATTTCATATAGAGATATAAACTACTCACTGATTAATTATTGACTCATAGATATTGAAAACCGCGTTCCTCAAATTCTACGGTCGGTATAATAGCCCTGTTTGCGATTACTCTGTTTCACTAAGTGAAATGTTGAGTTGCCTTTTCGTTGGCGGTTGTTAAGACGTCCGTACCAATTGTGAGGAGGATTCATTCCTCACGTATTTCATTTGGATTTGACTGTGAATTCTGGCGGGTGTGACCAGTCGACAGGGGATGCTTACTCCTCCATGGCACCTAATCCCACCTCTTTTTTGCGGAGGTCCGTGTTTGTCCATTTTTACCAGACTTGTATCTATATCTTGGACTTCCTAAAGATTTATATTAAGAAATGTAAGCATATTCGGTAGGTAGGTTCAAAGCACTGCAAATTATTGTGCATTATGCACTTTTAGTTTCGATAATTCCCTTCCGCTTCGACAGGGGTTTACCAGAAGTGAAATACGCGTGAGTGTGAAAGTTATTGTGGTCGCCTGTGGACATATAATCATTTAAAATATACCTTAATAATATATTTACATTAGATTCCAATAATCAAACAAAGTATCGTGGAGAAAAACCATGTCTTAGATTGTGTAAACAGTTGTGTATTACTTATTTTTAGACATGTCAATATGGCATTTTTTAAATAGTTTATACAGTATTTGCTTATTTACTGGTAGAGTTGACAGAAACTATCGTCTGGTCTTGAGCATTATAACTTTGGTATTATGTTTATATCATACAATGTATATAGAATAAAATATATGTATAGCATTCCATATAAACACTCGATCAATATCATCTCTCGGACTGATATTCTAATCTCGAGTTGTTATGGCATCATCAGTCGAGCTCCGATTTACAATAGATGTTTATTTTCTAAAGAGAAGGCAAAATAATAAATCTAAATGTATAACCAAATCCGCATAAGAGTAGTCACCTTAAAAAGATGACTATCTTAGCTTTGTAGAATTTAGATGGAATTATCAGTGCGAAATATCACTTTGGTATAAGATTATCAGACGTTACCGAAATACTAGGAACTAAGTTTATGTATACCCGCGTAGTCACAAACCGTCCGCCAGCAGTGACAACGACCTAGTGGTTATGAATATTATACAAAATACCATATAATGCTCAAGACGATGCAAATTTTCTAAATGATATTCACTTCTTCGATATCATATTGAAATACTATATGAAATACTTTTATCGATATAAGAATGAAATTATATGTTATTGTGTTATACATATATTGATTATAAAGTAAATATCATGACTATATGAAATATGTTTATCAATACCAGAATGATATATTGATATAACTCTTCTTGTATAAAACATTACCACATGATATTTTGCAATTAAATTACGGAAGCGCATTAGGGCCTCCTTAAAATGTTTATCATTTCTCGTTTTGCCAACTTAAAAGTTGGCTTTCCCAACTTTTTTCCAATGAATTTTCAACTTTAAAGTTTGCTGTTCCAATTTTTTTTCATGGAATTTCCAATTTTAAAGTTGGCTCTTCCAATAATTTTCTTGGAATTTCCAACTTTAAAGTTGACTTTTCCCACGTTTTTCTTGGAATTTCCAACTTTTTCCCGTTTTGCAAACTTTAAAGTTGGAAGAGCCAAACACTAAACTGTGGCATATTTCATTGACAAACTAATTAACTCCGAAAAAAAGGGAAACTCAGCAGACATAAGCTGAATGCTCCATTGTTTCTTTTCTTTTATAGATTCCAAGTAGAAGATGCAAAATTCCGAAATCCCGATACATGTGTTATCATCTGTTTGCAACGTGTGTCAGCAAGTCCAAGGGGAAGTGTGGATGGAAAATAGGAGGTGGAATTAAAAAATGTCTGAGATAAATAAAATTGATAGACAGTAAATGCGTTAACCAGTAATCATTTCAATACTGCCTACTACGATTAATAATTTCTATATTCTATTAAAACTGACAAAACGTGGCTTAAAATATAAATATTCATAGTCTGATAACCTGCAGGTATGTTAGCGAGCTATGCAAAGAAATAAAGGTGTATATACAAATGAGTCGCACATGGATACGATGGAAAAACGTTCGTCAAACGTGATACGGAAATAATATATTATATTCACACAGGTGTCAATTGCATTTTGAGAACTATTTTCCACGTAAATAAAGATATATTTTTACTTCTCGCCTCAAGGAAAATTTATGAAAATAAAACATTAGGGAAAACTCCTGCTTTGTTTACAACATGGGCGCAGACATTTTAGACACCCAAAGTTGTGCGGATGGTAAAATGAGCCCAGCGATCTGATTGGTCATTAAATGAAAAATTATTTTGCATTTATAAGTGAAATTAAGGTGATAAAAAGATACAAGAATATTTGTAGTACTTTGCAAATTATAGGGTTAACGTTTGAAAATTTTAAGGGAGGAGTCAGATGAGTATAGATATTTTCCTTTGGTGCGGAATACTGCGTGTTGTAATCAAGTGAAAATTCGAAGTAGAAATGCAACGGCAACTTATACTTTTGTTTGTAAATTTCGTTATCACAAATATTCATCTTTCAGCACAGGGTACTGATTTGACCCAGATTTAATAAACATGAGAGTGACATTGACCTGACGTATTGTAAATTAGCACTGAGGCCTACGGGATAATATTTGGTGGTGTCTGTCCATGTAGATCAGATGATCGCATAATAATCGCATGCGGTCTTCCGAACCCGGCGAATTAGAAATTACATTATGATGCAACAATTATTGAGAAGTACTCGCTTAAAGGCATGCCTATTTCATATTAAGCTAATCAAGCGAGCTCCTTACCGTAAGACGGTAGATATTAAAGTGCATATGCAAACTAGGTGAACATACGTAAGATCCAAAAACATTTGTCAAACAGGATTTTGCAATAGATGTCTCTTATTATAATCTCATTATTGTGTCAATTGCATTCTGATGGCTATTGTTGGTATCATAAAGAAAAATCTGGTACTTCTAACCTTGTGAAAACATGTACAGAAAGTTAAACAAGAACACATAAGTCCCGCATTTACTCAATTTTCCATATTTCTGAAAACTTTTCCGTGATTTGGAGCAGATACCATTTTCCTCACCATAATTAAGTGATTTAAGTGACTTGGTTCAAATAGTAACAATTACTTAATGTCAGAATGCTATAGATTGCTTGAACTAATTTTATTCGTGTAGTAACTTCCTGTTTTTTACTGTAGTCGTAATGGTCAATATCAGTGAGTAGGAATCGTATGCTTATCAATGCAATTTCCATACCGTTATGACTTTTCCCAGCACTTGTCGTTAACGTGTGCACATTCCTGAAACAATCCACATGGATATTTTGCTGGCACTACTAGGGTCATCAAAATAGTTCTGAAATATATGGTCAATTGAATAGCCAGAAACACGATTAAGGACAATCTAGGCATCGTGTTGCTGTGAAAATTTGCAGATACATGTTTTCATAGATAAACATGAACCCAAAACAATTTTGAGTAAATCAGAACTCTTTCTGAATTTTAAAAAATTAAATACAATTGGTTTTATAGTGTCTGATGCAATGCATTCTGGGAACCTTTATGCCGAACTTCTCCACTTCACACCAAAATGTGTATATTATGTAAAGAAATTAATACCATTTTCACATTTACTATTTTTCCATTGTTAATTGTGACATGCAAATTGTTTTGGGAATTTTACCTATATTATAGGTTTGTCTATTTAATGGACAGCATTTCAAAATACGCCGACTGTGCAGTGCTCTAGATTCCGCACATAACTAACTCAATGTTATTTGGAACATATTATGCATGTGTTTTGGGAGATAACATATAAGGAGGTATTTACTGTAAGTCGTTAAATGTAATCGATCAGCAGCACGTTATCACCCCATCACGAGTGTTTATGCATTCCAGAACCTAAGGTGTCATGCTTCGCAACTGTATGTTCGTTTAATTAATGTATAAAAGTTGTAAAATCACACTTACTGACATCTGTACTATTAAGGATGTTTGTGTATAGCCATGCATGGGGGCATAACCCATATAGCCTTCCACAATTGGGCAAACAATCAATACAAAACCAAAAGTGAGGTTTTAGCAAGAGAGGCGTGTAGTGTATTATTATGCTATAATTTGGATATATTCTGTGTTTTAATGTTAATTTAAATTTTTACCTTAAAAATTTAATTAATAGCTTTGTTGAGGATACATTTAAAAATGTTTCGTGTCACTTTTGCCATCGCCTTTTTGTTATTTGCCCTTACACATACAAACATAAATTAGAATTTTAAACATGCGCCAAGTTATGTTGTTACAAGTAATGTGAAAACTCGGATACACAGCATTATCGTTTTAAGTCAATTCGTTCTACAATGCATGCATAGAATTCTAATGATTGTAATAAGTAGTTACAAAATACATAAAAACTTTATGACCAGCAATGACGTCATTGACATTGAGTTACTCTCATTATATATAAAAATATACAGATACTAACATATCAATCAATATGACATTCTGGAGACAGTATGCAATTCTGGTGAACACTGGACAAAATAGACCAATGAAAATCCAGAGGTGGGGCCAGGTGTCATGGAGGAGTAAACATTCCCTGTCGACCTGTTTTCAACTCTCTGAGTACTTGCCATCATTGTAACTGAAACATAATCCTGTGGTAAAACAAATATATATAGCATAATATCAGATCATTAACACGGATATTGTTCCAGTTATTAAGCAGTTAAATGTATTTTGCTTTCAAATCACGTAGAATGCAATACAAACATCATCTATCATGTAACTTGTACGCAACCTTAGCAGAAACGTAATATTCTTGGAAATGTATATTCTCCTGTATAATGTAAGAAAACAAAAAGTAATGATTTAGCAGGTAGGCGAAGTATGACAATAAAAAATGGTTAGGAATGAAGCGTTACAGAAATGCTAGCTCTAGGCTCTGTCGCATATATCATTGTAATTTTTTTCCAATTTAACTGCATCAATCAATTAGATCTACACTATAAAAATTCAGGTGAGAAGGGAAAATAAAAAGGTTCCTCTTAAACAGAGAAGACGCACAGACATGATGTTTTGGATTTTGTTTATAACTCTTTTTTCAGTACTGACGTTAAAGGTAGTAGAGGGATGTACATGTTTCCCAGCTCATCCACAGACTGAGTTCTGTAAACCAGAAACAAGATTCGGTACGTGTTTTTTTTCTCTCTCTCTCTCTCTCTCTCTCTCTCTCTCTCTCTCTCTCTCTCTCTCTCTCTCTCTCTCTCTCTCTCTCTCTCTCTCTCTCTCTCTCTCTCTCTCTCTCTCTCTCTCTCTCTCTCTCCGCGTAACAAATGATTATAAAAGTCCAGTAAATGGAATGTATATATTTTATTTTTATGACCAGTGATCGTAGCAAGGGTGATCCAAGAACAATTGATACCCAGGGAACCTGGTGTAAACCTACAAAATGATCCCAATCTAAACCTTCATTGGAGAAGATATAGAGTTCAAATTCATTACCGCTTAAAGGTCAGTATTATATTTAATTCATTTTCCATCTGTTGGTACTGACACTATATGACCATTATAAAAAAGTTGTTCATCGTTTTATAACTGCCAACGACTGTTCCAGGAATAGTGCGTACAAGAACTGGTGCGCAATTTTTTTATGAAATTCGAATTCCAATTTAAAAATAATGAAAAAAGTAGGAAAACATAAGAGATAAGTAAATATAAGCTTTGAACTGCTGCCAGTTGACATTCATTGGCTTATGCAAATTCATCATGAAGCACTAACAGTTTGTAAGATGATAGGTCGATCAAAATGAAATGATAGGATTACGGATTATAAAGTCAGAATGTTTTACTTATCTATTATAAAGAATTACTTATAATTTGTATAAATTGCATTTAGAAATACAACATCTATAGTGACATTTGATCTTATTATCTAAAGGGAGGCTTTTTATTCCCTGGATTTATGGCACACCTATACACAAATGGGAATGGAGCTATGTGTGGGATTACATACCAAATAGGAAGATTCTATCTGATTGCAGGTAAGTCAAAATCATGGTTTTAACTACTTTATTTTCATTTTTCTTGATGTTAAATAATTTTGGAGGTATAAAGGGTTTGACAATATTAGATGACGTCATCATTTCTATTTATAAATATAATATATCTTTAATATAAAAATAATAGGCAATATACAAGTTATAGGTTTATGCCCCAAATCGACTCATAATAGCACTGTCTCGGGTTCGTACGTAATCCGTTGCTTGTTCTGGATTTTTCATGTGCCGCTTCACCTTTGTATAGGCATAGCTATTTCCGGTCACTGTGCAAGGCGATCGAGCTAATTTAGTAATAAAATGTAGGTAGATAACCGAGTTGGAAAGTGTCAGATTTTGGTGTCTTTTCGTTAAGAAAACTTTAACATTGCGACCAAATACCAAATTTGAATTACATTTGAGTTATATCCTGAAAGTCATATTATTGTTATTAGTAATGTTTTATCAATAATAAACTGGCATAAATGTCTGAACAATTTAGCTAACGTAAATATTGTTACATTTTGATTTATTTACAAAATGAAGCAGCTGCCCTGGTATCCTCTTTAAGTAAATTACCCTACCGGAAGTATCCTAAAGTAAATCGATAATAGAAAGACCCTAAAATCTAGAATAATAACGGATTGATTGCAAACACGAAGCACAGCTATTATGCTATAAAGTTTGATTATTACTGTGTTAATACACTATATGACGATTTCTTTTCAATCTCAAAACTGGGGTTTTATATGGTGTTATGACCCATCGAGTGGATTAAACGTAAATCTAATGACAGCATATGAAAGAATCTTTGTATATATATATATATATATATATATATATATATATATATATATATATATATATATATATATATATATATATATATATATATATATATATATATATATATATATATATAGCCGGCCTGGTTCAGTCGGTAGCGCACTCGACTTTGGATCGCGAGGTCGTGAGTTCGAGTCCCGCCGGCGACAGGTTGGTTTCCTGTCTTTCGGATGAGACAGTAAAAGCTGGAGGTCCCGTGTCACAGTAGGTGTTGGCACGTTTAAAGAACCCTACTGCTCAATGGCCGTAAGTGCCGAGCATAGGCCAAAATTTGAAGCCCTTCACCGGCATTTGGTGACGTCTCCATATGAGTGAAATATTCTCGAGTGGGACGTTAAACAACAATAAACAAAACAATATATATATATATATATATATATATATATATATATATATATATATATATATATATATGAATGACAAAGCGCAAAGGAATAGGTGTTCAGTATCAATATATAATGCTAAAGTCCATTTCTAACCAGGTATTATTCAAGATGGAAGACGAACTGTTGGTTTATGTATGACGTCAACATTGTTGAGTAATTTGACAGACGAGCAGAGATTTCTATACGGCACTGATCGATACAGACGAAGCTGTAACTGCATGGTAGGTTATATAGAAAGAATGTTAATCCCTCTCTCTCTCTCTCTCTCTCTCTCTCTCTCTCTCTATATATATATATATATATATATATATATATCTGACTTATTATAATATCTGTAATAATGTTTGTGTTTGTCTAATTCGTCGTATTATAATGGACTTAAGTTTTGATTATTGATTGGTACTTCTTCAATTTTACTTAGCATCCTACGGAACAGTGTACCGTCCCGGACGATCAGAACAGATTTTGTTACTTCAGACACGCTTATTGTGGCAGAAGCTTTTTCGGAGGGTGTCGTTGGAGAACGTCAAATGCTATTTCCCAGTGTTTGCAATGAGAAACCTGACATCAGTGACATTTTAGTACAAAAAATCTGTTTTGTTTCTGATACCGATGCAGGTTATATTTCAACACAATTATGACATAATAAAAATTGATGAGCAAATATTGATTGATCAACATTTTTCACACTTCTTTGAACATACACATAACACGACAGATGAAGAAGTTATGTCTGACGTCATTGATAACGTCATATTATTTGATGTTTTAATGAATGGGTGTTCCGAGATAACTACAATTGCACTATGTCGTTAAGTGGTACTGGAGAAAAAGTGATGACACTGCATATACAATTTGAGAAATAAAATTATCAATAGGATGAATAAAAATACCTCAGCTTATACATCTTATTTGATTACTTTTTATTCTGTTTCATGGAAAGGTTTTGAAAGGCAGCCAGGACCACAAGCCGGCTATGGTGTGATTCTATCTTTAGTATGTACCATAATGTTTTTCATTCTGTTTCAGAAAAATGTCCAACATCAGATGGTGTATCTAAAAATAATTTCACAAAATCGTGTTTAATATCAAAAAGCCGAAAAAATGTATAGCTGGCCAGTACAATCTGGAATTATACCATAAAATATTGTGCGAAAATTATTTATAAGCATTAATATGAAAATCGCATTGGAAAAACATGGACAAACATTGGACGGTCAAACATGGACAGACATTGCACGGAAAAACATGGAACATATTGGACAAACATTAGTCAGACATGGACAAACAATGGTCAAAAAATGGAAAAACATTAGACTCACATTGGTCAAACATGGACAAACATTGGTCAAACATCAACAAAAATAGAACAAACATTAGACTATTATTGGGTTAACATTAGACAAACATTGGACTAGCATTGGGTTAACATTAAACGAACATTTGACTAATTTTGGGTTAACATAAGACAAACATTAGACTATTATTGGGTTAACATTAGACAAAAATTGGTCAAACATTGGGATAACATAGGACAAACAATGGACTAGCATTGGGTTAACATTAGACAAACTTTGGACTAACTTTGCGTTAACATTAGACAAACAGTGGATTATAATTGGTTTAACATCAGACAAACATTGGACTAACTTTGGGTTAACATCAGACAAACATTGGACTAACTTTGGGTTAACATTAGACAAATATTTGACTGATATTGGGTTAACATTAGACACATTGCACTAACATTGAGTTAAAATTAGACAAACATTGGATATTATTGGGACTAACATTAGTCAAACATTGGACTAGTCTTGGGTTAACGTTAGACAAACCTTGGACTAATTTTGCGATAACATTAGACAAACAGGGGACTAACATTATGTTAACATTAGACAAACACTTGACTAACATTGGGTTATCATTAGACAAACACTGGACTGATATTGGTTTAACATTAAACAAACATTGGGTTAACATTGGACTAACGTTGGGGTAACATTGAACTAACATTGGGTTAACATATGGTCATCATTAAACAAAGATGGACCTATGGGTTATTCAGTGATGGAATAGGGTGTCATGGAGGAGTAAGCAAAGCTTTAGGACTAACATTGGGTTAACATTAAACAAACAATGGACTAACATTGGATTAACAATAGACAAACATTGGACTAAAATTGGGTCAACATTAGGCAAACATTGGACTGACATTGGGTTATGGGTTAACATTGGACTAACATTTGGTTAATATTGAACTTACATTGGGTTATCATTGAACAAAGATGGACCTATGAGTTATTCATCGATGGAATCAGGTTCATGGAGGAGGAGTAAGCATCCATCATCGACCAGACACGCCCACCGTGAGTCCACAGTCAAAGTGAAATAGAAACACGTGGGGAATAAATCCCTGTTACAATCGGTATAGAAGATACAACAACTACACCAATAGGATGATTACATTTCAGTTAGTAAATGTTGGACTCACGGCGGGTGTCAATCTAATTTAATACCGACCTCTCACCGCTTCCATTTTCTGATTTGTCGCGTAAAGGATCTAACGCAGTCCGCTATGGGGTCACGTGCGGGTGACCTCTCGCAGATATGTTATGTTCAACCAATAGAAATGCGACTTACAAAAATTAATGGCACAGAGATATACAAAAATGAATGGCACAGAGATATTATTCATTTTATAAACTACCGTATGTGTGTGCTTAGTTTATAGGTCTTTACTATTTGATAGCTTACATGATTCTGTAAGTCATTGGTCGAAAATGACACACCTACGAGGTCATCTGCACGTGACCCCATAGCGGATTGCATTAGATCCTATACGATACATATAAGAAAACGGACGCGATTAGAGATCGGTTTTTAATTAGATTGGGCGGGTGTGACCGATGAACAGGGGATGATTACTCCTTTGTAGCACCTGATTTAACCTCTAGATTTCCAGAGGTCCGTGCTAGATGATACAAATCTACACCGATAGATTACTCAGCATTTTAGTTAATTACAAAAAACAGTAATTACAAACCAGTTAATTATACGTACAGTAATATTTGTGATATGTTGCCTGTAAAAGCGATTCCAATACCACTGTGACTATAAACTATCAGTTAGTAGTTTGAATCTAAATATGAAATAATCATATGTTGAACAGCCACTGGTATATCGAATCAACTGAGAGACATCAATACAGTATGCAGAGATGACAAAGTTATATTACTTTTTATATATGACTATAAGAAGTTCGAAATCATCAAACTTGTCGAATAGTCTTCTTGTGCGTCCCCCGCCATGTCTATATTAAGTATTGTGTAAATGTAGGAAGGCAGTAGGTGGTTGAATATAGAAAAATTTCAGATACCAAAGTATAAATCAATAGAATGTCCATGACATAGATACAAATCCGGTAAAAATGGACAAACACGGACCTCTGAAAACCAAGAGGTGGGATCAGGTGCCATGGAGGAGTAAGCATCCCCTGTCGAACGGTAACACCCGCCGTGAGTCCACAGTAAAGTCCAATGAAACACGCGAGGAGTGAATCCTCGTCACAATTTCTACAGACGTCTCAACAACCGCCACGTAAAGGCAACTCAGCATTTCACTCAGCGAAACAGAGTGATCGCAAACAAGACTATTATACCGACCGTAAAATTTGCGGAACGTTGACATTAAACGCGGTTTTCGATATCCCTGTGTCAATAATTTGTCAGTGAGTTTTTTACCTCTGTATATGAAATCTTCATATGTTGTACACGCCCTGACATAGCGGATCATTTGTGAAATATAAGCTCCATATGCGAGTGACTGAGGGATATTTCTACTTAAATGTGGAAAATTTACGATGGGAAAGCCGATGTCGTATAGCCTAGCTGCTAATTTCCCGTCTATGTCTATGTTAGGTAATATGTCTAAATATGAAGCGTGTGCGCTTGATTTCATTGTATCTTTAATTTCTAGTTCGCTGGGATATATCGCATTGACATACGTATGAAAATGTCCGTTATTAATTGAAAAAACATCGTCGATATATCTAAATGTCAAATCAAAGGTCACCGCTAACTTTTTCTTCTTTTAATTCAGCAGTATCTGAATGAAGTCTGCATCGTATGAATAAAGGAACAAATCGGCCAATAAAAGGCACAATTGGTTCCCATAGGAATGTCGACAGTTTGTTGAAAGACCACGTCTCCGAACATTACAAATATATTGTCTATTAGAAATTCCAGCATGTTTTTATATCACTTTCATTGTATTTATGTGTAGAATCAGAGTGTTTTTGGACAAAGAAGTATCCTGATAGCCAATCACTAGATATATAAATTTTCGGGTACCACCTTTAGTGAAAAACAGTTGTCTATGGTGCTAAAAAGTCTTTCTTTTAATTTTTATGTGGAATTGTTGTGTCAAAAGTAGAGAAGTCATATGTTTTGATACTGTGAATTGTGCCATCAAATTTTCTAAAAGTTGTTTAGAATTTTTAAGTATCAACATCTGATTTACACCGCATCTGAAATAAGCAACTGTACAGTATTGCTGAAGTTTCTCCTTAGCGGCTGTCAATATCTTAGTAAGGAGTAAAGATAAAGGTTTGGTAGAACATTTGCTGCTATGTATCTTTGCTTATATGGGGTTTTATGAAGCTTAAGTATCCAATATAAATATGGTAGCTCAAAATCGGTATCCGTTGTAGGTATATCTAATGAGCGTAATACGGACATGTGATTTTAAAGGATCTCGTCCTCTGAAAGTGAGCTACGTGTATATGTAGGATTACCAGAATTCGTATTAAACCCAAGTTCTTCTAATAAACAATTATTGTAATGTGCCTTACAAATAAAAACTATATTATTTGAGGCTCTGTCTGCTGGTACCAGTACATATTGGTCATGTAATCTATCCAGTTCAGTTACTACTTCTGGGTCATTAATTACAGAGGGATGACGTGTTTTATAGAGCCTTTAAGTTTTCGAATACGAGATTTTATCAACCATCGTATGGCTTTTAGCCATTCAGACAAAATGTCTGCTTCTTCGTCTTCATGTTTGGCCCATCGTCTGGCATAAACTTTGACAGAATCCATAACTAAACTGGCATTCTGACGCCAATTAAAGGAACCGGCTTCCCGGTATTTAGGCCCTTAAGATAAGATTTTTGAGGCTTCATTTTCAAAAATAGAAACGTCGGTGATGACATGCCTGATAGGATTGAATTTGAAAGGAGATGAAGCAATTGAACATGTGACAGTGTTGTGTAGAAAATGGTTGATGTCAAGGTACTGCAAGACCTGTTTGTAATTAAATAGCTTGGATGCGATGCTAGGTGTATAGCTGTATGAACTGCAAAGCGTGGTCTTCAATTTAAAATATGGTGGAACACAGAGCTGAAACGTTTTGTGGTTTAGAACATTGCCAATATTTAAAGCGTGTATGCCTTTATTTGTAAATTTAAGTTTAAGGAAAAGACATTTCTGTTCAGAACAATCATCGTTGGTAACGCGTGCAGGCTTAAACAGCCTGTGATAAGCGATGTCCATTATAACGGAGTTCAGTATGTATTCTAGGGTTGAAGAATCTGAGTAGGGGTTCATTCTTACTTCCTGAGAAAAGTTGATTAAGAATTGTAAAAGGAACAGAATAAAGTTTGTTGCGAATGTGATGAAGACCCAAGTTTTAGTTAACGTAAGGTAGAGATGAAAAAGTGACATCATGTATATACAGTCGGTTGTATGAAAGATGTCCGTGACTTCGTTTAGGTCTCACGTTAGAATTAAAAAGTTCCATCACAATAACACCATTACACAGTAGGCTTGATAAATTGCCTACACTTTGGATATTATCGTTACATCCATATGGATATGCACTCCAAAGCTGTTTAATACAAACTTCTGGGATTGTTGGTCCAGTGGTATATTTTTCAATTATACGCAATCTCATAGACAAAATGGAATGGTCAGGGGAGTTGAAATGTCGATAGAGTATCTCGAATCGATGATCGGATATTCTTTAATAATGTTAAGCATATTGCACCAATCCTACTAAACAAATGCTGATTACAATACAACAGTACTACTACACAAATGCTGATTACAATACACCTGTACTGCTACACAACTGCTGGGTACAATACACCAGTACTCTAAACAAATGCTGAGTACAATACAAAAGTACTTCTACACTAATACTGAGTACAATACACCAGTCCTAATACACTAAGACTGAATACAATACATCAGTACTATAACCAAATACTGAGTACAATACAAAAGTACTCCTACACTAAAACTGAGTACAATACACCAGTAATTCTACACTAATGCTGAGTACAGTACACAAGTCATACTAAACTAATGCTGAGTTCAGTGCAACAGTTTTAATAAACAAATGCTGAGTACAATACACCAGTACTATATAGAAATGCTGTGTACACCAGTACTGTATATGTATGCTGAGTACAATAAACCAATCCTTCTACACTAATGCTGAGTAGAATGCACCAGTACTATAAACAAATGGTGAGTACAATACATCAGTACTATAAACAAATGGTGAGTACAATACATCAGTACTATAAACAAATGGTGAGTACAATAAACCAGTCGTACTACACTAATGCTGAGGTCAATACACCAATTCTACTACACATATGCTGAGCACAATACATCAGCACTCCTACACTAATGCTGAGATGCTGAGTATAATTCACCAGTCCAGCTACGCAAATGCTGGGTACAATATACCATTTCTCCTACAAAAACCCTGATTACAATACACCAGTCGTACTACACAAATGCTGAGTACAATACATCAGTACTACTACACTAATGCTGAGTACAATACATCAGTACTATTATACAAATGTTAATTACAATTCACTAGTCCTACTAAACAAATTCGGAGTACATTACATCAGTACAATACACCAGTCCTATAAACAAATGCTGAGTACAATGCACCAGCACAATTAACCAATGCTAAGTTCAATACACCATTCCTACTACACTAATGCTGAGTACAATACACCAGTCCTACTACACTAATGAGTACAATACATCAGTACTATAAACAAATTTTGGGTACAATACACCAGACTTACTACATTAATTCTTAGTACAATACACTAGTTATACTATACAAATGCTGAGCACAATACGTCAGTCCTACTACACTAATGCTGAGTACAATACACCAGTACTTCTACACAAATGATGGGTACAATACACAAGTACTACTACACTAATGCTGAGTAGAATACGCCAGTACTTCTACACAAATGCTGAATACAATACATCAGTACTATAACAGAATGCTGAGTTCATTACACCTGTATTACTACACAATTGCTGATTGGAATACATCAGTAGTACTACACAAATGCTGCATACAATATACCATTCCACCTACACAAATCCTGAGTACAATACACCAGTCCTACTACAAAAATGTTGATTACAATACGTCAGTACTACTTCACTAATGCTGAGTACAATACATCAGTACTTCTACAAAATGCTCAGTACAATACATCAGTACTACAAAAGAAATGCTGGGTACCATATACCATTCCTCCTACACAAATCCTGTGTACAATACACCAGTACTACTACACTAATGCTGAGTACAATACACCAGTACTGCTACACTAATGCTGAGTACAATACATCAGTACTACTACACTAATGCTGAGTACAATACACCAATACTGCTACACTAATGCTGGGTACCTTACACCATTCCTTCACTAATGCCGAGTACAATACACCAGCCCTACAACTCTAATTCTGAATACGATAGATCTTCATAAAAACTGTTAACTATATTTACTATCGTAATATGCTGTACGTCTCTACTGTAAATGACTTTCCAATTCAAACTGGTTGAATGAAATAAATATTATAGCAGTTTTTTTTATGTCAGCAAGATGAAAATATTTGGAATCCATTTTTAAAAATAATTGATAATATATTTTACATTTAATCACATAAAAAGCTGCACTGTAATTGCAGTGTAGTTTTATTACAATGACATATTAATCTGTATCTGCTGCCGAAGCAAAGGACCTCAGGAAAATTCGGATATTTCAGTGCACACTTTCGCACTTCCTGTATGAGAAAAGTTGAGATTAGGAAAATTCAAAAAATTAAAGTAAAATCTATTTTCAAAACATTTAAAATTTTAATGTCTTATGGGTACTACTGGGGACAGCAAACAAAAAATGGTCTTTGGGACAAATCTGGATTGAATTGAATGTCTCGCCGATAGACTTTATTTCACAGTTATATTTTGGACTGAAGAGTTTTACTATTCATCATAATATTTGTTGGCGGGAAGCCCAAGAAAGCCGAAATTATCAGAAACAGTTCATCTGCCCCGATGTGTAATCAAGTCCTGAGACTATCATTAACAGAAAAACAATTTTACAAAGTACAAACTTCTTGTGTCCCTACGTTATATACGAGTTTCACTGCAATTATGAGCATGTGTATACATTCCATACATTTCATATTCATAAACCTGAATTCAACTCTTCAACTCCTATCAGCATTATTCAAACACAATACATACATACAAAACAACTGAATTTCATTACATCATAATTTATCATTCCACGCTTCGCTGCGCATGTATGCCAGGTCGCTGATTGAATAAGAATTTATGTTCTCGTGTCGTCTTTAAGGTAAGGACTTACAAAGTCAATTAAGATGTACGAAAAATGTATAAAAGGACATAAATATTAACAGTTTCTAAATCCATAGATTCTAATTATTACTTTAAAGTTTGTTTGAACAATATCATATCGATACTCTTTTCATTCTATTGTCTAGTTATACACTCTAGAATAGGTTTAATGTACAATGGATTTGTATTTGAGATGTTTAAGACCAAGTGTTGATAGAGAAAATAGTTCATGCATTATACAAACATAATTATCAAGTGAATATTTTTAAGTAAAACATAAAAACTATAATTAAATGGATTTATAATTAATGTGTGTCTCTGATAATTGACATGATATTACGAGGTAATAGGGTAGGGTAGTTTGAATAATGTGATCTGCAGTTAATCGATTAAGTTATAAAATACATAACAAAAATAAAAGACCATTCAATCAGTGTCAGAGATTAATATAACTTGTCTCCACAACTAAATATCTAAATAAATGTTAATCAATTGGTGATATATGCGCCAGAAATACACACACACACACACACACACACACACACACGTATTTATATGTGCTTGTGGTACGTATGTTTATGTGTGCATTTTTCCAGTGCATATACATGATTATAATGCTTGTGTGTATTTGGGCATATTTCTAGAGAGCGTGTGTTCCTGCGCGCAAATCACGGCGTCTGAATGGTGGATATAGAACTATGTCTATATAAAATTACTGCAAAACCTGTTTAGAAATAACTTTATCATTTCCCATGAAATTAAAATTCACATTAATTCAACAATATCGGTACTCTCTCTCTCTCTCTCTCTCTCTCTCTCTCTCTCTCTCTCTCTCTCTCTCTCTCTCTTTGCCATGTACATTCAGCTCATCTTGCATATATCAACAATCCCTAATTACCGCACAGGTCACAGAAAGCTTATTTCATATAATAACACAGTCTAATGCGCTTCTGACATGCTATCAAATGGAAAGGATCGCGTGGGATAGTACAACCCCTCCGGGTAAAATTGAGTAATTAAGGTGAAACTCAATTTTTCGTTCAGAAAAAAAAACAATTTGCCGGCAATTTATAAAATCGTTTGTCAAAGACGTCCATGTGAATTTAAATAAGTATTCAAATATATTCAAATATACTTTCGACTTTCCTATATAATTCAAATACAATACAAAGTTAGTTAAAAAAGCAAAATGCACCTGAAGCACGTTTCGTTGTCACACTCGAAAAGTTTCCTTCTATAAATCAATGTTTTCTTTTTCATATACATAGAGGTAAGTCATGTAAATGAAGGTTTGTTGAAACAATACATTAAAATTTTCAAATGAGATAGAAGTACAAAAGGTCTTATTGTCTACAACAGGGAAATAGCGATTCAAGTAATGTTTTGGAAGCTGTTAATTGGACTGGCATCCGTTTTACCTTTACATATGGTAAATGGTTGTACCTGTGTATTTGAACATCCGCAGGCGGAATTCTGTGCAAACACAACACATTTTGGTATGTGCCACTGTATTGAAAGTTTAAATATTTAATGGCTATGGCATGTTATACACCTTAGCAGGTAAATGTTTATCTTTACCTATCGTTAGACATATTCTATATTTATGTACAACATACAGTTTTGTCAAAGATAACACTGACAGAGTTGGAAGAGAAGTTGTCAAACGCTCATTTGTCATGTGACAAAATCAATAGTTAAAGTTAATTTGAGCATTTTCATCTAGTCTACATGTTTTATATGCCACCACTACTACTGTATGTTTATTTCAATGTAGGATATAATCATTATAATAACACTTTCGGTGACTACTGTATGTACACAATTAACATTCTCATTCTCGCCGTTTTATAATTTTGGGTGGGATACTCAGTTTGAATATAGACTAATAACGTGTGTGACCGATCGACAGTACATACTCACCTGATATCTGCTATTGACTATAGACTGATGGGGTGTGATAGATCAAAAGTGGATTCTCACTTGGTATCTGATATTGATTATAGACTGATGGGGTGTGTGACCGATCAACAGTGGATATTCACTTGGTATTTGATATTGACTATAGACTGATAAGGTGTATAACCCATCGAAAGTGGATATTAACTTGGTATTTGATATTGACTATAGACTGACGGGGTGTGTGACCGATCTACAATGGATACTCACGTGGTATCTGATATTGACTATAGACTAATGGGGTGTGTGACCAATCGACAATGGATACTCACTTGTTATCTGATATTGACTATAGACTAATGGGATGTGTGACCGATCAACGATAGAGACTGACTTCTCCGTGGTACCTAATCCCACTTCTTGGTGTTCCAATATTCATCATCTATGTAAGTTGTCTATTGGACTTCCTAACACGATGGTTTTTGTATTTGCTAAGATAACATTAACATTAACATTTCGGTAAATAATTCAAATATTTGAACAATGTGGTTAAAAAGTTAATATCTATTATTATCTATTTTTTTTTTCATTTAGTAATTAAAGCAAAGGTGATAAAAGAAGATTTCTTACCCCGAAATCCAGATATAACCCTAGAGAATGACCCGGATTTAAATATGCATTGGAGAAAGTATCAAGTGGAAATACTGAATATATTCAAGGTTACCATTTCATTTTTGTTTGTTGTTAGTGTCAAATATATATATATATATATATATATATATATATATATATATATATATATATATATATATATATATATATATATATATATATATATATATACTGTATTCAAGGTTATATTCGCTCCCGTGTTATTTTCACTCTTCTATACGATTTTGCCCTGTTTTAAATTCGCTCATATTCATTACAATACCTTTTTTGAATATTATATAATTTCAATGCGAATTTTTATTTAACAATCAATACTTGGGTTTGTCTATTTTCTGTACGATTTCATTTAAGTTTGTAAACAATTTTGTGCTATGTTTAAAATGAAATATATAATCGATATTTTCTGCAATCTTATTAAAAACCGATCTCTCACTGCTCTCACTTTCTGATATGTTGCGTAGAGGGTCTCACGCAATCCGCTATGGGGTCACGTGCGGATGACCAATGGATACTCACTTAGGCGTGCAATGTTCGACCAATGAAATGCGACTTACAAAACTGAATGGCAAAGAGATGTAATTTATTTTATAAAAAGGAAACCGTTTGTCTGCAAAGTTTCGTCGGAATGTCTTTGGTTATGATTTATTTCCGGATATCGTATGCTCAGTGTTGTTTATAATGAAAAAAAAATGCTTACATCTCTTTGCTTATGTAAGTCGCTTATTCATTGTTAGAAAATGACACACATACGAGGTCATCCACACGTGACCCCATAGCGGATTGAGTTAGATCCTATACGTAGTAAACGGGAAAACGGAAAAAACAGAAAACGGGAGCTAGTAGAGATCGGTTTTTAATCAGATTGTACTTTCTGCAACTATAAAAAAAATGGATTTGCCGTTTTGAATTCGTCCAGTTTTGTATTCGCTCACTTACGATGAGGGCGAAAGGGCCGAAAATAAAACGGAGACGATAAAATATATATACCGTATACCTGGACATTTTCGCTTTTGTTGAATTTTGGTCATTTTCGCCCTCAGTTGAGAGGGCGAATTTAAAATGAAGGCGAAATTTTCAAGCTACATCTCTAAACCATTCATGCCATTCAACAGACTATGGGGATTTAGTGTGAATTTAAGTCGGATTAGTATGTTATCTGTTGTAAAAACGCCAAAATGACAAGGGGCGAAATTTCTACGCATACAGTGGTCTTAATTGCAAGGTTCCACTATAATCTGTTAAGTGTTAATTCTTACCTAAATAATTCAAAATTTCAAGTTATGAAGTTTGTTTTAGAGTCTGTGATTTCGAAATTCATCATGTCCAGACACATAATGTTTTGGTATACGATGTTATCGGACGACCAGAGTTTAGATGTCAACACACGAAGTGACCATCTATAAATTATAGATATGAGAATGGCGATGATAGCTCGAACTGTCATAGTTGGTACGGAACATTAAGACTTCATATGATCTAGTGCGTACTAATACTTTTTCAATTCAATTTACAGCTAATGACGTCCTCACAGACAAGACGAAAAAACGCCGTATGGATATTGTTATAGAATAAGGAACTAGCATTTATTTTAATGTTTATAAGTATTTTTTAGCAATGGCATTGTTTATACACAATAACATATTATATTTTCCTTTGTTAAGCCATCCATACCACATGATCGTCCAATTCACGTTGATTTATTTACAAATGGGAATGGTGCTATGTGTGGAGTGGAGCTCATTAAAGGGGAGGTTTACCTAATATCGGGTATGTTGGTAAAATGATATCGTACCTTTTTAACAACATTTTCCTAGACAAATACCATTTACCCGGTTCCTTTCACACAATATCTTTCATATATCATCTTTTAACACAGTTCGTTTTAGACAGTACTTTTTGTTAAAATGGTATATTTTGCGATGGTACATGTAGTAAGTTTTAGACAGAACTTTTTGTTAAAATGGTATATTTATGGTACATGTAGTAAGTTTTTGACAGAACTTTTTGTTAAAATGGTATATTTTGCGATGGTACATGTAGTAAGTTTTAGACAGAACTTTTTGTTAAAATGGTATATTTTGCGATGGTACATGTAGTAAGTTTTAGACAGAACTTTTTGTTAAAATGGTATATTTTGCGATGGTACATGTAGTAAGTTTTAGACAGAACTTTTTGTTAAAATGGTATATTTTGCGATGGTACATGTAGTAAGTTTTAGACAGAACTTTTTGTTAAAATGGTATATTTTGCGATGGTACATGTAGTAAGTTTTAGACAGTACTTTTTGTTAAAATGGTATATTTTGCGATGGTACATGTAGTAAGTTTTAGACAGTACTTTTTGTTAAAATGGTATATTTTGCGATGGTACATGTAGTACCTTATAGACGGGACGTTTTAGGCTTTTCAGACAGTACCGTTTTAAGCGGTACCCTTTTTCTATTGTACCTGTTAGACATTACTTTTCAGGCAATGCAGGCAGTAACATTTCGTCACCATTTATACGATACCTTTTAGACGGTACCATAGAGACCTATTTATTATTAGTAGTACAAATAACAGTATTGTAGCTAAAATTGCCATTATTATTTCATTATTTTTATTATTATTATTATTATTATAAGTAGTAGTAGTAGTAGCATTAGTATTAGTATTAGCAGTAGTAGTAGCAGTAGTATTAGTAGTAGTAGTAGTAGTAGTGGTAGTAGTAGTAGTAGCAGTAGCAGTAGTAGTAGTAGTAGTAGCAGTAGTAGTAGTAGTAGCAGTAGTAGTAGTAGTAGTAGTAGTAGCAGCAGCAGCAGCAGCAGCAGCATACACTTGTACTTTAGAAATTGTTGTGTATTAACCTGTCACATGTTTCATCTAGGAATTTCTGACGAGTTAAGATTATCCGTTAATCTATGTTCCCGATCTTTATTATGGAGCAATTTGACGGCACACCAGATAGAATCGTACAGTAGTGGGGCCTACAAAAGCAACTGTTCTTGTATGGTATGTTGAATGATGTTATCTTTTATTCTAAACTGTTTGTCAAGAATTAAAACATTGTGTACCTTAAAGGTTTCTGTGAGATTGACTCTACACGTAATGGATCACGGTGATATGCACTAATACACATGCATACTATTTACCCAAAAAGTTGTTGAAATCAGTTACTGTGCGCCTGGAAATGTTCACTCCCGATTAATTATTGCTAATTTTGCTCCTAAATGAGATGGCGAATTTAAAATGAAAGCTATAATATCAAATTAAGTAATTGAAGCATTAGCACACATGTCATTATTAAGGCAATGTTGGTATAAGGCGAATTTAAGACTGGGTGAATAGGCATCTGCTGTAAAAGGTGGACATAACTAGGGGACTTTACCAGGGGACATAACCAAGGAACATAAACAGGAGACAACCAGGGGCATAACCAAGGGACATAACCAGGGAACAATACCAGGGGACATAACCAAGGAACATAACCCGGGGACATAACCAAGGGACATAACCAGGGACATAACCAAGGGACATAATCTGGGAATTACCAGGGGGATAACCAAGGAACATAACTAGGGTACATAACCAAGGGACATAATCAAGGGACATAACCATGGGACATAACCAAGGGACAAAACCAGGGAACATAATCAGGGGATATAACAAGGGAACACAACCAGGGGACATAACAAGAGGCATAACCGAGGTGAAGTTTTCCAGGTATAGGTTACAGCATTACCTTGCTTTGAATCTGAAATTTATTTCAATATCAATTTCTTCATTGACTTTGACGTAGTCAATCAAACCACAATTTTAAATTTGTATACCATAAACAGAATGAGGTGATTGATTATTTTGTTTGCAGTAAGTAAAGAAAACAAATTACTGTAATGACATTTTTCAAGCATTCCATCATTCGGAAACTCATTCACCAAAAGCGATTATTTCCTTCATTTTCTTATTCCACATAATGCGTGGATGTCACGTGATTGAGTGATCTATATTTACCTAATATACATATTATCAGTAGAACAATTCATCTTGTACTGTTTAGGTAAGTGTGATAATAAAAATACAGCCGTAGAATATATGTTTTATGCAATGATACTGGTAGATGGTGTAATCGGAAAGTCAAAACTGTAAATTTATATCTGGAGAAACGTAATGCTTTTCTATGAGTTTCTTGATTTCAAACATATCAGACCCACAACTTACACATACATGACAAAATAATCAACACAAACAGCGTAAAGCATCACAGTTAAGATGACATATACAAAACCCAATCTAATAAAAAAAAAGATTTCTCATCTCTCTCGTTTTCTTATATGTTCGGAGCGGTAAGAGATTTAATTAGATTTCAGCTTAATAAAGGGACATTATATGTATATATAATAACAAAAAAGAGATATACACAGGCTTAAAAATTCTTAAACTTCTATATATTTTGTGAAAATTGCTTGAGAAACCCAAGTTTGACACTTTTTCATTTGCAATTGATTTACTCAACCTTACTCTGTGTATATAAATGCCACATTAGACCTGATCTTATTTTTACAAAATATATAGCAATATAAGATTTGTTTATAAGACACTTTGAATTCTAAATTATTCAAAAGCTAAGATAGTCGTTACTCTTAGACGAATTTGGCTATGCATTGCATTTAGATTTATTATTTGGCCTTGTATTATACCACTTTCCTTTTACAAAATCTGTTTTGAATTGGAGCTCAACTGATAAAGTCTAATTGACAGAAACGATCGTCTTGAGCATTATAACTTTGGTATTATTTTTATAATATTTCATATCTAAATTAACATTCTTTGTATGTCCAGAAATCGAAGAAATGGTGTCCAATTCCAGAGAATGATACAAAAATGTGTTACTTCAAGGACGCAACTTGTGTGGCGGACACGTCCGGAATATGTCGGTGGCAAAGATCATCCGATATTCACAAATGCTTACACAAACATAGAATATCTAGAGTGCCAGAGACAAAATAATGATATGAGTGAAAGATAAAAATCCAGATGTTTTATACTTTAAGAACAATATTCAATGTATATGACCGTATACACTAATAAATATTTTAACATGCTGAGATATGTGTTATTTTTCATCTTGAGGGGTCAGTGTATATGTGTGTCTAATTTAAGCATACCAATATAAAAAGTTTCAGATACCAAGGTATAAATCATTAGGACGTCCAGGATATAAGTACAAATCTGGTAAAAAAGGGCAAACACGGATCCCTTGAAATCAAGAGGTGGGATCAGGTGCCATGGAGGAGTAAACGTCTCCTATCGACCGGTCACACCCGTCGTGAGTCCACAGTCAAATTAAAATGAAATATTTGAAGAACGAATCCTCGTCGTAATTGGTACAGATGTCTTAAAAACCGCAGTCAAACATGTAAATCTACATTTCACTTAATGAAACAGGTTAGTCGCAAACACGACTGTTATACCGACCGTAAAATTTGCGGAACGTTGACATCAAACGCGGTTTTCAATATCCCTGTGTTAATAATTTGTCAGTGAGTAGTTTACCTCTGCATATGAAATGTTCATATATTGAACACGATATCACCAATATATGCTGGAGTTTCTTGTAGACAACATCTTCGTGGTTTTGCGAGAAAGGTTTTCCAGCCAATTGTCAGCATTTCAATGGGTACTAAATGTGCATCCCTCTTAGCTGATATTGTTTTGTATTCACATGAAGCAGGATTTATATAGTTTCTGCTCTGACTCCAAGGGAAATAAATATTTAGCATCTCGGTTCAATTTTACTTACAGGTACATCGACATCCTATCTATAAATAATTCAGAATTTCAGAATTACCTAGGCCAGATGTATCCTGTTGAGCTTAAGATCAGTGAGAAGACAGAGAGCAACACACTTGCTTCTTGTTTAGATTTACTTCTGTTGATTCGAAAGGACGGTCAACTTCACACCTCCCTTTATGACAAACGCAATATTTCCATATCAGGAACTTTGCGTTCCTAAGTAGCAATATTTCATCTTCTACTGCCCATGGGGTATTTATTTCACAGCTTCAATATTATCTAGGGCATACTCCTCTTATGAATGTTTTATTCTGAGAGTCAAACGACTCGCCAATATACTACTCACACAGGGTTACGTTGTTGAAGTACCCCCTCTCAGGAATGTTAGACAGAATTCTGGAGCGTGACCGTATACAGTGACTACCTTTCGCCACTTAAATCTAAAACTGATGACATTTTCAACGAACTTGACCTTTTACCGAACACGAGAAATTCCCATGTATCATTTGCGACAAGTGTGGCATGCTAGCAGAGGATACTGTCTCCTTCCAGACACGTGATCGTATCTCGTTGGGGATTCGCAATATTGTTCATCATTTTGATGCCATTTGTATATCTAGTTTGTTGTATTTTAACAGACTTGCAGTTTCGATTCTTCATTTTTACTTTTTACCCAATATCTTCAGTTCAACTGATCGAAAGACTTTGAAATTTTTATCACAAGTGGTTACCTTTAGGCGCAATATAATCTTAAAAGTTCTTGTGGAAAATACGAGGCAAACAGTAATTTAGTCCATTTTCAAAACTCAACCTAAATGCGGTAATCGTGACTGCAAGAGGATCCGAAGTAGTATTTACGCTGAGCTTGTGTTGGATAGTACGATAGAAAGATCAGTTGTACTGGAATCATCAATCGTAATTGTTGTAACAGGTTTTATTAATTGTTGTAAAGCAGACGATTTTTTTAAAATCTGGAATATTGTTCATTCACGTGCAAAGAGAAGTGTGGCAATTGATAGGTACCGTCCGAGAACTGGCAGCACCCACACACGTACAATATTAATATTAATCCAAACGCTTTACCATTAGATCGTTTGCGTTTAGTCGCGCGCACACACACACACACACACACACACACACACACACACACACATATACACACACACACACACACAGAGTTGTATACTCTGGCTGTATAAACATAAACAGTACACCTCTCAAAAATTGTCCAAAATAGCAATCTTATGGCTTTCATTTTAATAATCCATATATTGCCACAGATGCAGAAAAATGCATGTCTCTGTCATGTTCCCACTTTTTGATTTATAAAGGGTTTTACCAAAAATGGGAACATGATAATTTTACGTGGGTACGTCTTGCTTCACTCTGTTACACCTTAATTGTGAATATAACTATTGATGCCAAACAAACATGTTCTGTTGTCTTAAACATCTTCCTTTTTTTTTTTTTTTTTTTTTTTGTTTAACGTTCCACTCAAAAATCTTTCACGTATATGGAAACGTCACCAAATGGGAAGGGCTTCAATTTTGGCCTATAATTGGCACTTATGGTCATTGAGCAGTAAAGGTTCTTTAACGTGCCGACACCTACTGTGACACGGGACCTTGGTATTTACGGTCTCATCCTTAGGAAACCGACTTGCCGCCAGTTGGACTCGAACTCACGACCTCACGATCAAGAGTCGAGCGCGCTACCGACTGAGCTAGGCCAGTTCTCTTCCTTTGTATGCTACCCAGAAAATGTCCCGCATGTTTGCCCAAGAGGCAGTTAAAACAAAACAAATATGAGGTCAACGTCTGTATTTCGAATGATTGATAGAAACATGTATACAATCAATACACATTCACGTAATTAAAGTTACACATAATCAATACACAATCACGTAATTAAAGTTACACATAACCCATAACTGTTATACAATTGCTGTTCACACTCTTACATGAGGTAAGCACTACTTTTAGCGCCTCTTACATGAGGTAAGCACTACTTTTAGCGCCTCTTATATGAGGTAAGCACTACTTTTAGCGCCTCAAGCAATACAAGAGTAATGTAACTACAAGTACATGAATTATAGAATTACAAAATATTGTTATTCTTTATAAACGAATTTATACAATAAATATAAACCCTAACTGAAACTCAGTTGCTTTTTATAAACTACATGAGGTAAACACTACTTGTAGTGCCTCAGTATAAAACACGAGTACTATAGCTACACGTACATGTAAAACAAAACTTGATATTAAGGTTCTTTATATGTAAATAACTTGGAGTACTCTATGAAAATAAATCCAACTAGTAACTAAATGAACTAGTAACTAACTTATCCCTATCTATATAAACAAGAAAATGATTTAAAAAATAACTTGAGCAAAATATAGAGATAAAATGCTTTTTGATTTACCAGGGGTTTTACCAAAAAGTGGGAACATGATATCTGTTAAAGTTGTTTAGAAGTTTTAAGTATACACATTAGATTTACATCGCTTCTGGAGTAAGCAACTGTACAGTTTCTCCTTAACTGTTGTCAGTAATTTGGCAAGGAGTAAAGATAAATTTTGGTGGAAGATTTGCTGGATCCTGTTATCTACCTGAACTTATATGTTTTTTAAGTTTAGGAATTCAATATAAATATAGTAGCTCAAAATCGGTATCGGTTGTATATGTAGATACATCAAACTGAGAGCGTAATACTGACATTCATCCTTTGAATATGGGTTACGTGTGTAGGATCACCAGAATTCATCTTAAATCATAGTTCTTATGGTATGTGCCTTACAAATAAAAGACATTATTTGAAGCTTCGTCAAGAATTGCCAATTAGAATTGTAAATGTATATTTCAATGACAAAACAATTTTAAGTACCTGTAGAATAATTGAATTTAATATATATTATAAACATAATACCAAAGTTATAATGCTCAAGACGATATCGTTTCTGTCAATTAGACTTCATCAGTTGAGCTCCAATTTGAAAAGTATGTGTATTTTCTAAAGATAAAGTGGTATCATACAAGGCCAAATAATATCTCTAAAAGTATAGCCGAAATCCGTCTAAGAGTTGACCATCTTAGCTTTAGACACTTTTCGAATTTAAATAGTGTTAACAGTGCCAAATATTACTTTAGTATAAGATGAACAACTGGTACCGAAATACCAGGTACTAGGTTTATGTATACCCTCGGGGACTCAAACGGTCCACCAGCAGTGGCAATCTGAAACAATTTTCCTGTTTAATTTGATTTAAATATATTGTAGTCCGCATCTTGGTGATCCCTCATATTTTCTTACCTAATTATTAACTTTGGTATTATGTTTTAAATATTTATATCCACTAGGTCGTTGTCACTGCGGTGGACCGTTCGAGTCCCTTTGGGTATACATAAACCTACATGGTATTTCGGTACCCGCTGATAAACTTATACTAAAATAATATTTGACACTGATAACACCATTTAAATTCCAAAGTTTTCTAAAGCTAAGATAGTCATCTTTTTACAGTGGTTACTCTTAGACGGATTTCGGCTATAATTCTAGATTTATCATTTGACCTTGTATGATACCATTTTCTCTTTAGAAATTACATACACATTTTAAATTAGAGCTCAACTGATGAAGTCTAATTGACAGAAAAGATCGTCTTGAGCATTGTAACTTCGGTATTGTGTTTTAAATATTTAAACCAACACTTAGAATGAATTACATGTGCTGTTGTCCTGATAACTTTTAAAATTCAGATGTTGTTTCAACAATTAAAGTTACCTCTTAACTTTTGTAGGAGGGTCAGGACAATATATTTGGGACAATAAAATAAAAGTCAGTTAAAATCTAATTGAAACACATTCCAAATATTTCGTTTTTGATACATTTTATATGTATCATATAGAAAGGAGCGTTAGCTGTGTTACCCCAAAAATTGTATTTCGGTTTTTCCATACTTTTACTACTTGTACTTGATATACAATAACAAATAAGAGCTATACACAGGCATACAAATCTTGTATTCCTGTATAGTGTTGTAAAAATGAGGTTAGGTCCAGTGTGTTATTCATATACAAATAGTAACGTTGAGTTAACAAATTTCAATTGGAAAAGTGCCAATCCTGGGTTTCTCAAGCAATTTTCACAAAATATGTAGGGACTTAATTTTTATGTCAGTGTATATCTCTTTTTATGGTATATCAATATAACTAAGTATTAAAAATACAAAAGACAAAACTAATGGATTCCCTTTTATATTCGTATGCTCATTTCACTGCTGTGTGTACTACCTGCATATGATGTATTATGTATGTTTATGTAATATAATCTTATGTGCCAAGAGAAATAGAGAAATTGGACTTGAACTTGAATCAGGACAACTGAATTGCAATAAGTGGGACAATCAGGACTAAACTGTAAATTATGTTCCATGCGTGGCTGGATATTATGTTCTATGAACTCATTAACATACAGTAATTTTTCCATGTCTGAAATTTCGCAAACACTATTCATTTACAAATTTATTATCCCGTTATTTAGCAGCATACATATAATTTTATATTCAAACTACAGAAATTAGCTTTACGTGTCATTTTTTAATGGCTATGAGACTTTTCGTCATTCCAGATGCAATGAAAGGCCTAAAGCCAGGTAAAGGTCATGGTTTGAATGGTATTATTGATAAATGAATATTTTATCAAATTTTAAGATATCCTATTGCCATTTTTACATATTGTCTTTAATTCAGCGTGTGATACTGTTAAATGCCTCGCAAATTATGTGATGCTCTCATTGTACCTGTGTAAAAAAAAGTATTTAACAACTGATCCTGGAAATTATTGAGAGATACGATGAATAGCTGTATGGCGAGTCTTCTTATTTCTGCCATAAGCTGATAGCAATGATATGATAACTGATGCTCAGTTAGGCTTTAAGCCTTCACACAGTACTACAGATGTCATATTTTCATTGGAAACAAAGAACGATTGTATTGTTATTTTATTTATTTCAAGCATGTTTTGATATTACCGGTATTAAGATGTGGCAAACATTTCAAATTTATGTATTCGAGGGAAACCACTGAGAATCATTAGTTCATTGTATGATAATGTAGTCTCGTGTACTTCTAAATTGTATAATTTTTCAGACTTATTGTAAACAGAGTTTTACAAGGGGAGATAATTTCTCCTTTGCTCTACTTTAATTGTTAATTAAAGTGAAATCTACTTTTTACGCATGTATAGAGTTATTTCATAAACGCAGATGACATGGTCATATTATGCGAAGCTGCTCTCGGTTTACAGTCACTATTTAGCACACTGAAGTCGTATTAAGCGGTTAATATAAGTACAACAGAAATTATGGTTTTAGAAATGGAAGCAATCTAAGAACAGACGATGAAAAGTTTTATATGAATGAAAAGATTTAAATAGTAGTTTTAGGCTTGGAGGGGATGCAAATTCAAAATGTTGTCGCCGGGTAGAAAGAGGCGCGAAAATTTCGTGAAATTTGTTATTAATTTTCCGGCTTTTTACAGAAAATTCAAAGGTTTTACACTTATTTTATTCGCTGCGCTTCTGCCTGAATCGTTTCCTGGTCACTACACATAATACTAATTGTTGGATTAATTGTGAAGCAATATTTAGTAATGGGGTCAGGTTTTTAACATCTTTCATAAAAGAAATTTGGAAGTCCGTAAATGCATTTTTCTGTCCGACAATCCGCTAATAAATCACAATGATTTTCCTTCTCAAGAAAAGGTTGAGTCAGCAAATCTTGGGAAATTGGGACAGAAATTTGGCCAAATAGCCCCCAGACACTGAATTATGACCTCTCTATCTTAAAAATATTTCATTGATAGATTAATCTATTAATCTAAGTGGAATTTGGCGATTACTAGGGGGTATGGATAAATCTTCCGAGATACATTTTGGAATAATCCAATTGATTGGAAGCCCGATGAGGTGTTTCCAGACAAAAAACTATGGGGCGCGTTTTACTTTGTAATAACAGTTAGTGATATCACTCTTTCGAATAGGTGATATCACTTATACGAATGAGTGATATCACCTCTTCGAATAAGTGATATCACCTATTCGAATGAAAGATATCACCTATTCAAATGAATGAATGATAAATGATATCACCTATTCGTTTTGTAAAGTGATATCACCTATTCGAATAGGTGATATCACTTATGAATCAATGCCAATGAATGCTCCTTACACAAAAGTAAAATATATTCCTGGGTCTAACAAAAATATGACTTATGTCATCTTGGGCATTATAAATTATTATTATTATTATTATTATTATTATTATTATTATTATTATTATTATTATTTGTTTCCTTATATTCGGTCCAAAGAATTATATAGGGTGTTTTATGTTCAACCACTTTTGAAACAATTTTGTGCGGAAATCTGTCCCTAGTCCAAAATGACAGGAGACGGCGGTAGGGTTTCGGTGGCTCTGTCTGCTTTGAATGCTGAATTCCGTCCAAATCCTACAACAGACACTTGTTCTTCCATACATAGGCCTAGTGATATTCACTGCAGATCTACATTTATGAAAGAAATGGGCAGCATAAGGTTTTTACTGTTTCCAAATTTGAATATTTGAATGAGTGATATCACTTATTCGTTTTGTAAAGTGATATCACCTATTCGAATAGGTGATATCACTTATTTGGTATTCCAATTGGTGATATCACCCATTTAAATAGGTGATGTCACTTATTGAATAAGTGATATCACCTTTCGAAAGAGTGATAGCATTAACTGGTATTAAAACGGCGCCCCATACTAAACCACCGTTTTTCCTTAGTCCTTCGCATTATGCTTTCATTATTTCATCTTTTTTGGCGGATATCTTCATTTTTCATTTTTCTTGAAATGCGACAGATTGATAGTGAAGATATTAAATAAAAATAGTATATAACAAAATAAATAAAAAAGAAAATAGAATAAGAGCAAATGTATACGTTAATGTCGCTACCCGATATAGGACTACGTTTGCCCCGTGGTCCAGGGCATGATTCCCAGAAAAAAAAACGAGAGAGTTAATTTTCGTATTACGACTCGTTTGTATCCCAAATAAGGCATTAAATTGACAGACTAATTATTCAACAACAAAAAAAAAATAAATAAATAAATAAAAAATAACTAAAACAAAAACCTTGAGTTTCAATGAACAAAAGTGTTATAAGTAAATGTTTGATTTCTGAAAGATCTGAGAAGCCTTTTTCTGGATTTATTCTGAGAATTTTTTTTATTTTAAAAACCTCCGAGGGGCCATTTTCTTGATTTACCTCTCTCTCTCTCTCTCTCTCTCTCTCTCTCTCTCTCTCTGAAAAATAAATTTAATTTTAGGGGTGCGCGCCCCACGGCCCTCTAAATCCGCCAGTGATATAAACACACTGTGATTCAGACACATGTATAAAATCGCGTTTGATGTCAACGTTCCGCAAATTTTACGGTAGATAGAATATCCATGTTTGTGATTTACTCTGTTTCACTAAATGAAATGATGAATAATTAACTCTTCGATTTATAATGTTGACTCGTCTTTACCAATTGTGACGAGTATTTCTTCCTCATCTATTTCATTCAGTTGAATTTGACTGGACGTACGACGGATGTGACCGGTCAACAGGGGATACTTACTCCTCCATGGCACCTGATCCCACCTCTGGATTTCCGGAGATTCGTATTTGTCCAATTTCACCACACTTGTTTATGTATCCTGGACATCCTGAAGATTTATACTTTGGTACCTGAGACTTTATATTCTATACTACTAGATTTTACTTTCAGTTTACTAACGTGCAAGCTAAACTTACGCGATGAAATAGGTTTTGCATGCAAAAACGTCTTTCACGTTAAAAATCACTACTTGCATGCAGAAATTTTGTTTTAATGCGTTAAATTTGATTTTTAATGCGTTAGTGTTCATCGCTTTAGTTCATACCTTGACTTGTGTGACTCGAACGGTCTTTCATACTTATGTGCCCTCCACACAATCACTAGTCTACTAAATGCAAACGCTGACAGTGTAAATTAAATTGAAAAGGCGGAAATCTTAAGAATGATTGCAGCTATATTTGTAAAAAAAATAATGAAGTGATTTAGAATATGCGTATTTAGATCTATATATCATAGTTTAAATTCACCCCCCTTAACAAAACGAAAGTACAGACTTCCGGTTACTTATGCTCTCTTGTATTGAAAACCAAAAAAGCTTGATGGGTTGAAAATGGCAGATACCAGAGAGGCGGAACATGTTTCAACCTCAGAATCTGAGCAGTCGGACTTTATAGAGCCAGAAACACCAGCTAAAGCTCCTAATTCTTTATTGTTTACATCAGAACCATTCATTAACATTGATTACGAGACTCTAGAAAATTACGATGTCACTCCTAGCGGTGTTATCCATGAGCTAGTGAAACAAAGTTCATTGGAAGAGGGGAATGTTGTTATCTCGTCAAATGATGAAATTTCAGGTGGAGAAGACGCTAAAGCAGATGACGGAAAACAAGTAAAGCCAAATAATCTTGATTGATAGAAACATAACATGAAAGCCAAAGTGTCTGCATTTTCCTAATTTTATTGATTTTTTAATGTGTTGTACAGTTATGATAAGCCGAAATTCTACCCCCATTTTAAGTTACTTTTCTTTTGTAAAATCAGGGATTGTCAGGAAATTTCGGCACTTGTAAGCTAGTATTTTTGTCACTTTCAAAAACATGCATTAAAACTCGTGAAACGAACTCATAGATAACGTGTGTACACAATATAGAAAAGTGACAGAACTTTGTTAAAATCTGTACAGTGTAGAGCTTAAAAACATGTGAAGCATGACCTTGACATTTCAATAGAAATTAGGACCACATCAGCTTGAACCTTCACCTGTAACTTTACACAAAATCCTACTGGTCATGAACCAGTTACCAACTAGGACCAGTAGCTAGCTATTGCATGATTTTGTGAAATGTTTTATAGATCAATCATGATATGTTGGACATTTTTCTCAAACAGAAGAAAAAAAATATTGTCATGATGCATAATAAAGACATAATCACACCATAGCGGGCTACTGGTCCCAAACCAGTATGCAAATCAAATATTTTGGGGACTCTTCTTGTATTTTTTTTTACATCATTTGTTTGACAGATGTTACTCTTATGAGACTGGATAGACTATTTGAATTTCTCGCTATGGTGGCATATTAAGTATTGAACAATTGTAACTGTTTGTAACACCTACCTGCCAATCCTCCCGTTTTATGTGGGAGACTCCCACACAAACATCAAAATTTCGTAAACCTCCCGCTTGTCGGTCCGCTCCTACGCAGGAGTATACAATCTCCTGCATTCGGATATTTTAGTGGGCAAGAAAATCTCAGTTGTCCTTTGCCCAGCTGTGCAAGTAAAAATGTCACTGTTAGTAAAAGTACAAAAAAAACATTCTTCATTTCAAAAAGCATAAGTTTCAAGAGTGATCCATTTCCTTCTATTTGTAGTTCAAAATGAATTTCTGAAAACAATTAGAAACTAAAATAATTATTTTATTGACAATTCAAGACGTTAATCTATACCTCATGGCCGAAAATGTCACAAAACACATCATGTGTTGGCTTCTGTTGCTTGCAGTTTATGGAAGAAGTGGAAATTGGGTGTTAAATGAAAGAACCGATACCGAATGGAACTGAATTTCAGGATGTGTTAAAATGATAATACATGTAACACTATATAGTGTATAAAAGTTGTAAAATCTGAATCAAATGTAGGTGAATGATAAAAGTAAAATTAGTTACTGTAAACAGGGCTCTACAACACTAAAAAATTCACTCTTCATTTGGCCAGCGAACCAGAAATTTTACTAGCCAGCCAGGAACTTTTACTCGCCAATATATATATATATATATATATATATATGTGTGTGTGTGTTCTTAAGAAAAATCCACTGGATGATAATATAGAAATGAAATAAAATATTAATTTTCTAAGTTTATGTAACATTTTATTGTTTCAGTCCATATAAAACAAGGTTATTAACTGCATGTTGACCTTTTTGTGCAATCAAATCCATCCAGGAGTGTTTATATGCCTATTTTTTCATATTTGTTGCTCTAATATTGAGGCAACCTTAAACTTTGTTTTTAAATTTTTAGCTCCAGTTTCTTTTTGACAGAATTTACAAAAAGGAGACTGCCCACAAGAATTGTAAATTTTGTCCGTAAGTTAAAATCTAGAGTCCAACACCCGTGACCTGATCGTCAGACAAACACCTATACACTTCTTTAATTTATAGGTGTTTGTCCGACAATCGGGTGTTTGACTCTCGACTTTAATTTACAGATAAAATTTCCAGTTCCGACTGTGGTTAATCCCTTTGGGGATTCTGTCGCGGTCGTTTTATTGTGTTCCCCCACGATAATCCCCAAAGGAATTAGGTTGTGGTCTGCTTGTCCTCCTCGTCGAACACTAGGCCGAACTTTCTGCCCCGATTTTACCACTTAAAAATCGCTGAAATTAAAATCGAAATCGGGGCAGAAAGTTCAGCCTAGTCGAATACTAGCCATAACTCTGTTCCAGTATTCTTTTAACCAAGATCGTTTAAACTTAGTAGTGTCTAATGATGCTTCTGTTGAAATCGACTGAGAAAAAAAAAAGTCATCGTGTGTGTTAGGCAAGGTTGGACGGTAAATTCCACCCCCGGTATTTACCGGCCCGGAAAATAAGGCTCAAGTGGCAAATACTGGCAAATACTGGTCAATTGAACTTTTATAGTTATTAGCAAGCTTAAAATAATTTAAAATGTTAATAAAATAATTTGTAAACTATTCTTCATCAAATGTATTATTATAAAAATGTTCTTTATTCTTTTAAATTATTTGTAGGAATAAAATAATTTAACAATTTATGTTATGATCATGTAAACTAAAGTTTAACTTTTTATAAATTCCAACTGGCAAAATATAAGTCAACATAAAAATAAAATCTTAATTAAAATTCATATATTCATATTCTAAATAATTGTACAGGTAAACATTTAACAGGTAAAAAATCTACCTATGCACCTGGTATAATTAATGGTACAAATGTCATAAATTGTTAAAACAACAAGTTTCAAGAAACTGTTTATTCAATGTGGGTTAAGATAGACATGGACAGAAATTAATACAATAAAACGTCATAAATGATTTCCTGTTGTACCTAAAATTAGAAAGTTGTAGGGTAATAGAAGTGGATAGTGTATGGCTTGAGTTAAAGTATGGTTTCAATCCTTGAATACATTTATAGCAGTATGACAAATTCTGGTCATTTTCATTGTTACTATTGTACTGAACCATACGTTACCAATACTACAAAAGTTATTCAGCATGAAATCCAAAGATCCCATTGGAACTTCTTCAGCGTTGTTGATAAAGATAACAAGACTACTGCAACATGCCTTGACTGTAAGACAGTTGTAAGTGCCAAAGCTCCTAGACTACGTACACACAGAGAGAAGTGTCTAGGCAACAGATCATCACAGAAGAGACCACCACCCATTGATGATACCCCAGCTGACATAGCAGTAGACACAATAAGTCAATAACCCCTTAGAGATAAAAAAAAAATAATAGGGGGGGACAACTTATAAATACCAGACCGGATAATTCAATTGTCCAGTATTTGCCAGTATTTGCCGGCATTTACTGGTAAATACCGGTATTTACCGGTATTTACCGGTGGAATGGAATTTATGGATAAATGCCGGCATTTTGCCAACCTTGGTGTTAGGAAAATTTCATGTCGAAAACGTGAGAGCAATACAACGTGGTTTTATACAGTAATCCACGTGCGTTAGATGCTCTAGTTTATCGAAACTGAATAACCAAATTGGTTGCTGTAAAGCGCATAACCGACCATGATTTCGATAATGTAATTTCACAGTGAAAACGGACAAACTTTTGATTTCCGGTTCAGGGGAAAAACTGGTCGCAATGTGGCGACTGAATGAGGATAAACACTCGCCAAAATCTAAAAAATGGTCGCATTTGCGAGTGATTTGGTCGCATTGTAGAGCGCTGGTAAATAAAAGTTTTAATGAAATGCATTAAAACCAAAATCAAAATTAGGCATGTTATGAGTATTGTGCAGACTCTGGAGTATTGTCTACAATATAAAAATGAACTGAAGAAATAAAGTATATCTATTAACTCTCAATGGTGTTTTGTAATGTATGTAGTGTACAGATCATATATTTAGGCTGAAAATGTAGTCCGTGCAAAATCTCTCCCTCAGCTGCCATAGCTGAGGGGGATATCTCCCTCATTGAAGGTTTCAGAGGTTGGCAGGTATGGTAACAACAATTTCCGTCTGAAGAACCACAATGGTGAAAGTGATAACAGAATAAAGCAAATTTTAATTGGAAATTGTGATGTTCTATGCTTTTCTTAACATATTTATCGCTGTACCAAGAAAACAAACATAATATATACATATACATTTTTTCAGTATGCATAATAAGTGTATGTATATTTCAGATATCAGCTAAAGAATTATCTGAGGTTTTAGCTGAAGTCAAATGTGATGAAATTGATGAAGACGAAATTGAAGAAGATGAGACACAGACACCACAGTGGAGACAACAGAAAAAACATGTCTTTATATTAAGTGAGGCAGGGAAACCTGTGTACTCAAGGTGAAATAGATTACTCTGTGTGTGAGTGTGTCTGTCTGTGTGTTTGTGTCTATGTGTTTGTTTGTGTGTGTGTGTGTGTGTTTGTGTGTGTGTGTGTTTGTATATGTGTCTGTGTTTGTGTGTGTGTGTTTGTGTCTATGTGTGTGTATTTGTGTTTGTGTATGTGTCTATGTGTATATCTGTGTGCGTGTATATGAGTATGTTTGTGTGAGTGTGTATATATGTGTCCGTGTTTGTGTCTATGTGTATGTTTGTGTGTGTATGTCTGTGTGTGTGCCTATGTGTGTGTTTGTGTCTATGTGTATGTTTGTGTGTGTATGTCTGTGTGCGTGTGCCTATGTGTGTGTTTGTGTGAGTGTTCGTGTATATGTGTCCATTTTTGTGTGTGTTTGTGTCTGTGTGTGTATGTGTGTGTGTATGTGTGTGTGTTTGTGTATGTGTCTGTGTGTATATCTGTGTTTGTGTGAGTGTGTGTATATATGTGTCTGTGTTTGTGTCTGTGTGTTTGTGTCCATGTGTGTGTGTGTGTCTATGTGTATGTCTGTGTGTGTGTCTATGTGTGTGTTTGTGTGAGTGTGTGTGTGTATATATGTGTCCATGTTTGTGTGTGTGTAGAGAATGGGCGTAGAGGTATGGCTTGCTAATTCATCAGGACAAATGATCTAAATGACTAAATTAACGATAGTTGTAATTTCGAGTACCAAAAAATGGCCCCACACATCTCTACGAAAATGTACAGAAACAAATTATGTGATCTAGGTCAGTAGGTATGGGTATATATGCTTTATTTGGGAAAAATCTTAATTTTTGTGTATTTTTCTGTGAAAAGTGTAATTTTTTAATTTTCATGTAAACTGCATCAGTGTATGAAAGTAAATTAATGGGATAATTGGTGCCATAAAATTTGCACTATAATTTCTTCTACATCAGTCAAATCAGACCATTTGCATACAGGCCTTTTTCTGTCAATTTTGGGGAAATGCTATAGGTGACACAGTTGGAAATTTTAATATGAATTTGTGTTAAATTGGGAAAATTGTTTTGTACACATGTAAATCTACATGTAATGGAGTCTCTTTCTTAAATGCATTTCCCCTTAGATTAATTTACTTTTCATTATGGGTATGGACTCAACACCATATTGGGAATTTATTTCATCAATTTGGGAAAAACACAGGTATTTTGCATTGGGAAGGGGCCAAATTTCGGCTCCATGGAAACTAGAAAAATGCCTGACATGTAATATAACTGTGCTCTAAAATGTCATGTTTTAAAGGAAAGATGAAGAGTGACAGACTCCAGTAATTTGATTGATGCTGTGGTGTCACAATATCTGTTTCATTTCTAGACCTGTGTACACTGATACCCAACCTTGTTAATGCTGCATTGTTTATGCAACAGGACCAAACACTCGCAGAGAAATTCCATAGAACTGCTGCTATGTAATACTTTTGGCCCGTATGTGGATGGCATTTTATGTTAACTTCTTTTTATCATATGTAGATCAATTTCTTCAACTGCCTGCATTGATTTTATTATTGTTACTGGTACATATAAAAAACTTTAAGTTTAGTGCTGTAATCTCCCCGTTAGAACTCTCAATACATTGGTGTACGTTCATAGCACATCTTGATATTTTTGGCTTTTTTACCTCACACTCAAGTAATCTAAAGAAAAACTGCACAATTTACAAATAAAGATAAATTAGTACATGTTTATGATCTGAGATTAATGGGGCCTTGGCTTTGAGTTTGGAATTTTAACAACATTTTATTAAAGTTGTAAAAATACACTAAACTGTTTTAAAGTACAAGAATCTCTTCACATTCATTGTCATTTGACTTCATATTGGAAATTTTGACTGCAAATTGGGGAAAAATGTTTTGTTTTTGCATCAGGAATTCGGCGTTACCTTGGCCCCTTGATCCTTAAATTGCAAAGGGGTTAAGACAGGTACCCATATGTCCTTAAAACTTTCTTCTCACAAATCAATAAGCAGAATGCTCTTACTGTAGTCCTGTTTCCTGGTGACCAAAAGGCTTGTTGCTCATTGGGCATCTTGTCCTGAATAATTGTCATGACTTTTTATATATACATGTATACATTGTGCTTTTGTATAAGTCCCCAACCACTGAAACTTAGGGCATTATAAGTTTTGTCTCTATTGGTCTTTCGGGTAACGGTTTTGGCTCAGGTTTGTAAGTGCTCACCTGTACTCTCCGGATATTTGATTAATTTTTGCAGAGAAAAGTATGAAATAAAAATGTATTTAATACATATACAATTGTTTTTTTCAGACACGGAGCTGAGGACAAATTGGTGACCATCATGGGAGTCCTTCAAGCTCTTGTATCATTTGTTCATGATTCAAACAAAGACAATCTCCGATGTATGATAGCTGGGGAGCATAAATTTGTGTTTTTAGTTCGAGAACATTTAATTTTGGTGGCAGTTTCAAGGGGACCGGACTCAACACACCAAATCTTGCTGCAGCTGACTTATGTCTACAATCAAGTCTTAAGTGTACTAACTCACACTACTCTTTCCAAAATTTTTAAACAAAGAAGAAATTATGATTTACGTAGATTATTGAGTGGGGCGGAGAAATTTTTAGATAATTTACTGAACTTGATGGACACAGAGTACAGCTTCCTGTTATGTGCTGTCCGTTGCCTTCCTCTAGATAGCCAGGTCCGAGACACGATAGCTCAAAGTATAGTGCAAAATGCAAGAGTAAAGGTAAGTTGACCAATCAGAGACCAGAGATTGATATCTTATATACAAGTATATACTGTGAACATGGATCTTTTAACAGAAAGCATTTACAAATTTAATCACCACACAATCTGTTTAGTCCAAACCACAATACAAGCATTTTAGTCAAAACCACCAGACGGACTGAATAGGTTTAAAAAGCTTCAGGGTGATTAACTCAGTTACACTGGGTAAAATGCTATCACGGTACCTACGTGTGGTATCAATGTATAGAGGAAGACATTGGCTACACTTTGAGACCAGGGTCAAGTTGGCCAGGTCATCGGGTAATTGACCAATAAAACATTTTCATTTTTCAAGTTCCCAATCTTCATTCATTATCATGTTACCAATAAAGAGATGAAACAAAACAGTTACTATGTTTAACCCTGATTTGAGTTGGCATGTTAACAATAAACGGATAAAAGAAAGCAAAATGATTGAGGTTAATCCAAACAGAATGTAATAATCAATACAATTAAACAATGATATAAGATTTAAACTGATAAAGACATAGAAAGAAATGTTGAAGAAAAGGTTAAATTTCCCCCAAGTTGACTTTTATCTTTCACTTCTTTCAGTTTTATTAAATGTTTTCTCTATATCAGGGGTTTTCACTCAGTATGATTCTGTATTCAGTTCACAGAGTTAATAAGTGTGCATATGAATTTAGTGCCTTTTGTCTTTGCATGAAAATCATATTCAAAATTGAAATATCAAATATTTTTGCTAATTTATTTTTGATTTTTAATTGCAAGTCCTGTGAAATGCTGGATAAGATTACATATGATTTAGCTTGACTGGGCAAAAATTGGTATAAGGTGTAATCAAGGGCAAATAATCTCAATGCTAAAAGTCTGAAGCCTAATAAGTGCATATCGGATGAGATATTAAGGGCCAATAAATGAAAGCTTTCATCTTAGTTTGCTGGGCTTCAAATTTTGTCAGCTTGTAGATCCTTCCCAAAAACCCCTACCCACCTTATTTTGGCACTCAGGGTTGCTGAATGATTTTTGAAAAAGTGCCAAAGTTAACTTATGTTTTTCTTATTTTTTTGTTTTAGAGTTTTTCTGCTTTTTCTTAGAAACCGTTTAGAGCTCTTTAAGAGGTCTCACAGAGACATGTCCCATGATGTAAAAAAAAAAAAAAACTCCACTTACAAAATGACAGACTGTAAAAGTTATATAAATTGTAACAAGGAAAACCATCTCATCTGGACAAATTATTTGTTGTTTTGTTTTAGACTGTTAATTTCATAATGGGGCAGTTATGTGTATCAACAGATAGGTAGTTTCTGCCTAATTTGCAACAATATAACTTACAACTAGAAATTGTACGTTTGTAGCATTTTATAATATACCTAGATTCTGCTTTCACACAAATTACATGAATTAAACAGATTCATCTTTTTGTATACACTGAGCTAAATGTACATGATATAAGCTTGTCCTGGACCCAGTTGCACACCATGTTGTTAAATTTAACCTACAGTTAGCCCATTGGTTTAACATTGGTTAAATTCACATTAAATTTAACAACCAGTTGTGCTCCTGGAGGTTGGCACCATATTTTATAGGAAAAGCATGAATTGGTTCATATTATATAAGCTAATCCTGGACGTTGGCACCATATTTTATAGGAAAAGCATCAGCTGGTTCATTTTAACATAGACATTATATAAGCTATTCCTAGAAGTTGGCACCATATTTTATATGAAAAGCATGATTTGGTTCATATTAACAGAACATTATATAATTATATATAAGCTATTCCCTGACGTTTGCACCATAATTTATAGGAAAAGCATGAGTTGGTTCATATTAATTGAGATATTGTTGTATATATGGGATGTTATTTTTAAAATTTTTGTTTTCATTTAAAATAAATTCGCCCTCTTCTCTAAGGATGGAAATAGCAAAAATTACCCATGAGAGAAAACTTCCAGGTATACAGGATATATCTGATGTATCAATGTATTGTTTGTCCCTTATAACATGTAAAAAGCAACAAACTGGGGATCCATGTTATGAAACCTCACAAGTGTGTCAACATTGTAAATATCAATCATCAGTTGAAACAGATGAGGACAATACATTTACCGTCATGTACTTTTATCATATATTAACTGACATAATTACAGTGCCCTCTTACGTCCAGAGTCCTTCAGAGGGATTGAAGGCAAACTGTTGATAAAATGCATCACTCCCATTACAAATTGCATTGGACCAGTCGCAGACAAGAACCTTAAGAGTGTGCACAGTTTTGATTTCCGGCAACCACCCGCTTGTTACAAATATGGTTATTGCTAGGTATCAGGATAAATAAATGTTAAAAGAAAAAAAAACAAAGAAAATATATTGAACATATACTGCAAATGAATGATAGGTATACAGTTGTAATTTTACCAATGTGTTTTGATAAATCACAACTTTCATTTTCCAGTAATTTGAAAAACCTGAGTGTTGTGAAGTAGTCTATGCAACGTCACAAAATTCTGAAGTAAATTACTATGACGTCACAATCTGACAATTTTTCGTTTGACACTTTCTGATTGTTTATGCATTCAGGCGTTAATGTTGTGATCAAAGTGAACGAAATATAATTACTGGATTATTTAGGTTAATCACATATATACATATCAGTGTTCTCAATAAGATTTTTTATGGGGGAAAAAAATTGAAATAAGGGAAACAGAAATCACGACCAGGGAAAACAGAAATCACGACCAGGGAAAACAGAAATCACGGCCAGGGATCTTGGGTTGCCAAGAACGTACATTTGATACAGATATCGATATATATATATATATATATATATATATATATATATATATATATATATATATATATATATATATATATATATATATATATATATATATATAGAACGCTATTTTTTTCGAAGCAGAAATCTCATAGCTGGCAAAATCCTAACAATAGACGGTTGATTTTGCTGGTTGCTGGCTCCTATTGAGAACACTGTACTTATATTTAGCATCTACACGCGTACATATATTTACACTTTATGATCATTGTAAAAAAAAAGTAAATGTTCATCATCTCATATAACTGGCAACACCTGTTCCAGGAATTGTATGTACAAGAACAGGTGGGTGGGAAATTTGAATTCCAATTAAAAAATGAAAAAGAAAAGTTGGAATTTGCCTTTGTAAGTTGGCATTCATCAGCCCATATCAATGCCAACTGAAAGCAGTTCAATGCTTATATATGTGACCAGTATCAATTCATATTCTGAAGTTAGCATAAATTGTTTTGTATGCTGAATACATAAGCTTTCCAATGGAATGTGCTTCTAAATACAAACTTAGTGGGAGATAACTCTTGTAAGACTGTTCAGAGCATTATGACTGACTTATATAGATAGTAACTGATATGCTTTAAGGGGTAACAAGTCATGGAAGAAAGCAAATAACTCTTAGTTTTATTATACAGTAAAACCCATGTATAACGAATCTCAAGGGACCTTGTTTTTCAATTTGTTATAAGGACACTTTGTTATATACATGTAGTCATAGCGAAGTGGGCTGAATGGGTACAATGCATTAATTAAGAATAAAAAGCACTTTAAAAACAGGCTAATCATGAACTTACCTAGGAAGACAAAAAGACAGGAACATCCCTATGAAGTAAAAAGAAAACACACGTTTTGTTACTTTTAATTTACAAAAAATTATTTAATCAGAGATTAGGCCTACTGATACTTGGGGAAAATGTCAATAATTGACTTTTGTTTTAATGATATTGATCACTTCATTATAATATTATAAAAGATGTTGGTTTGGTTTTCGAGGGACATGGAAATTGGTTTATTATAGGCAAAAATTCTTTATATAACTTCACTGTAAAATTGTTTTTCAACTAAGAATATATAGAGGTGCAGTCTGGGATTATCTATTGATTCATTATGTGCATGAATTGGTACAAACCAAGTTTGTTATATTCAAGTTTTACTATATCATGTATATTTCTATTAATAAGTATACACATCATGTATTTATATAGCACAACTTCATGAAATACTTAGGATCAAAGTCAGTAAAATGACTTTTTTTAGTTGGAAATCAATTGATTGACTTTGTGGTTGGGAACAATAGTCATTAAATAGGTTGAGTGACTTTTGTTTTTGGGTACATTATATCAGTTGACTTTTGTAGCTGGGTATATTATATCAGTTAACTTTTGTTTTTGGGTACATTATATCAGTTAACTTTTGTAGTTGGGTACATTATATCAGTTAACTTTTGTAGCTGGGTACATTATATCAGTTAACTTTTGTAGCTGGGTACATTATATCAGTTAACTTTTGTAGCTGGGTACATTATATCAGTTAAATGACTTTTGTAGCTGGGTACATTATATCAGTTGACTTTTGTAGCTGGGTACATTATATCAGTTAAATGACTTTTGTAGCTGGGTACATTATATCAGTTGACTTTTACAGCTGGGTACATTATATCAGTTAAATGACTTTTGTAGCTGTGTACATTATATCAGTTGACTTTTGTAGCTGGGTACATTATATCTGTTGACTTTTGTAGCTGGGTACATTATGTTGGTTGACTTTTGTAGTTGGGTACATTATATCAGTTGACTTTTGTAGCTGGGTATATTATGTCAGTTAACTTTTGTAGCTTGGTACATTATATCAGTTAAATTACTTTTGTAGCTGGGTACATTATATCAGTTAACTTTTGTAGTTGGGTACATTATATCAGTTAAATGACTTTTGTAGCTGGGTACATTATATCAGTTGACTTTTGTAGCTGGGTACATTATGTCGGTTGACTTTTGTAGCTGGGTACATTATATCAGTTGACTTTTGTAGCTGGGTACTTTATGTCGGTTGACTTTTGTAGCTGGGTACATTATATCAGTTGACTTTTGTAGCTGGGTATATTATGTCAGTTAAGTTTTGTAGCTGGGTACATTATATCAATTGACTTTTGTAATTGGGTACATTATATCAGTTGACTTTTGTAGCTGGGTATATTATGTCAGTTGTATTTTGTAGCTGGGTACATCATATCAGTTAACTTTTGTAGCTGGGTACATTATATCAGTTAACTTTTGTAGCTGGGTACATCATATCAGTTAACTTTTGTAGCTTGGTACATTATATCAGTTAAATGACTTTTGTAGCTGGGTACATTATATCAGTTAACTTTTGTAGCTGGGTACATTATGTCGGTTGAATTTTGTAGGTGGGTACATTATATCAGTTGACTTTTGTAGCTGGGTTTATTATGTCGGTTTATTTTTGTAGCTGGGTACATTATGTCAGTTGACTTTTGTAGCTGAATACGTTATGTCAGTTAACTTTTGTAGCTGGGTACATTATATCAGTTCATTGACTTTTGAAGCTGGGTACATCATATCAGTTGACTTTTGTAGCTGGGTATATTATGTCGGTTGACTTTTGTAGCTGGGTACATCATATCGGTTGATTGAGTTTTGTAGCTGGGAACAATAGTCACTACATTGGTCGAGTGACTTTTGTAGCTGGGTACATGTACATTATATCAGTTGACTTTTGTAGCTGAATATGTTATGTCAGTTAACTTTTGTAGCTGGGTACATTATATCAGTTAAATGACTTTTGTAGCTGTGTACATCATATCAGTTCATCGACTTTTGTAGCTGGGTACATCATATCAGTTCATTGACTTTTGTAGCTTGGTACATTATGTCAGTTGACTTTTGTAGCTGGGTACATTATATCAGTTGACTTTTGTAGCTGGGTACATTATATCAGTTGACTTTTGTAGCTGGGTACATTATATCAGTTGACTTTTGTAGCTGGATACATTATATCAGTTGACTTTTGTTTTTGGGTACATTATATCAGTTGACTTTTGTTTTTGGGTACATTATATCAGTTGACTTTTGTTTTTGGGTACATTATATCAGTTGACTTTTGTAGCTGGATACATTATATCAGTTGACTTTTGTTTTTGGGTACATTATATCAGTTGACTTTTGTAGCTGGGTACATTATATCAGTTGACTTTTGTAGCTGGATACATTATATCAGTTGACTTTTGTAGTTGGGTACATTATATCAGTTAACTTTTGTAGCTGGGTACATTATATCAGTTGACTTTTGTTTTTGCGTACATTATATCAGTTGACTTTTGTTTTTGGGTACATTATATCAGTTGACTTTTGTTTTTGCGTACATTATATCAGTTGACTTTTGTTTTTGGGTATATTATATCAGTTGACTTTTGTTTTTGGGTATATTATATCAGTTAACTTTTGTAGTTGGGTACATTATATCAGTTAACTTTTGTAGTTGGGTACATTATATCAGTTAACTTTTGTAGCTGGGTACATTATATCAGTTGACTTTTGTTTTTGGGTACATTATATCAGTTTACTTTTGTAGTTTGATATTTTGTATTTGTTGACTTGACTTTTCTATATTTGTATACAGTGAAACCTGTATATAGGGACCACCCATGGAACCAGAAAATATTGACCTTTATGTGCAGGTGACCCTTATACACAGGTGCAATTTAGTTGAAGTATGCAGTCAAGGGACTTTAGTAAATTGGCCTTTATAAACAGGTAATCCTTATATAGAGGTCGCCACTATAGCAGGTTTTGCTGTACATTATATCAGTTAATTTTGTAGTTAGGTATCTTGTATTTGTTGACCTGACTTTTCTTGATGGTATCTTGTCTGTTATAGGATTACTACTCCATGCTTGACTGCCAGTGCTCATGTACATCTGATGTAAAACCTGTAAATATATTTTATTTTTACTGCTGATATTTCTCCCTGCCATTCCATACCTTTAATTGTTACTAAAGTACATGTAATCACAGCTATATCCAGTGTTGCAGCAATCTGAATTTGTTTCTTTTTGCAATTGCAAAAACATGCCATTATGAAATACTGCAACACACATGTATGTTATATGATAAGGTGCAGATTTAAACATGGTAAGATCTTTTTCCAAGAAATAATGTTAACAGGAATGAAAGTTTATTATCAATCAGTTGACCAACTCTACATATACATGTATATATCTAATTACAGCTTTCAAGTGAGTATAGTGGTCTCAATGGCCCAGTGGTTAGAGCATCACTCTTTAAACCATGAAGTCTCTCACCTCTAGTCAGTGTTGGGATCTCTGTGGCTGAGTGGTTAGAGCATCACACTTTAAACTATGAAGTCTCTCACCTCTAGTCAGTGTTGGGATCTCTGTGGCTGAGTGGTTAGAGCATCACACTTTAAACTATGAAGTCTCTCACCTCTAGTCAGTGTTGGGGCCTCTGTGGCTGAGTGGTTAGAGCATCACACTTTAAACTATGAAGTCTCTCACCTCTAGTCAGTGTTGGATCTCTGTGACTGAGTGGTTAGAGCATCATACTTTAAACCATGAAGTCTCTCACCTCTAGTCAGTGTTGGGGTCTCAATGGCCCAGTGGTTAGAGCATCACTCTTTAAACTATGAAGTCTCTCACCTCTAGTCAGTGTTGGATCTCTGTGACTGAGTGGTTAGAGCACCACACTTTAAACTATGAAGTCTCTCACCTCTAGTCAGTGTTGGGATCTCTGTGGCTGAGTGGTTAGAGCATCACACTTTAAACTATGAAGTCTCTCACCTCTAGTCAGTGTTGGATCTCTGTGACTGAGTGGTTAGAGCATCATACTTTAAACCATGAAGTCTCTCACCTCTAGTCAGTGTTGGGGTCTCAATGGCCCAGTGGTTAGAGCATCACTCTTTAAACTATGAAGTCTCTCACCTCTAGTCAGTGTTGGATCTCTGTGACTGAGTGGTTAGAGCATCACACTTTAAACCATGAAGTCTCTCACCTCTAGTCAGTGTTGGGGCCTCTGTGACCCAGTGGTTAGAGCATCACTCTTTAAACTATGAAGTCTCTCACCTCTAGTCAGTGTTGGGGCCTCTGTGGCCGAGTGGTTAGAGCACCACACTTTAAACCATGAAGTCTCTCACCTCTAGTCAGTGTTTGGGCCTCTGTGGCTGAGTGGTTAGAGCACTACACTTTAAACCATGAAGTCTCTCACCTCTAGTCAGTGTTTGGGCCTCTGTGGCTGAGTGGTTAGAGCACCACACTTTAAACCATGAAGTCTGTCACCTCTAGTCAGTGTTGGGGGCCTCTGTGGCTGAGTGGTTAGAGCACCACACTTTAAACCATGAAGTCTCTCACCTCTAGTCAGTGTTTGGGCCTCTGTGTCTGAGTGGTTAGAGCATCACTCTTTAAACCATGAAGTCTCTCACCTCTAGTCAGTGTTAGATCTCTGTGACCGAGTGGTTAGATCATCACACTTTAAACCATGAAGTCTCTCACCTCTAGTCAGTGTTGGGGCCTCTGTGACCAAGTGGTTAGATCATCACACTTTAAACCATGAAGTCTCTCACCTCTAGTCAGTGTTAAGGCCTCTGTGGCTGAGTGTTTAGAGTATCACACTTTAAACCATGAAGTCTCTCACCTCTAGTCAGTGTTGGGGCCTCTGTGGCTGAGTGTTTAGAGTATCACACTTTAAACCATGAAGTCTCTCACCTCTAGTCAGTGTTGGGGCCTCTGTGGCTGAGTGGTTACAGCACCACACTTTCCACTCAACAATTTTTCAGTTATGTGGTGACGGCCAGTTTTGCATGTTTTGGAGAGTAGAGAACTCAGGTTACAATGTGCCTGGGAAATAGACTGCCAAACTTCCGCAAGGTAATTGGCAAACTATCTCACCAAATTTAGCGTAGGTACCAGCAGAGCCTTTCCAGAGGGGACCATTCTCATATATTTTTTTCTGAAGAGGTATAGTCCCCATGGTAAATAAACCTGTGAATTTAAGAAGCAGTGGATGACATTTGATAATGTTATAATTATACATATATATATATATATATACTACCATCAGCTACCTATACCTGAAAAGATGTTATTTTAATTTTTTATGCTATTCCTGATTTGCAAATTTAAAACCATAGTGAAGTCATGAGAAAAAATGTGAAAATTGCAACCCATGAAATTAAACATTAAGTACATGACAATTTTTAAGGAAGACTTTGAAACAGTAACTTCTAACTGTATTGGCCAAGGACATGTTTAAACAGAGTGACAGGTTTAGTGGATTTTAGATCTTTTATCTGTTTTATGTTTTATACATTAACCTCTGTCATAAAGCTGTAAGGGTTTCATGCTTTGATACCATGCTGTTTTCATCACTTGTTGGCACAGAATCAGACCTCAATACAACATGAGCTGATTATATCAATGTTAGCCTCTGTGATAAAGCTGTTATAACCTTGTGCTTGATGCCATGTTCTGTCTCCCCTACAGTCATCACAGGTACAAATGTCACTGCTACACAAGCTGATTATATCAATGTTAGCCTCTGTGATAAAGCTGATATTACCTTGTGCTTGATGCCATGTTCTGTCTCCCCTACAGTCATCACAGGTACAAATGTCACTGCTACACAAGCTGATTATATCAATGTTAGCCTCTGTGATAAAGCTGATATTACCTTGTGCTTGATGCCATGTTCTGTCTCCCCTACAGTCATCACAGGTACAAATGTCACTGCTACACAAGCTGATTATATCAATGTTAGCCCCTGTGATAAAGCTGTTATAACCTTGTGCTTGATGCCATGTTCTGTCTCCCCTACAGTCATCACAGGTACAAATGTCACTGCTACACAAGCTGATTATATCAATGTTAGCCCCTGTGATAAAGCTGTTATAACCTTGTTCTTGATGCCATGTTCTGTCTCCCCTACAGTCATCACAGGTACAAATGTCACTGCTACACAAGCTAATTATATCAATGTTAGCCTCTGTGATAAAGCTGTTATAACTTTGTGCTTGATGCCATGTTCTGATCTAACCCCCTACAGTCATCACAGGTACAAATGTCACTGCTACACAAGCTGATTATATCAATGTTAGCCTCTGTGATAAAGTTGTTATAACCTTGTGCTTGATGCCATGTTCTGTCTCCCCTACAGTCATCACAGGTACAAATGTCACTGCTACACAAGCTGATTATATCAATGTTAGCCTCTGTGATAAAGCTGTTATAACCTTGTGCTTGATGCCATGTTCTGTCTCCCCTACAGTCATCACAGGTACAAATGTCACTGCTACACAAGCTGATTATATCAATGTTAGCCTCTGTGATAAAGTTGTTATAACCTTGTGCTTGATGCCATGTTCTGTCTCCCCTACAGTCATCACAGGTACAACCTGTACTACTACTCTCACTACTACATGAGCTGATTATATGCATGTAAGCTTTTGTAATAACGCTGTTAGGACCTTTGCTTGATACATTGCTGTGTCACCCCTTCAGTCATCACAAGTACAGACCTCTCTGATTATGTTGCAAAGTGTAGAAAGATTTTCCCATTAAAGAAACATGGCATCTTAAGAGAGGGAGGGTAAAAAGTGTTGATTAGGTAGTTGAATCTTAAAATTGTTGTTCTGTAGTGCTTTTACAAAGAATTGACTGAGTTATTGTATAATATCATTATGTAAGTCTTATTTTTATGTATAAAATGTAACATTTGCTTACACACTTTATTTACATGTACATGGTAGATTGGGCTTTAGTAGCATATCTGATGTCAATTAGATGTTCTCTGTTAATTAGCATAATTAGTACACTGTGTTATGAAGAAAGCTAATTAAGACAAGCATCATATTTAGTGTTAGTTGCTTATCATAATTACATTGTAATATGCACTGGTAATTAGAACTGTTAGTACACCAAGTGAACTAATTAGAACTGTTAGTACAACAAGTGAACTAATAAGAACTGTTAGTACAACAAGTGAACTAATTAGAACTGTTAGTACAACAAGTGAACTAATTAGAACTGTTAGTACAACAAGTGAACTAATTAAAACTGTTAGTACAACAAGTGAACTAATTAGAACTGTTAGTACAACAAGTGAACTAATTAGAACTGTTAGTACAACAAGTGACCTAATTAGAACTGTTAGTACAACATGTGAACTAATTAGAACTGTTAGTACAACATGTGACCTAATTAGAACTGTTAGTACAACATGTGAACTAATTAGAACTGTTAGTACAACAAGTGAACTAACATTTTATTTATATACATGTAGTTAGACTTTCTTAATGCAGTAAGAAATTTTTGTACTAAATCAAAATGTACAATGTAAATACAGGGCACTGAGCAGTCTGATGCATGCAACAAGCTCTGTTATGGTTCAGGCAAGTTGAAAAATTAAGACAGCTAACCCGTGGGCAAGCTAAAAAAAATGTTTTAAAATTTGGTCTAGTTCTATTACTACCTGAAGTGTTGAGTGAAACGATGATCAAATAGATAAGTGGATGACAGAAATTAACATATGTACAATGTATATAGTTGTGCATTGTTTGCCGTTCAATAGCCTATTGGTCAGGGCAAGTTGAAAATTACAAAAATATTTGTCCAGCCTTGAAATACAACATATCATATGTATGCATGAAAATGATAGCATGGGGGAATGAAGGGAGATTTGTGTGGTGGGGATAAAAGCATCTATTGTGTGTGAGAGAGAAAGAAAGGGGAAGATACAGATGTACTTGTGAGGTACCATTTCCCATTCATATAAATTAACATCTTGACCTCAAACTTAGTTGTAGTGATCAAATCACAGAAGTTACCTCATATAGTAAGGATACACACCATGTGACATTTTGGCAGAGATATAGATGTAAACATAATATATAATACATATAGAATCCACTATTGAAATTTATATGACAAATGCCGACTTTAGAGCTTTAGAGAGTCTATAACATATTTTTGTTCACTTAATTTCTCCTCAGTTTTATTAATCTTTTATTCATTATTAACTTTTTTGCAGGACCTAGTGTTTGCATTAATACTTGCAAATAACCAGCTAGTAACCTTAGTCAGAATGAAGAAATATTACCTTCATCCTATGGACCTTCACTTGATTATCAACCTTGTACATGCATCAGAGTCTTTCAAAGCTGCAGAGTCTTGGACTCCTATTTGTCTTCCAAAGTTTGATTCATGGTAAGTGTAATACAGGTAGTTACAGTGCCATTCAGAGCAGGTATGTTATACAGGTAGATAGTGTTTTATATAACGGAAACTATATACATATTATACAGCTTGCTTTTAAATAGTTTGAACTTTATTTATTTTACAACGATTAACAAACAAGTATTGTCAACTTAAATTAATGGCTCTCATTGGCATTGATGTTGGCGTAAGGGGTCCTTCTTGTAGGACAAAAATGGAGTACCCAGAGAAATCCCATGTGTCCGACTTGGGGACCACCATACCATCTCACATAATCCCCTGTCTAATCCAAGGATCAAACCTGGATCATATCAGTAAGAAGCCAGTGCACTAACCTCAGCTAACACAGCTAAATGCTGCTTTAATTTATACATGTAGTAATGTCTCTATCACTTTTTGTGATGAGCATAATTTGATATTAGACATTGTTTTTCACTGGCTAGCTACAAGTGTATAATTTTATCTCTTACACTTTGTATTTTAGTGGCTACGTACAAGTGTATTATTTATCCTTTGTATTTCAATGGCTACACACAGATGTATAATTTAATCCTTTGTATTTCATTGGCTACCTACAAGCTCACATCTCATATCTAGATGACAGTTGTCAAACATGTCTGCTGTAACTGACTGTAGACTTATTTTTTCAGTGGCTACCTACAAATGTATAATTTATCCTTTGTATTTCAATGGCTACATACAGATGTATAATTTTATCCTTTGTATTTCAGTGGCTACCTACAAGCTCACATCTCATATCTAGATGACAGCTGTCAAACATGTCTGCTGTTACTGACTGTAGATAGGGAATCATTTTTCACACTTTCAGAGTGCAAGAACAAAATTCAGGAGGTATGTGCATTATACATTTTTAAAATGGCATAAATTAGATACCTGTGAATGTGTTGTAAAGCTATCTAGTGTTTGCCAGGTGTATGAGTACCTATGTTTGTGTTACACAGTAACCATGGTTAGGTGTATTTGAATTGGTTGTTTTGAATTAAGTATCTGTCTGTAACCCTGTTTTTAACTGTCAACCTAGCCTTTTGAAATATTTATGAATTTCAATTGATAGTATTAGAAATATTAATAAATACAGTTTCATACAAACATTCCATAGTCTTTTTTGCTTAATTCTGATTCATTATATCTTTTTAATGTCTGCAAATTATCTGTGAGGTGGAATTAATTTAATTTGTTTCAATTCTATGACAGAGGTTGTTGAAGTACAATGGTTTGAAGGCCATAAGTGACTCACTGGCTAAAACCAGCTACAGCATACGGCAGTGTGGTATTTCAGACCTCCGGCATTTCCTGTACAAGTCTAAGTCTACAGCCCAGTATACCAGCCCTGAAATTGAGGCTCCTTACCTCAATCAAACTGAACAGGAGCGATTGTTTGGCTTGTACCTATATCTGCATCACAGAATACATGCATCTTCAAGACCCCTAAAGATTTTGTATCATGTCGGGCCTCATGAAACATTACTTGGATGGGTAAGGCCTTTTGTTTTCTTTTTCGGTACATATTTCTTTTTAGAAATTGAAATTCCAAAACTGAAAATGATTTTGTTCAAACTTAAATTTTAAATTTTCATAGGTAGGCTATTGTTTTTTTTAAAACTTTATTATTTATTTGTCATTTATTCATTTTATCCACATTTAAGTAGTAATATCCCTCAGTCACCTGCATATGGAGTTTATATTTCACAAATGATCCGATATGCCAGGGCGTGCACAACATATGAAGATTTCATATACAGAGGTAAACTACTCACTGACAAATTATTGACACAGGGATATCGAAAACCGCATTTAATGTCAACATTCCGCAAATTTTACGGTTGGCATAATAGTCTTGTTTGCGAGTACTCTGTTTCACTAAGTGAAATGTTGAGTTGCCTTTTCGTTGGCGCTTGTTGAGACGTCTGTACCATTTGTGACCAGGATACACTTCTCACTTGTTTCATTGGACTTGACTGTGGACTCACTGCGGGTGTGACCGGTCGACAGGGGATGCTTACTCCTCCATGGCACCTGATCCCACCTCTTGGTTTCCAGAGGTCCGTGTTTGTCCATTTTCACTGGATTTGTATCTATGTCCTGGTCATTCTATTGATTTATACTTTGGTATCTGAAATTTTTATATTTATAAATCTATTTATTTGTTCATGAAGTGTTTAAAATAATGAAATTTCTGTTTGGTTCATATCATTTCCACAGGTTACCCAGGGATTTGAACTCTATGCAGTGTTTGGACCACTTGTGACAAAGCAAGCTGCAATCCATGCAATTAATAAACTTTTAAAGTGGATCAAAAAAGAAGAAGAGAGGCTATTTATCTTAAACTCTGTAACATTTTGATAGTAATTGAAATGTGTTCATGCTGTTGGTTATAGTTATGTGATAAACATACAATGTGTGGGTGTTATTGTATATAAATGACATACTTTAATTTATATGGTCAGTTATAATTATGTGATGCAAAGAGTATACTCTGTTTTGATTGGTCAGAATAGTCGTGTGATGATAAAGGTATACATTTCTTGCACTGATTGGCTGTCATACAGCCATGTGATGTTCAATGTATTCTGTGTTTTCATTGGTTATGTAGCATAGATAACATAAAACATGTGACCTAGGTTTTTGGAATGCATTGTCCATATCCACAATTCTACCATTCCACTTAAAAATATCATCTGTGAACTTGATGTCTTGTTTCAAAATAAATACTTTTTTGCACAGTTTTTCATGTGAAAATCCATAAATTATATATATATATATATATATATATATATATATATATATATATATATATATTAAAGTAGAAGTTCAACATTTTAAATGGTAGTACATTATGATGTTACATTCCATATGAAGGGAAACATTTATTGAATCATGACATTGATAAAGTCCTTATCTACAGATTTGATACTTGTACTAGTAGCGCCAACATAGAATGTTATTATGTGTGTTTCTGGCTACCCCACCGACCTCATATTCGGCTGCTGTCTCATACATTTTATTAATGTTGGATCAGGCAATAATCCAGAATTGTTTTTCAGGAACATTTTTTTTATTTAGATAAGCCCTTGAAATGCATCTTTAAATTATTTGATTTCATTGGAACTTATAAGTGATTGCTGTTAATTTACAATAAAATTTTACAGCAAGTACTTATCAGTTCCATTGTGTGTTTCTGTTTTGTGGTTGTTTGAATTAACTCATCAACCCCTAAAAATCAATGGACTCTTCTGTAAATAAATGACTTAGACCAGTCCAAATGTGTCTCTAGGGTTGAATGAGTTAATGTACTGTAAAATACATTATCTGTAGTGTGTAATACATAGGTAATATCAGCATTAGATACACATTTTATGCTAAGTTAACACAAGTTGTTACGTATGGTTTATACCTAGTGCAGCTGTTCGTCAGTATCTCAGGGTAAAATTTAGTAAAAGGTATTTTTGGTTTATTGTTTGCTGACATACTGTCTGACAATAGAACATGAAGTTTTGTCAGTTTTGTATAATGTATTAATTGGAATATGTGACCACGGTTACCGTTATCAAAGGGCAAAGAAATGGTTTGTAGACTCCATTGAGCAGACATATAATGGCATGGCATTGTCCGTCAATCTGGACGATGAATCTGCCATTTCTAGACCAAGGCTCACCATATATGGTACATATATACACCATATTTACAGAGTAATCAATATGTTCATTATATTTTTCCCTGTTCATAATGTGTTGATAGCTGCATCTACTGTGCTTCAAAGAGTCTCTTGTTATTTGTTAGTAAGGAAAATAGCATTTAAGATGTAAAACTTCTTACATCAGATTGTGGACAGCAGTATATATATTCTGCTAAACACTGGAAACATTTCACTTTGCTGGCCGACGAACTTGTCATTTTTTGTAAGTGTAACAAAGATACAAATATCACTGCATGGGAAAACATTGCTGTGTCAGTAATTTTGTATTTGATATATATTTTTAGAGGCCTCTGTGGCTGAATGGTTAGAGCATCGCGCTTTGAACCATGAAGGCACTCACTTCTGGTCAGCACGGGTTTGAGCCATTGTAACAGGGTTTTCTTCTCCAGCATATAAACCGGCAGCCACCATATAACTGAAAATTGTTGAATGTGGCGTAAAATACTACTAAAAATCCAGAAGATATATATATTTTAACAGTGAAGAACAGAGTTCAATAGAGGTTCTCTAACAGGTGATTGTTTGATATGATATATAATTTTGTAAGTAAGTCTCTAATATATAGCTACTTAGATTATAGAGTTTAAAAAGGTACAAGCTTTAGCAGTTGGCGTACATGTTTCTCATTTACATTTGTCTGCATATAATTGCGATGTCCATTCGTCTGCATCAGCGATTTGGCTAAGCTTTTGCGGAAAGACTATTGGTCATATCTGATTCAAACTTCACATGTTGATAGGCATTTTAACATTTGTCCTCTGTATACTGCGTTTTTGACCTTGATTTTGTTTATTACAAGTTGCAGTTTGCTTCATTTATATAAGACCATTGGAGGAAGACCTTTCAAACCTTACACATAATCTGACCTTGGTTAGCACTATCTATTGCAACTTTTTGATGACTTTGACAACTCCCAGTTTCAAGGTCAAATGTATATTTCGAGTTTAGTACGTTTAAAGAAAGGATGAGATCTTTCGTGACCCCTCAGTCCTTAATGACCCCTTGCAATTTTTATGACTGACTTTTTTCTTTACTAAAAATAACTTTCATTGGACTCTGTTTCACAAACACATCTCATTTTCAATTTATATCATTGCTTCACAATTCGTTATGGCCTTTAGCAGTTTTTTGTTTGGGAAATGAATTTGCAATTTTAAATTTTGTTAACCTAATACCAAAGTTATATTTTTTCTAAAAGGGCAAAACAAATGCTCAAGACAACCATTTTTACTTAAAACAACGTAAAAATTGCCTCTATTGTACATAAAACAACGTAAAATTTGCCTCTTGTGTACGTTTTGTAGTGAATACAAGGTACCAAAGGGGAATTGGTGGTCAAAAAAAAATATAACATCGGTTGCTTTTTTAACTATTTTGTTTCTAACTATAGTTCTATAGCTTTGTAGTACACAAATGTCTGTATTGTGATCCAGAATGCTAGATAATATGTATATACATAGTATTGTTATAGAGAAAAACAATGTAAATGACAGATTACAGAGTGTGTGTGCCCATTCTGATACCACATAAACTCAAGAAATAAGATTTTTTTTCATACAAACTATGGCTAGCTAATTCCATATTTAATATTCAAGTGCGTTTAAGGCATAATAACAAAAGTAACAATTAACATGAAATAAATATAAATTTGTTTATTGTCGCTTAAAACCGTATCTTTTTTTCAACATTGAAAACTGGTGAGTATTGATTAAAAAAAGGAGTGGAATACGGTTTCAGTGTCGAAAAAATATTAATTTCGCTTATAATTGACATATTATGAGGGTATTCTGCCAGCGGAATATAAATTGTTATGCATTCAACCAGATTTCAAAGATGCATCTGATAGACTAATGGCTGAAAGTACGTAATTTTAGACAATGACTTCGACCCTTATCTTGGGTGATGAGGTACTCTAATAATAGGGATGAAAATTCCATTCCAGCGTTCAAACTTATCACCCATATATATTCTGTTTTTGTTCCAGTAAGATATCACACTGGATCTATTCTGTCTTTTTGGAGAGTCTGTTATTTCATTCACTATTGAATTACTTCCTGACATCTTTGTTTACAAGGTTGAGCATGTACAATGAGCTTTCTGATTGAGTTCAAACTGGAGGTCATACAAGATGCCTCAGGTAAAATCAAATATTCATATATATTTATGTATCATTTTTAAGGTTACCTGGGACACCTGTTGTAGTCCATGTTTGTGTTAATATAGTAACATTTTCTCTTTCTGTCAGTTATTTTCAAACTGTGTATGTGGCATGTCCAGAGCATTGGCAAATTATGCATTCCGTTACCCATGCTCCAGAAGTCTTACTTGTCATGGTATATGACATGTACTGTTGTACATGTAGATAACTGGGTACTTAGTTATAATGAACAAATATGCCTATACAGGAATTTTAAAACTCATGACACCTCAGTCCATTGTTTAACATATAGGTAGACTAGTAATGTCTATCATACCTCTTGTTTTTAATTGTTTATTTTTAATGATACAATCTTTATTGTGGAAATAATATTTTTGTTCTGTAGACTATAATATAACAAAATTATAGATTATTGAATTTTATTGAAGTTAAATTGTAAATTAAATTTATTTTATAATTAGTTTTCTAGAGACCGTTTTATACCAAATGCTGCATCGAATTGATTTATCAGCATTAGATCACATAACACGTGTCTAAAGTGTCATGTCTGAGTCATGTTACGTGTTCACCATTTTCACAGTTTACATATATTCAGTGATTTTGTAGATGATTATAATGTATTTGATTTAAGTATTCAGCAATCTTGAAAATTCAGATGATATTTGAAAGTATCTTGCATACGAGAATAAGTAACCAAAGTTTTTGCAGAAATGGTATTTTACGAATTGGAAACTTAAACAATCGCAGCAAAATTGAAACATGAATTCAACATTTTGTAGAAAATGTGGTTTTGTATTTTACTTTGTTTGTCTTTGCATGTCAAATCAACGCATTTTAAAAGGACAATACTGTATGTGAACTCAACATAATATTTTGTTGAAAATATTATAGATAAAATACCAAAGTTATACACAATGTAGTTTTGCAAAAAAAAGAGACCAAAACAAATGTTCCAGACGACTGTTGAGCTGGAATTTGAAATAGATGTCGAGTTTCGAAATAGAAGGTGGTATCATACAAGTCCAAAAAATAAAACTGGGCCCAGCACCATAAAACTTGAGAATTTACTCAAGTCTGAGAAAATTCTCAAATTGGCCTGCTTAGCCAATCAGATTTCAGGATTTGTCATAACTGAGTAAAATTTGTAGACTTGAGTAATTCTAAAGTTTTATGGTGCCGGGCCCTGATGTGATACACATGAACAGTAAAAAAGCCTTGTATCTTGATTTATTTTTCAATTCGTTACTATTTCAAGTCTTTTACCATTGTTTAAAGTTTACTGTGTGATCACAAGTGCGTGTTTGTATAATGCGTATTCTGATTTTTTTGGTATATATATTGGTTTCTTTTTCCTATTTGCCATTTGGTATTTAAGTCATATCACGGTTGTAAAAAGACAATGTTTCCTGTCACTGCAGACATGTAAAACTGAACATCAAAACGATACTTTAGGGGAAAATGTCGTTCTTCCGCCCAGTTTTGCAGCGCCAGAGTAATCAGAAAACATTTCTTTAGATTAACCATGTCACTTTTGTTTGTATTCCCCTTACATTAAGTCATTAATTTGTTTATTTGTTCATTTAATTATTTATTTGTTATTCATTATACTACAAAACATAAACATGCACTACTATCTACTTTACATGGACAAAATCACGGCTATTGAATGTATTGAGCATGTTGAGTGTTGATAAATAAATAATGAAATTATTTAGGTCTGTGTTGTCAACATGAAAGATTAGTAGATCTAGCTCTTTGAATATGTAAGAACGGCAAATGTTTGTAATATAAAAATCACAGATACCAAAGTATTGATCTTCAGGATGTCCAGGATACAATATATTTATCTGGTGACAATTGGACACACATGAACCTCTGGAAATCTAGAGGTGGGCTCAGGTGTCATGGAAGAGTAAACATCCCTCTGTTGACTGGTCACACCCGCCGTTAGTCCACAGTCAAAGTCAAGTGAAATATGTGAGGAATAAATCCTCGTGACAACCAGTATAGATAACTCAACAACCGGTAAACTGCTAAGGAACAGTGAACTCAAAATTTTATATTGTGAAACATAATAATTTTAAACAAGAATATTATACTGACTGTACAATTTGTGGAGATGAATTCTAGCAGGTTGAAGTCTTGTGAACCATTCTTAATCTGGCTAAGTTTATGCTTACGTAATGTAGTATAACAACATCACACTGACAAGAATAATCACACCCACGGGAATTCATTGAGGAATAAAGCACATTTCCTGTGAAGTTTATCCTAAAATGAGTAGAATCCGTATGGAAATCAAAACTGTCAAAACAAGTACCCGCTTTTGTTAAGCTTTTTAATGTCGAAGTCATGCAGTTTAATTAAATAGTGATTTTAATTGATCATGTAGTGTCCTAAGTTCAGTGTTACCGCCTCTCCAATTTGGCCAGAATAAACGTATACAAAACGTCTAAAAGATATGCCCATTACAAAACATTTTAGCAATGACAGAAAATTTTGTCTGTGGGCCTGTAAGATTTTTTTGTTTCATATAGAGGATTACAAAATCTGATGCCTAGAAATGTTTTTTTGAAATCCTTTTTCGATAAAGAATCGACAAAATTTTGACTTAGTTTGTTTTGAAACTGAAAATTCATATCTTTCCGTATTTGTTGAATACAAGTGTGTGGAAATGATATCTTGTGTTTGAATGATTTATTTGTAGCTGCATTAACTTATTGCGAGTCATGGTGGCAGTATGTTGAAGTCTTTGATGTACCCGATTTAGATGCAAGGTATGTCAAGATTTATAATAAAGTCTGGTATACAAACTATTACTGTAATTTAAATATTTTGAATTGTCCAAATTGACACCTTTTGGTTAGGATGAAATATAAAGATCTGGGATACCAAAGTATAAATCTTTAGGATGTCCAGGACACATCTACAAATCTGGAGAATATTGGAAAATCACGGACCTCTGAAAATCCAGGGGTGAGATCAGGTGGCATGGAGGAGTAAGCATCCCCTGTTGACTGGTCACATTGTGCATGCAAATCAATCAAAAATTGTGTTTGAATGAATAAAGGGTTGTGTTCAGCATGATATTCATCCTCATGATTTTTGTGCACTAGACATGCTAAAGGAGTTGGAAGTATCCGATAAAATACTGTACGGAATATTCAGACGGCAGGTTTTGAGTACTGTGTCGGTTTCCCATTTCAGATCACACCAAGTCATTCTAAAACAGGTATATATTGTTCCTTCACCTTGCGCATGCTCAAGAACCAATCACGTAAATTTGGATGAGGCCAGAATGTATTGCGCATCAAATAGAGACCCATGTAAGTGAAATTTCGTTTGGAGAACTTTAAACTACAAAACAAAAGGAATATTCAATAGGATGCATTCTATTTTGTGAACAAAATAAGATGCTGACCATTTAAAAATAAAAAAAAAAACTATTCTATGCCGACATTGCGGGTCTTTCTATTTCATTGTGGCTGCTGGTACAACCTTACCCTGATGGATGATTATGAAAGTAATACAAATATAGAAATGAAAGTTTCGACAAAAGTAAAACGTATGATAATCTACAAGATTAAGGACCGTTCATGTTAGTATTTTGTAGAAGTTATGGAAAAACAAAATTTACTGTGCAAGAATTTCATCATTGTGCTTGTAATATGATAATCCTCCTTTTGCTCTACATTTTCATTTGTCCAGAGACGATCACGTGCTCTACCGTTTAAAATGAAACTTGCACTGTAAACTTGATAATTGTCATATTGCACTGCTTTGTTCTATTTTGGATGGAAAGGAAATTCTCTGTCGTTACGTAACTTTTGAGCCAATCAAAATAGAATTTATTCAGCGCCTTTGGCCTCGATAGATATTCCTTTTGTACTTCATAAATTATCATATTTCACCAAAATTAGTGCAATAATTGTATAGTACTGGATTGTTGAGCTATACATGCTATTTCTATAGTGATACAGTTTGTGCCACTGAATATAGAACATTCTCGCTAATATTATTGTTAACCGTTTAATTATGTTTCTAAATTGTAAATTTACACGTTAGAAAGAATTTAACTACTGGTATGTAAAGATCATTAATGACAAGCAATCCAATGTAAGGTTATAACAATAAAGAAATAAATATACAATATCAATATTGGAGTAAAATGATACATAATATGTCAGTTTTTATGTACATATATAATATCTATAATCATACAATGCATTGCATCTCCATTTTTATCAAAATGTATACGCTACATTTACCATGTCATTTCTGGCATCATTATTTTACTGTTGTGGCAGAATCCTTGAATCTGTATCTAACCTGTTATTACAGTACTTAGTTCACGTATTACAAATGATTGTTTATTCATGGAAGATACAACTGTATATTGTCATCTGCGCATGGCAGAGAAAATTCGAACGCTTCCTTTTCTTGTCATTTTGAGATCTCTGTATACAATTAGGATATATTTCTCTCTACTATTTTCTGCGCATGTCAGAGAGGAACTGCAGCATCTTGATACGTGGTTACTTCTGAATATGATGGCGGTGGCTCTGTACGACTGGATACTTCGATGTCGGGAGTAGTCAGTATTTTGAACCTCTAGAAGAAATACCAAGAAATTATTAATATAAAACATATCTTTATTTCGTTTACAAAATGTAACATAGTGAAAAGACATGTCCCTCAGTTTCACTACTTTGGGATTGGTATATCCTCTATTATGACATTTTTGTTTATCAGCGAAATGCAAGCTACACAACCCATACAACTTGTCTTCCTGAAGTCAATGATGCTAAACTTCCAAAAACTACAGTAAAATCTGCTTTAGCGACCACCTGTGTATAAAGACCACCTGATCACAAAAAAAACCGTTTTTTTTGCTGTCCCTAATAGTACCATTTGTGTACAAGTCAACCTCTATATAAAGACCACCTCCCTGACATTAAAGATTGGTTTTGTTGTGTCCCAAAGGGGGTCTTTATATACAAGTTTAATTGTATAAAGAAAAGCAAAATTTGGTGAGTGTGTTTCGACAGACTACAAAATTATGGAACGAGAGCTGTGGGAACCAGATATTAACGAGCATGTGATCTGAATATTTGTTTTTTTTTTCGTCATAGAGATTATTGATAATAGTACGATGATATCAAATATTGCATTCCATATATTAGCGCATATCTCGAACAATTAATCAGAAAGATAATCTCTTTAATTAAAAGTTTCTCATTTATATGTACATACAGAAAGTCCGTTGATGAAGTTAGTCGCAATTATGCAATCAAAAACTAAAGTTCCCGATTGGCTAGATATATAGAATCAGTAAAGCGGAAGTGAGTACACTTACCTGATACAGATTACCCGGTGTAGTGATAATCTTGTAGAGCATGTAAATTGGAATTAATGACACCGAGGAAAGTGCCATAAATCCACCGACCACGTGCGCCCATGTTGGATATTCGTAATCAAGATAAGTCACCGGTTGAAATTTAAAGAAACGGAAAAGAAGAATTCCCTAAAATAAAAGTCAAAAAATTTACGATACAATGACAATCAGCATATAGAAATCAACAAAATGGTTTTTTATCTATATTACGTTACAATTGATATCTAAAGGGGATTTTGCTCGGATAAATGTCTTTCAATTGATATTCACAAATTCGAATAAAATTGACAAAATATATTGTTTCTCTTTCAGCTCATATTGTATTGTTTAAACTTTAAAACATTTTCACCTCTTTTCAAATATCATAAACATAATACCAAAGTTATAATGCTCACGACGACCGTTTCTATCAATTAAACTTCATCATTTAGCTCCAATTTATATAAGCTGCATATTATCTAAAGAGAAAGTGGTGGCATACAAGGCCAAATAATAAATCTATATGCATAGCTAAATCCGTCTAAGAGTACCCACTGTAAAAAGAACTATCTTAGCTTTTGAAGAATTTAAAATGCAAAACAATGGAATCAAATTAACATTTTAATTTGCGGCAGTGAATGCAGAGTACAATAAAAATCTTATTTAATTACCAAACTTAGTCCAGGTGTGGTTATTAACCAGGTAAACTTCCAAAATTTGCTCGGGTAAAAGCCGAACATATTGCGAAGGTTTTCATAGAATCTGTTTACTCCTGTAATTGTAAGAAGTGAAATATGTATTAGATATAATCATACGATTTGCTACATGTACATAAAAGTACGTTCTTGCATCTATTTGATTTATTTTCAAATTTTGAAAGTAGGTAAAGTTCAAACATTGACACGAAAAGGTTTAAATGGGTTTTTGAAGTTGAAAATGTTGGTCTAGTCTATTTGTAAACCGTATGTCACCAAAGATATAGTACAACCAATTTTGCCTCGGACTAATGTCGCCAATTCATAGGGTATTAAGTGCCACGTGACTGCCTCCCATGGTTCTATGAACGGTCGGTAGCAAAAATATACGGCAATGGCGGATGGACCAACACAAAATTCTGTGTACAGTACAATTGAAGACATTTCCTAAATGAGAATATGGTCATCACCAAAATAAAACAGTTTTTAGGTTTGTTACTGACCGTCCACAGGAATATGTCAGGTTGATCAAAATCATGGGAGGCGTCGGCTAGCCTTCCATGAACTTGATAAAGCTGACATATTCCCGTTGACGATCAGTAACAAACCTAATAACAAAAAATGTACGAAAATATCACAAAGTTCTACACAAATATCAGTTGTTTTCAGTATTTCAAAAAAAAATTTACCATATCCCCAAGAAATGGCCACACATTCGAAAAATATCAGGATTAGCAAGCAAAGGCCACTGGCTGAGTAGTTGTCAAACAGCTGGAAAACATACATCCCTCCCTGATATAATGAAGAAAAGATATAATCATGAACAATCGTATCTATTTGATATTAGATCGTGATCAACAACATTTAGATTTTACATACATTATGATAGTACATCAATTGGTTCATATAAATCTTAAGCTGGTGCATAAAAGGTCGACTTATGGGTAGAACTGCACTTAAGGAGGCTCTTTGATTTTTAAAATATTAAGAACGGTTTTGTGCTTTGCAATATCGTAGTTAATACATTATGCTTAAATGTACACACAAATACACTACCAATACATTCATACACCCACCAATCAACCACCAACACACACACACACACACACACACACACACACACACACACACACACACACACACACACACACACACACACACATTCACAAGACAAATGATTTGTACCTCTGTTACCATGGACAATCCTACTATGTATGAGGCTAGACACACTGCAGCGATAAACAGTTCTCGTCTTTTTCGTAAAACGGGAGCAAACTCGTCAATTAAGGCTGTGAAGAACCCCTCCATAGTACAAAACTAAAATGAATTGACAGAAATTATTTAACTCCATACATATTCAATATCTCTTTAGTTATTTCACTCTAAATCACTATTAAAGTCATTCTGATTCTTATCATTTTATTTAAAAAATGCTTGAATACGTATTTTATCTTTTTATGTAATGGTTTTGATGTTTATTACATTTTGCATTGTAATTAAATTCCAATGATTGTTATAAAATTCATTTGACAGTGATTAGTCTTACCTGACTGTCCATTCCCAGCATCAGCAACATAAGGAAAAATAAGATGGACCATAGTGGCGATATTGGTAACTGGATCACTGCATTCGGGTAGGCCAGAAAGGCTAGACCTGGACCTTCAATGTATCACAAAACATTTCGATATAGTGTTTATTTTGTTCTTATTGTTGTTCATGTATAACATAAGAATTTTTCACTTGTATGGAGACTACGTGACAAGTCTTAACCGAAATGATGTCCAATATTTTCACCTCGTATGCCGGGCGCTTGGCGAAGGTTTAGTCACTACCATATTTAAACTGTTTGATATGAGCCGGTATCGAAAATCGAACCGGGGACCTTCTGCTTGCGTGTCAGATGCGCTACCACTAGATCACTACAAGTGGGTCGTCGATATATTGAATTGCAGTTTGACTATAGGCGTCACATGTCTAATACATATATATTTTTTAGATGCAATTGATGAAAATAATATTAAAAAAGGAGAAGAAATTTGTATTGAGTAAGGATATATTTGAAGCTTTTAATATTGAATAACATTCAAACATTTAGGAATGTTGCAAGGAACATTTCTGTCATATTGAATTAAAATTTTACCTGATGCTGCTACTTCACTCACAGGTTTGTTTTGTTCATACGCCATGAAACCAATTACGGAAAATATAACAAATCCGGAAATCATGCTGGTGCAACTGTTTAAAATCGATATTAAGACTGCGTCTCTAAAACAAAGAAATCAAATTGAAGCATCTAAAAGCGAAATTAGTATTTCATAGCATTAGTAGATTGTGTCGAATGAACAGTGAAAGTAAAAAGATAAATATTAGAGTCAAAAGCTTTTCCACAATAATAGTCACCCAGAAACAAGCCTATAGTTGATAAAAATGATAATTCATTGATTTGTAATATATTTTTATAATGTGTTATTGTACAAGAGATTTTGTCACTTTTGTTGTTGTTTAGCTGTTGTATAGAAATATCTTTTTACGTAAAATCTGTTAGTTAATTTTACTTATACTAATTTCATTAGTAGGCATGTTTCTTCTGTTTCATGCCCTTACAATTGATATATAAGAAGGCTTTGAAAAACCAGTTGCTTTTATCCAAATATGGTAGCATGGAAGGTTGAGAAAAACTCACATGAATGTTGTAAATAAATATTGATATAAACGAAGTTAACTTATTTTCAAGGAGAATTATGGTAACATGGGAACCTTCATACTATAATTATAATGTACGGAAAATTAACTGGTGAAGATTGTTATGGTAACGGTTGTACCTTTCCATTGTAATAATAATGTAATAAAAGTTTACCTGTGAACATTGTTACGGTAACGGTTGTATCTTTCCATTGTAATAATAATGTAATAAATGCTTACCTGTGAACATTGTTATGGTAACCGTTTTAGATTACCAGGATAATTATAATGTAATGTAAACTTACTTGTACAAGTTGTTATGGTAACGGTTGCACCTTCCCAGTGTTATTTTAATGCTAAAAGCTTACTTGTATACGTTGTTGTGGTATTTGTTGTAGCTCCCCAGTGCAATCAAAGATCCCAATCCAAGCCCATACGAAAAGAATATCTGAGTGACTGCGTCAATCCAAACCTAAAACAGATATATCGTCGACATTTAGAAATCTAAGTAATTGCGTCAATCCAGACATATGCCAGATGTATGTCAACATTTAGAAATTTAAGTAATTGTGTCAACCCATTCCTGAAACAGATATACTGTCGACATTTAGATACTCAAGTAACTGTCAACACACACACACACACACACACACACACACACACACACACACACACACACACACACACACACACACACACACACACACACACACACACACACACACACACACACACACACACACACACACACACACGTAACAGCGTCAAACAAGATATAGAATCTCAAATACCAAAGTATAAATCCTATAATACATATACAGATCTGGTGATATTGGACAAACACGGACCGTGCCATGTAGGAGTAAACATTCAATACAAATATATCGCCATGATTTAGATATCTAACTGACTGCGTCAATCCGGACCTAGAATAAATATATATCATCGATATCTAGAAATATGCGCCGACATTTTAATAAAATATCACGCTTCTATCAAAATGATCATCTGTATTTAATTCCCGAGTAACTCAGTCAGACCCAAAATAGATATATCGTCGATATGCAAATCAAGTATTACCCACCTGCTAAAAACGATCCCCCTTATTAAATTATTTTATTTAAAATTATTATCAGACAAGGTCTATGACACTTTGTAAAATGTTTCTTGATGTTAATCCACATGAAATTTATGAAAACTTCCTGATTAGTTGAGCGAAAGCCTGTAAAAACTTGTTTAAACTTAGTAATCGTCCAACTATAAGTCTTCACTTATATCGAATTTGAATTCATAAAACATAAAATGATGTCTGTGTATTATAAATAAATCAAAATCGTTATAATTAAGTATGATTTTGGTTAACAATGGTGATAAATTCGTTAAAATTACCTTCGAATCTTTTAATTTCTCAATATCTGGATACACATAAAATTTAATTCCTTCCAGTGCACCCGGTAATGTCACTCCACGTATAAGAAGAATGAACAGTAAAATGTATGGAAAACTGGCAGTGAAATATACTACCTGAAAAACATGTAAAAATATTTCAATACAGAGAGAGAGAGAGAGAGAGAGAGAGAGAGAGAGAGAGAGAGAGAGAGAGAGAGAGAGAGAGAGAGAGAGAGAGAGAATATAGATGCAAATCTTATATGTGATTAATTATTCAAAAGTATTCATAGACTGACTCTTAGGTTTTATTTTGTTTGATTACGTATATGGACATGCTTACTAGGAAATATAAATGATAATGCAGTTAATCACATACTTTTCCAGTCCACTTGACCCCTTTCCAGATGCAGAAATAACATAATATCCAGACCAGGAGTAGGCACAACGCCAACTGCCAACGTACGTCTCCAGTTTCTTCTACGCCGTCACTTATTTGTAATGCGTTCCGTCTGTAAACATGTACATCATGAAACTTATGAGAACACAGACAGAAAGAACTTTAATGTACAGACGGTAAGCGCCAGTTCAGAAATATGATAAAAGGATAAAGGCATGAGTATATTTTTCCAACTACTGTCACCAGAAGCATTTGTGTATAATATTTTATATAAAATTTTCTCTACTAGTACCTAAACAATACAACTAAAGTGTCATGTTTTTATAATTTGATACCTGTAACTAATTTATTTCGAATTTTTGGGAACATTATTTTAACAGCAGGTATTTTACCAATGACCTCAGTGACAGTAATGTATTGTGATAAAAACTTTTTATTAAAGAGTTTGATATCTCATATGAATATCATTAATTTAGTGCTGACATTTAATTAACTTTTGTTTCAGTTGCTTATGAAATACTGACAAAATAATTGACCGATACAAACACTTGTAATATAATAATTGATTCGCATTCTAGGTATGTAAATTATATGCAAATTTCAACTTACTCCCAAAATTCCCTAACAGGTGAATCAAATATCAAAAGTCTGCAGTTAAATGCTGAAAACTCAGTACTTGATATATTGACGTCTTTACTGATGTTCATTGATGTCCAGTAAGTACCGTTAGAGCAGTTGTAGAAATCATTTCTCTGTTGGTAGTCAGACATACATTTGTCTGTGTTCCACCAGTTGTCACAGGAAGCCCATGGAAGTGTGGCACGAAAAGAATTGAACAGGTAATAAACAGCCCAAGCTAGTATTATTATATAATATACATTTAACCATGCTGCCATCACCGCTGCTGCATAACCAACCCCTGAAACATGTTGAAATAAAACCAGTATCGCTAATGTGCTTTATGTTATATTTCAAGATTAACAATATAAAAAAATTCAGATACCAAAGTATAAATCAATAAAATGTTCAGGACATAAAAATGGACAAACACGGACGTCTGGAAACCAAGAGGTGGGATCAGGTGCCATGGAGGAGTAAGCATCCCCTGTCGATCGGTCACATCCGCCGTGAGTCCACAGTCAAGTCCAACAAAACACGTGAGGAGTGTATCCTCGTCACAAATGGTACAGACGTCTCAACAACCGCCAACGAAAAGGCAACTCAACATTTCACTTAGTGAAACAGTAGTCGCAAACAAGACTGACTGTAAAATTTACGCGGAACGTTGACATTAAACGCGGTTTTCGATATCCCCGTGTCAATAATTTGTCAGTCAGTAGTTTACCCCTGTATATGAAATCTTCATATGTTGTACACGCCCTGGCATATCGGATCATTTGTGAAATATAAACTCCATATGCGGGTGACTGAGGGATATTACTACTTAGATGTGGAAAATTTACTATCGGAAAGCCGAAATCGTCGTTTGTCGTATGGCTTAGTTGCTAATTTTCCGTCTGTGTTTATATTGAGTAAAATGTCTAAGTATGAAGCGTGTGTGCTTGATTCTGTTGTATCTTTAATTTCTAGTTCGCTGGGATATATCACATTGACATATGTATGGAAATTGTCATTATTAATTGACAAAACGTCGTCGATATATCTAAATGTCAAATTAAAGGACACTGCTAACTTTTTCTTCTTTTGATTCAGCAGTTTCTGAATGAAATCTGCTTTGTATAAAATAAAGGAACAGGTCGGCCAATAAAGGAGCACAATTGGTTCCCATAGGAATGTGGACAGTTTGTTGAAAGACCACGTCTCCGAACATTACAAATATATTGTCTATTAGAAATTCCAGCATATTTTTTATATCAACTTCAGTATATTTATGTGTAGAATCAGAGTGGTGTTTGACGAAATAAGTATCCTAATAGCCAATCACTAGATATTTAAATTTTCGGGTACCACCTTTAGTGAAAAAAAAACCAGTTGTCTATGATGCTGAGAAGTCTTTCTTTTAATTTTGTATGTGGGATAGTTGTATAAAGAGTAGAGAAGTCATAAGTTTTGATACTGTGAATTCGAGAAAAATTGTGAGCCGTCAAATTTTCTAAAAGCTGTTTAGAATTTTTAAGTATCCACATCTGATTTAAACCGCCTCTGGAATAAGCAACTGTACAGTATTGTTGAAGTTTCTCCTTAACGGCTGTTAATATCTTGGTAAGGAGTAAAGATAAAGGTTTGGTATAATTTAAAAAAAAAAAAAGAATTACTTCTCAGGAAATTTGATGATGATGACTTCGAGGACAACGATGATGATGATGATGATGATGGTAATAAAATTATTGAAGTAACGATGATGATAATAATAGTAAAAAATGATAAAATGATTAAAGTAACGATAATGATGATGATGATAGTAAAATATGATAAAAGTAACGATGGTGATGGTGATGATGGTTATAAAATGATTAAAGTAACGATGATGATGATGATGATGATTGAAATTTGAAGAGGGAAGCATAATTAAAGGAGGATTTGTATTCTTTCGTTTAAAATACTCTGATAATCGTTTTAAAATTAACATAGACATTTGGTAACGTTAAAAAACAATGCTTATTGTCAAAGGTAAATTTGGGGAAAATTAAGATATTTTCTAAGCTGTTACCATTTCAATTCTCGTGTTCATACCTTTGAATATTGGACAAACTTTCCACACTCCAAGCCCACCGACACTCAACCACTGTCCAAGTGCCAGTTCCATGAAATACATCGGTATCCCAGCGAATATGACGGTCAGGAAGTACGGTACCAAGAAGGCACCTGTAATATATTGTAAATCAAGGAATGTAGTTAGCAAATAAAACCACAAAGGAAACGATGTGTACAAATTAGATATAAACAGTAATTTGGGAGTAACAAGAACAGCCCAGACTTTCAGTATTTGTAGATTAATGTGCAGTTTTAACATAATAAATATTGTTTATTCTGCAATTCCGAGTTAGCACCATAGCTAGACTAAAATGGTGCATACATTTGCATATTTTTGTAAGAGCTGGTGTTTCTATTGCAAAATGAACATCCAGGCCATTCCAATGATAGAAACTGCAGAGCTATATAATATATTCAAATTACGAATTAATAAAAATGAATTATAATAATTTTCTTTTTTCAAGTTGATTATCGTACATTTTCAAACTCGGAATTTAAAAACATAATAAATGGTCCAATGTTAACGACATCGGATAAAAGCAATTAACTCAATGCAGATATTATTTTAATATCAAACTGAGAGTGTTGCAAAATTAAAAATTTTGATTTCTATTTTGAAATCATTCAAGTGACTTGTCAATATACCGAGAAGACAACGTTTCAAATTTAGCCGACTATTGATAAATATAAAAAAAATCTCAGATACCAAAGTATAAATCAATAGAATGTCCAGGACATAGGTACAAATCCGGTAAAAATGGACAAGCACGAACCTCTGGAAACAAAGAGGTGGTATCAGGTGCCATGGAGGAGTAAGCATCCCCTGTTGACCGGTCACACCCGCCGTGAGTCCAGTCAAGTCCAATGAAATACGTGAGGAGTGTATCCTGGTCACATTTGGTACAGACGTCTCAACAACCGCCAACGAAAAGGCTACATAAACCTTGTGACCACATATGAAAAACGTTATTAGAAAGGTAAACTAAATACTAAATAAATGCTTGCCTATGTTAAACCAGCCACCAGGTCTAGAAATGCGAATATCAAGATTGAATTATCGTAAACATAATACCATAATAATAGTTTTGCAAAAAACAAAGGGGGGGGGGGGATACAAAGCAAAACAAATGCTGAAGACAATCGTTTCTGTCAATAAGACTTCTTCATTAACTGGGCTCAATTTTTTATAAGATGAAGAGTGGTATCATACAAGGCAAATAATCTGAATCTTTCTCAAAGAATAAACAATGTATAAAGAGAAATATCTTGGCGTTTGAAATTTTTTTACTGTGCTGTCCAATTTATACTACTTAATTATAAAATAATAAGCTGTTGCCGAAATACCAGGTACTGGTATATGTGGTATATGTCCGTAGACATATTAAGAGCAAAACAGGATACATAATTCCCTGGTCACATATGGTACAGTATAAAATTACAGATATCAAAGTATCAACCGTCAGGATATCCATGGCAGACATTTGGCAAAAGTGGACCTGCTAAAAACTCAGAAATGGGATCAGGGCCATAGAGGAGTAGGCATTCCCTTCCGAATTACCACGCCCATCCATCGTGCCTTCAAGGTCACATTCAAATAAAAACAAATGAGCGTTAAATCCTCGTCACAATAAATATAGGTGATTTGACAACTACTACAAACAGTTATATCAACAGGTATCTCAACAGTTATATCAACAGGTATCTCAACAGTTATATCAACAGGTATCTCAACAGTTATATCAACAGGTATCTCAACAGTTATCTCAACAGGTATCTCAACAGTTATATCAACAGGTATCTCAACAGGTATCTCAACAGTTATATCAACAGGTATCTCAACAGTTATCTCAACAGGTATCTCAACAGTTATCTCAACAGGTATCTCAACAGTTATATCAACAAGTATCTCAACAGGTATCTCAACGGGTATATCAACAGGTATCTCAACGGGTATATCAACAGGTATCTCAACAGTTATATCAACAAGTATCTCAACAGGTATCTCAACGGGTATATCAACAGGTATCTCAACGGGTATATCAACAGGTATCTCAACGGGTATATCAACAGGTATCTCAACAGTTATATCAACAGGTATCTCAACAGTTATATCAACAGGTATCTCAACAGTTATATCAACAGGTATCTCAACAGTTATATCAACAGGTATCTCAACAGTTATATCAACAGGTATCTCAACAGTTATATCAACAGGTATCTCAACAGTTATATCAACAGGTATCTCAACAGTTATATCAACAGGTATCTCAACAGTTCATTTAGTGAAACATGGTAATAGTTATATGCTGCGAAATGTTGAACTTAAACCTAATTCTTTAAACCCTTTGGACAACTCAATAGTAAGTAGTTTGCCTCTGTATAGTATATTAAATGATCATATGTTGAGTATTCACTAGCATATTAAATAACGCTTGAGACTCAACACCGTATGCCTATGGTAACGGTGATATGTTGTCAGTGTTCTAGCATACATTGTAAAGACTGCAATACCCTGAGGATAAATATATAATTACAAAAAAGTACTTTTTATTTTCACGCACGATGGGTTGCCAATATATTAGTCGTGCAGGTTACATGTAAAGCACCTTTTTATAACGTGCGTACAGACAGTGTTTTTTTATATTTGATTCTGAATTAATGCATTGAAACAACGAATGACCCCAATAGTTGATGTCGAAAGCGATTTGTTAACATGAACACATTGCGTACTAAAAGCGAGCAAAATAAACTTCCACAAACTGCACTTGATACTACACACAATATAGAATAGAAGGTACAAACGTATCGCAGTTTAAACCATTGTCAACATAGAGATGCAATATGTACAAAACGTATCGCAGTTTAAACCATGGTCAACATAGAGATGTAATATGTACAAAACGTATCGCAGTTTAAACCATGGTCAACATAGAGATGTAATATGTACAAAACGTATCGCAGTTTAAACCATGTAATAGAGATGTACAAAACGTATCGCAGTTTAAACCATTGTCAACATAGAGATGTAATATGTACAAAACGTATCGCAGTTTAAACCATTGTCAACATAGAGATGTAATATGTACAAAACGTATCGCAGTTTAAAACATTGTCAACATAAAGATGTAATATGTACAAAACGTATCGCAGTTTAAACCATGGTCAACATAAAGATGTAATATGTACAAAACGTATCGCAGTTTAAACCATGGTCAACATAAAGATGTAATATGTACAAAACGTATGAGAACAATGGTATGTCGAACACCAGTAATGAGGCGATAGATATACAATACTATTTCCTTTATATATCAATGTTTCTGTATCATTCAGTGAAACACAAGTATATCTTGTACAGCTGAAAATACTGTACAAGCTATCTGTCTTGAAAGTGTTATATATATATATATATATATATATATATATATATATATATATATATATATATATATATATATATATATATATATATATGTCCAATAAAATGTCCGAAAACAAGGAATTCCGTCTTACAATATATTTCTAATTTTGTAGATATTTTCCAGCAAGAATAAAAACTAGTTGCTCTCGCCTGCGCTCTTTCTCATATTATATTTTAAATCCGTGTATGTTCAAGTCTCTTGAAACATACAAATCACAAAATCACAATTTCCCTCAAAAGACCTTACCAAGGACCCTTTTCTCACCTGCTGGATGATATTAAAAAGAAACTGATCACGGAGATCAGTGAAATAAAACATGTGTGTTAAACAACTGTAACGCTATCAGATATGGTAAAACAAAACCCATATAACATGGCAGAATGGAGTCTCATCAACACTTTTTAGATCTTGATTTAAAGTTTTATAAAACAAACCTAGGAGATTGTTTGATTTCCACCTATGTGTTTTTGAAATTAAAATATTTCACTGATTTACACAAGAGATTAGTTGATAAAAGCTGTGTGTTAAAAATGTAGCGATATCAAATATAGTAAAGCAAATTCATATAACATGGCAGGGTGGAATCAAGAGAAATCTTTTCTATATATGGCATCATACATACTATATATGATATCATACATACTATATACGGCATCATACATACTATATATGGCATCATACAGACTATATATGGCATCATACATACTATATATGACATCTTACATACTATATATGGCATCATACATACTATATACGGCATCATTCATACTATATACGGCATCATACATACTATATATGACATCAAACATACTATATATGACATCATGCATACTATATATGGCATCATACATTCTATATATGGCATCATTAATACTATATATGGCATCATATATACCATATATGGCATCATAAATACTATACATGGCATCATACATACTATATATGGCATCATACATACTATATATGACATTATACATACTATATATGACATCATACATACATATATGACATTATACATACTATATATGGCATCATATATACCATATATGGCATCATAAATACTATACATGGCATCATACATACTATATATGGCATCATACATACTATATATCGCATCATACATACTATATATGACATAATACATACTATATATGACATCATACATACTATATATGACATCATACATACTATATATGGCATCATACATACTATATATGGCATCATACATACTATACATGGCATCATAATACCATATATGACATTATACATACTATATATGGCATCATATATACCATATATGACATTATAGATACTATATATGGCATCATAAATACTATCCATGGCATCATACATACTATATATGACATCAAACATACTATATATGACATCAAACATACAAGTATTCAGTGAATAATATCCCCGTGAAGCTTTTCATAAGTGAAAAGTGAGTCAGATTAATTATTCTACATATCTATAGACAGATACGTGACATGTCGGCGTTGACTTGATTCAGATTAATCATTCTACATATCTATAAACAGATGCGTGACATATCGGCGTTGACGTGATTCAGACTAATTATTCTACATATCTATAGACAGATACGTAACATGTCGACGTTGACCTGATTCAGATTAATAATTCTACATATCTATAGACAGATACGTGACGTATCGGCGTTGACGTGATTCAGGTTAATAATTCTACATATCTATAAATAGATATGATATATCGGTGTGTATTTGATTCAGGTTAATTATTCTACATATCTATAGACAGATACGTGACATATCGGCGTTGACGTGATTCAGATTAATCATTCTACATATCTTTAGACAGATACGTGATATATCAGCGTTGACTTGATTCAGATTAATCATTCTACATATCTATAGATAGATACGTGACATGTCGGCGTTGACTTGATTTAGATTAATCATCCACCTCTTGGTTTCCAGAGGTCCGTGTTTGTCCATTTTTACCGGATTTGTATCTATGTCCTGGACATTCTATTGATTTATACTGAATTATTCTACATATCTATAGACAGATACGTGACATATCGGCGTTGACGTGATTCAGATTAATCATTCTACATATCTTTAGATAGATACGTGACATATCGGCGTTGATTTGATTCAGATTAATTATTCTACATATCTATAGACAGATACGTGACATGTCGGCGTTGATTTGATTCAGGTTAATCATTTTACATATCTATAGACAGAGACGTGAGATGTCGGCGTTGATTTGATTCAGGTTAATCATTCTACATATCTATAGACAGATACGTGACATGTCGGCGTTGACTTAATTCATTATTCTGTATGTCTATAGATAGATACGTGACATGTTGGCACTGACTTGATTCATGTTTTTTGTAGATTGAACTCCGATATGATCAAACAACACAATCAAATCTTCAAAAACTTCAGAGACTACTCAAGTGATTGAATTCAATACAAACGTGAACGGTGAAGTGATTTATTTACATTTCACAAGCCGAAGACTTGTACAAAACGGAATGAACTTATCTGAAAAAAAAATTTAAATTAGAATATTTGCCAATTTTGAATAATTGGGACAGAAGAAGAATATTCAACACCACGTGCTGATGTTAAATATTATTTTACTGTCATGCAAGATAAAAATAAACATGCTATAAAAATTAACACATATCATTTATATATCTTGTACTGAACATAATTTAAAGATTTTGTATTTGATTATTCGAACCCCATTGATCACTGATGGAAACAGTTTCTAAAAACAATCTTACCTCCTCCATTGCGGTAACACAAATAAGGAAACCTAACTACATTTCCAAGTCCAATACAGTAGCCGATACAGGAGAGACAGAATTCTATTTTTCCGCCCCACTGTTCTCTCTCATTGCATTCATGTGTAACACTAGTTTGCTCTTGTCCGGGAACATTTTCAGATGGATTATGTGTTTTTAACTCAATACTAGTCAAGGGAGTCAAAACTTCCTGTCCGTTATTTCTTTTATCCATGGACGACACAATTTAAAACACTGCTTTAGACACGTGTAGGTAGTTTAGTAGTACTCTCAATCATATATCTAAGATCAGTTGTTACGTATTTAAGACATGGATAAACACGTTCTATGCGTGATCAACATATCTGTATTAAAGTTGTAGTTTACTACTATTATCTCTACTCTTTTTAAATTCTGTTGAAATTTATATAATGAGCCGAAGTAAAAATGATATACCCAACATCCACAACAGTATAATTTATTTTGTTGCACGTTTAAGTGAAACATTAATAATATGATGCTGTTTTTTGTGAATGTCATTGATCTAATTATTGCATTTTTTCATAAAAATGTGGCTAATGTAATGATAGATGGAATATTAATGACATGTAATGTCTCCGAAATTTTAACAGACCTTTATGTTTGAAAGGTCGTGTAAGATGCAAATTCAGTACAGACGGCCCCAGATATTATATTCTGTTAAAATGTTCCATACTCATCATTATACAATATATCTTGAACAGTATTGAAATTGAATGATGGAAATCGTAATGTAAGGTTATAACACTATACTCTTCTATACAAAGGAATATAAAAATCACAGTTATCAAAAGTATACACTTTCAGTATGTCCAGGATACAATATATAAATCTGGTGAACATTGGATAAACATGGACCTCTAGAAATCCAGAGTTATGATCAAGTAACATGGAGGTGTCAGCATCCCCTATTGACCGGTCACACCCGCCATGAGTCCACAGTCAAACGAAAAAGGTGAGGAAGAAATCCTCGTTACAGTTGGTATAGACGACCACTATCGAACAGGCAACTCAACATTTCATTTAGTGAAACAGAGTAATCGCATACATGGCTATCATACCGAGCGTGAAAGTATGCAGACGAACTAGACTAAGTGCTTCTGTCTCTATATATGTGGTTTGTTATTATTGTAAATATTATTATAATACTACTACCAAAGTTATAATGCTCAAGACGATATGGTTTCTGTCAATTAGACTTCATCAGTTGAGCTCCAATTTAAAAGTTATTTTCTAAAGAGAAAGTGGTATTATACAAGGCCAAATAATATCTCTAAAAGTATAGCCGAAATCCGTCTAAGAGTAACCACTGTAAAAAAAAATGACTATCTTAGCTTTAGAAATTTTTTTGAATTTTAATGATGTTAACAGTGCCAAATATTACTTTAGTATAAGATAGACAGCTGGTACCGAGATACCAGGTACTAGGTTTATGTATACCCTCGGGGACTCAAACGGTCCACCAGCAGTGGCAACGACCTAGTGGTGATAAATATTATTATAATACTACTGTCAATTAGACTTCATTAGTTGAGCTCCAATTTAAAAGTTATTTTCTATAATGCAAGGCCAAGACGTATATGGTTATGTTCGTCTTAGAGTAATTTTAATGAAACGAAATATTACTGACATGAACGTACAATTTGCGACATTTTTTTCAGATCAGTTTTTGTCTCAAAGATATTGCATAAATTTATATCAATCAAATTTATTTTCATTTTAAAATTGCCCACACATTAAGGGATAAAAATATGTCAACCTATTTTCATTCGCTTTTTTTCAATTCGGTTTGTGATAATTTGTGAAAATTTGAAAGTGTAAAATTAAACCTGTAGAACGATTACACTGTATTTTAAAATGTAAAAGTTATGTAATATTTATCGAAAACAAATATGAATGGAAACAAAAAATATAACTCGTAGATACAAATATACTGATATGATCTATGTTACCCATGATATATGCATTAGTCTTTTCAGACAAAGGCATGGACAGCCAATTATTAACACTCCCAACATCCACACGATACAAAAGGGGCTGAAACGTTAGCGGTTAGAACAGGTGTCAAAACTCTTAATTAATATTCAACATTGTTATGCGTTTTGACACCTTGCAATTGTTGCTAAAATATTTGCTTGATAAAAAATTCAGAATTTTGATAATTGAGCATTCTCCATGCATTACTTACCGCCTCCATTTGAATAACATAGATAAGGAAATCGTACAACATTTCCAAGACCTATACACTGACCCACACATGATAGAATGAATTCCACTTTGCCGTTCCACAGTTCCCTATCTAAGTCGTCTAAATTCAATTTTAGTTCCACCGTCCTGGGTAAAGGAACGGGTAGCTGGTTTCCGTGTAGGTTTGGGACCACAACTACATTGCCTCGCTCATTATTTAGCTGTTCTTGTGTTACATTGGTATCTTTTGTTGACTGTTGATTGCTTTCCATTTTTTCCAATTAGAAATAAATGATGAAGACACTTTCAGATATGTCCTGCTCAATGTATGTAAAATTGTCAAGGGCAAATTTTCGTTAGAAATACTTCGAATTGGAAATACAAACTTATGTGAGAAGTCTGTCGTCTTCTTTGTGTGCTTGTCTTGTGAAAAGGGTCTTATAAATTTGATGTGGTGAATTATATATACACTATAATATACATTTGCAAGTCCTCTGATCGCATTACAAACAAGAGTCTATTATGTATTCAATTAATTCACAGAATAAATCTGCTATCAATGAGAACTGAGATTACGACCTTGCTTTGATGGACAAAACTTATACGTTTTATTGAAAACACAAAATTCAACTGTCAGCGAAGGTGAATTAATTCTGTCAATCGTTAATATGTGAGAACAGCTGTCCTGTTAATATTATTTGCATTGGAAAGTGTATGAGGAACGAAATTGTAAGCAAATTGTATTATTGGTAGGCAATTTGCTGAAACGGAAAAATATCCACATAAATGCTTACTCAGAAAATTCCAAATTAATTGAAATAATGGAAATTGTTATCACAGAATATCAAAGAAGACAGACATATCCGTGTTATATGTACTTTTGAGTAAGAAGGAACACGATGTATAACGTGAATGCAATAATTTTATTTTTTGACAATTAAACAATTTTAAACACAAAACAGTAACAACTTATAGGGTTCGAAAACAAGGTAACATTAAATATCCTCTTACACATCCACCTGATCATCCATTCACCCATTTGTCATATATCCAATATATACGTCATTTCCGCCTTTAAACCCATGTATTATCATATGACGTCATCAACGATTTACTATCACAAACATCCCAAACATGACCATTTTTTTTGTCCATTAATACAGCCGGAAAGTCTCGGCACGTGACCTCCGAGAGATTGCTTCCGGGCAGTAACTAAGTAAAATGTAATATGATATTGTTAAAAGGATATAAACTAATAACAATAAATATTGATACGGATCAGTCTCAATCGGATATTAATAGCCATAACCTTTTTCTTCAAAATCATACCAAAGTTACATCTGTGCAAGTTACACTCACTCGCGGAAACGAGTTTGCGTAAATCGGTCGCCATGGATACAGTTGCCTCCTTCAAAGCATCCAACGTATCAGAGTCTGATTCTCGTCGTTAATAGAAGATACGTGTTTAATAAACGTACGCTTTCACAAAGATTGCTTTTATAACGAGTATTTGCGGTAAAAAGTACTGGAAATTGGATTATTCTGCAAAAACGGAAATCAATTTTAGGTTCGGTCGTTTTCCACTTCGCCTTATAGAATCCGTATACGACTTCCGAAATTCTCGGGACTTTACCTTTCCTCTATGATACAATAAGGAGAAATTCAAGTAAATAGTAATGAGAAACTGTTGACTTAAATGCAGTTTCTGATATCTATCGATTACAACTTTGGGGAAATTAATAAAATTTTTATATAACATATATTAAGCTTTATATATTGCTGATCATAACAATAAGATTGTTCAGCCGTAGCCAACACATAAAGGGCATTAATTATCTAGTGTCCGGAAGTCATAAACCGGAAGTGAATATAAGCGAGATTTTCCAGCCCTATTCACAATAATACACACACAGTGAAACAATATTATCAATTGATTTACAAATGGAAGACACGATAGAGGGGTAGTAGTCACTTCAATACAATTTGATATTAGAAGGATGTATATTCATCTCTTTATCTTTGTTAATTTGTCGTTCTTATAAAACATAACGTCTTTACTGAAGTGATGTAAAAACACCGGAACTAATGTATAATATGATGGAAACACAGTAAATGAATATGATATGAACTAAGACCTTGAAAGCGACTGCAGATCCTTGATTTACAAATGCGGGAAAAAGCATTCATCAAGAGTCTATCCAGTGTCACAATAAGGGCAACACCTGTCCAACAAAATGACGTCACAGTTTAAATGTGGCATACAATGTTAAGATCATCAGCAATTCCGACAAAATTTAGACCAGAACCGTTTGATTTGAATATGTTACTGTAAATAGAGACTGGTGAAGCGTCAGGTTGAAGTGGTCCAGTCTGGAGATTATTTTTGGCTCTACAGTGTACAGCTTCTGAATTAGTTCTGTCATTTTTCTATGTTATGTACAAATCTTATTTTTGAGTTCGCTCCGCCTTCGGCCGTTCGATATGTGCTATCTATGAATTTAACCTTGTTGTACTGAATTATTGTGATTGTCTTAGAAAGTCAAACAATACCTACAGTTGTGTGTGCATAATATATGTTGACTTGTGATTTATACACTTCTCTGTGAGATTCGTCCGCAAAACTTAGTGTCGAAGTGTGTATGGTTTAAATACAGGACAACAACAAACTGTAGAACTCATGTCCTTTGAGTTACGTGTAATCATACACAATTTTTGTGACATTTTTGACATTGACATTTTGTCCACAAAAGGCGTTTGATGGTTGTGATGTATATCATGTATTTGCAGAGAGTATATCAACACTTTTCCTCAGTGCAACTTCAGAATACCCTGCTACTCCTCACCGACAGGTGTGACGCCTAGGTGAGACCTGGCATCTAGTTTGTCTAATTTGCGAATTTTAATGTCCCTTATAACTTTTTGTAAATTATTCTTTTTATGATTGTCCCATCTCAGCTGACTATCTAAACTCTGTTGGAGCTCCTTCTCGCTCGGATACGGCCACACCTGTGGAACAAATGTATACATTATATAAAGAAATGGTCTAGATTCGGCTAACTTGATAGCTGTCAAATATAATGTTTTGTAATTTCCATGATTTACAATTTCATATGACTGTATTCCCCATGCTATTCTGCTTTTTGTTCTTATACTGAAGCTCAGGCGAACAATAGAGATCTGCTTTCATAAATCGTCCGTCCGTCCGTCTACACACTTTTACTTTAAAGGCATACAAGCTATCAAATGGATATTTTTGTATCAAAATTTCAAATACTCGATGTTTATAAAGCTTACATGTTCTTTAAAACTCCGAGTAAAAAAAACTTGTGATAATGTTGTAATATGTGAAAAGAAATCGAATGTGAATAATGGATAAGTTAACATTGGATTATTTCATGGATGGAAGTAATATCAATTGTCGGCGTGTTTCATTCATATATATATATATATATATGCCATTAAACTTCTACGTACTATCCACTGTGCAGATTTTAACCAAGATTTTAATCTTCCATTCTGGTCATGTCAAATGATCAGTTTAAAACGTATTAAATAGGTTAATAATGTGCAGCTTATGTAAATGTATTCAAGCAAATTTAAATATTTACTGCACTCTCATGCATGCATATATTTTATCAAATTGATCTGATAATGTCTGTTTCAGTGTGTACTATTATGTAATTGTTTACTTTTGATGAGGACGTAAGTATCAACCCCAGAGATTTGGTATTCATCGAGGCCAACTGGTTGATATAGAATGTGCTAATGAATAGTGTCTTAAGCCACACTGAACTATTTTTGCAATTATATAGTGGTGGCCAGGTTGTAATGGTGGAGGAAAGAACCCAGATACAATGTACCCGGGAAGAAACCACCGACTTTCAGCGGCTCAAGTGGTGCTCGAAGTGAAGCAAGGATGGAGAGCATAGAAAGGTAAACAGCAACTATGTCATGTAGTTACCTTCATTGTAGTGTTTTGGACTATTCTCCTGCCAAAAGTAACCTTAATGCGACACAGTACCCACCCACCTAGAAATATGTTTACGTTGACATTGATCAAATATTTTAGTTTCGCACTTTATGAACTTTATGACAAGCAGATTTTCAAATTTGTTGTAAGTGATGACTCCGACACAGCTTGGGTCTCGGAATGATGGTGATGGTAGGGCTCCAGTAAATCAGGTAACAGTTAGACGCAATAACTCGTACCGTCAAATATGTGAATAAATTGTTGGGAATAAAATAAAACTATCGTGTAAATATTTTACTTTTGATTGACTTATATTCTTTATAAACTATGTAAATGCCTTGGGAATTAAAACAGTTTCTAGATTTATTATATTTTTTCCGGATTATAAAAACTGAAGCAATTAAAGTTTGATATTGCGTACGCATGTCTTTATTTAGTCAGGTAAAATGTGAATGGTTTTAAGATATATTATTTATATTACAATTCAAACTTAGAACTTACTATCGCTCTCAGACGAACCAACTGGTTGTTATTCAAATGTTCCAAATAAAATTTTTTGTTGATCATGACCACTTCCACGCCATTGCTGACCAAACTCATTTGGGGTTGATCCTCGAAGACAACATCGGAAAGTCCCTAAAAATAAAATTGATTATTTCTTAAAAAGATTTATGAAAAATAGTTTTGAATGATTAATGTAAAGGATTTATTAAACAATCATAAGAAAAATGTTTTGTCATCAAGATTAACTCGGCGTTAAGAGTTTTGACAAGAAACCGGCAACTTTGCTGCTGTTATTCCCATTTGATATTTGTTTAGCGAAAACCTTATATCTGTACATGGGACTTACCTATCATCATTAAGTATGATCATTATAGAACCTTACCAGGCATCAAATGTTGACCTTTTGTACAATGGATATCTTTATTGAAGATTTAAAAAGTAAGTCAAAAGTTCTATACTTAATATATATTTAATACAAAATTAGTGTTCTTGACTAATATATTGTTTTAATTTTCTATAAACAATTTCAATAAAATGAGCTGCTGCTGCTGCTGATGATGATGATGATAATTATACTGATGATGATGCTGTTGTTGTTGTTGTTGTTGATGATGATGATGATGATGATATTGATGCTGTTGTTGTTGTTGTTGTTGTTGATGATGGTGATGATGATGATGATGATGATGATGATGGTGATGATGATGATGATGATAATGATGGTGATGGTGGTGGTGGTGGTGGTGATTATGACGGTGAAAACTTACAAATACTTGTCCCTTTGTTAATATGTCTACATTAACAAAAATTGAATTTCGGTCCTCTGTATCGTGTTCAGTTCTTCCACCCTGATTATAAAATTAAGAAATGGTTAGAGGAACGTAACACCAACAGCATATCTGTATTCGATGTCAAAATTTCCCATGGGTTTGATACTATTGCAAGAGTAGAGATAGTTAGAAAAAATTCCCCTATCTTTGTTATAAAACACACTGTGGCGTATAATAGTATTTTTCAAGCAATGGCATAAGTCAATTATCAGCAGGTCAAATTTTCTAAGATTTGAATTACCGGTTTCGATGATGGTGGTCCATTAGAAGACGCACGTTCCTGTGTTACGTCATATCCTGAGACAAACCATAGGAATTGGTAGAATTTGCCATATCCCATTCAATGGTGGATAGTTTGTTAAAATAAAATGTAATAGAACGATTATTACACTAATTTCGATTTGATATGACAATTTATGGTACAAAAACAGCATCAACCGTGGCCTTCGGCCTCAGGCGATATTGTTTTTTCCACTCCAAAAATTCTCCTATCAAACCAAAAGTAGTGCAATAATTGTATAATATTGATGTTTTTACATCATAGGTGTTCATTTAAAATGAATCTTTTATTTTGTCCATTTAAACGACAAAATCAACACTTAAACTTCAACCTATGTTTTAAAGGTCATTGCATATGATTTCTTACTCCTAATAATTGCATTAATAATTGTCAAAATTTCTCATGGGTTTGATACTATTGCAAGAGTAGAGATAGTTAGAGAAAATTCCCCTATCTTTGTTATAAAACACACTGTGGCGTATAATAGTATTTTTCAAGCAATGGCATAAGTCAATTATCAGCAGGTCAAATTTTCTAAGATTTAAATTACCGGTTTCGATGATGGTGGTCCATTAGAAGACGCACGTTCCTGTGTTACGTCATATCCTGTATACATATATTGGTCATCTGATGCCTCCAATGTCGGATATGAAGTTGTAGTGTGATCTGTAATACATATTGAAATCGAACATAGACGTTGTATGTAATGATAAGGACGAATACGTAAGATTTCTTCAATATATCAAAGTTCATATCTTTGTGTTAAATGTACATACATTCTGACTGTACAACACATCGAATCGACCGGCGTTACGACATTCAAGGCCACATTTGTGTATATCCATTGTATATTGTATTATTTGATCTACATATGTTCTATATTTTATCAATTTTGCAGTTGTAGAAATTCCTTGACTTGCAAGTAAAAATGAAAAAGTATCAATAAGTAATTAAGGTAAAACGAAGAAGTGCCAATGGTTAAATCGAAAAACAAAGTCCATTAAAATACGAAAGTTTAGATATACAAACGGTCTTAACATGAAGAACAATTGCGAATCCCTAATGGGATTTGACCAGGTGTCCGTGAGGAGCCAGGCCCCTGTTAGCATGCCACACACATCGCAAATGTTAAATGGAAATCTTTCGAGTTCGATGAAAAAGCCAAGTTCGGTAAAATGTTATCATTTAGTTTTAAATCTTATTAGCAGAAGCGAGTCACTGAATATAGTTGTGTCCCAGAATACCATCTAACATTCCGGAGAGGGAACTTCATATTGTTTAACAAGAAACCCCTATCGACCATAAAACTTCTTTAGTAACGATTTCAAACGTTCAATAACGCAAGCTTGTGTGTGTAGTTTTTCGCTGAGTTATTTGGTTCTCACATTAAAAATAGAAAATAGCAGTTCATACAAAATCACAGTGCAAAAGATGATATACATCAAAACATCTATCAAGAGACAGGAGAGGCGAGGGTTAGTTGTAGCTACCTGTTGTTGCTGAATGAGGTTCTTCTCTTTTCGTCTTTGCCATATATGGACCCTGCAATACAATTCAACAAGAAATAATTAGAATTAATAAATTTCCGATGATTTTATTGGTTAAATATCCAGAAAACATTCGACGTGAACGGTAATTAAGCCACGCCCCCGGATGGCAATGCTTTTTCTTTACATATCGGCCATTTGCAATACACAAACATGTTTTACGTCACGTAAGATAAAAACAGGTCATCATACTGAAAGTGGTCATAAGTTACAGTCGCAAATGTACCACACAACAAAGAAATCTATTAGTAACACCCTGTCTTCCATTTCAACTGGTAATTTTGAATGAGCCTCAATTCAAGTGCATTAGCATCGGTTTTAAATTCAAGTACAGTCAGGCCTTTTCCCTACTGTATAGCTACTGCAGTTAGGCCTTCTTGTCCTGCAAAGGGCGATCCAAAGCAATGGATATATTAACATTCCAGCATCATTGAATACCATTAATACTCTCTCCACGGGATTTAATTCAAATTCCTCTTTCAATAACTGTAATTTTAACTAAAGCAACCACACATAAACTTCTCTTCCTAGATTCGTCGTGATGATGACGTTAAAATTACGTAGCAGTCTCGTGTTGCTCGCGGTTGTCATAATGACGCAATTAAAGCGCGACAATTTAACGTGTTTGTTTATATTATTTGGGAAAATCAATAAATAAGCACTGAATGTTTAAAATAATTACCGACTTGCTATTGGAATTTAATTACAAGCATTGATTCTATATTTTGTCCGTGTCACTAGGAAATGACCTGAATGAAGACTGTGCACACGTTTGCGTAATTTGCTTCGCGAATTACACAGTGTGCACAGTCTTCATTTAGGTAATTTCCTAGTGACATGGACAAAATATGCTTAAGTAGTTTTACCTTTTTGTTTTTGTACGGGTTTTTCATTTGTCCAGAGACGATAACATGTTCTACCGTTTAAAATAAAATTGAACTGCAAACCTTATAATTTATCATAATATTAATAATAATAGTAATAATAATATGCACTGCTATGACGTCACGAAGCTGTTTAGCTCAATTTCATTTATCGCAAACTTCTGTGACTGCATTGAAAGGTGAGACAAACCGTAGGAATTGGTAGAATTTGCCATATCCCATTCAATGGTGGATAGTTTGTTAAAATAAAATGTAATAGAACGATTATTACACTAATTTCGATTTGATATGACAATTTATGGTACAAAAACAGCATCAACCGTGGCCTTCGGCCTCAGGCGATATTGTTTTTTCCACTCCAAAAATTCTCCTATCAAACCAAAAGTAGTGCAATAATTGTATAATATTGATGCTTTTACATCATAGGTGTTCATTTAAAATGAATCTTTTATTTTGTCCATTTAAACGACAAAATCAACACTTAAACTTCAACCTATGTTTTAAAGGTCATTGCATATGATTTCTGATATGACAATCCAACTAAACAATTTAAGGTACAAAAACAGCATCAACCGTGGCCTTCGCCCTCAGGCGATATTGTTTTTTCCACTCCGTGACCCAAAGGCGCAAGGCCCATTCAAAATTCTCCTATCAAACCAAAAGTAGTGCAATAATTGTATAATATTGATGCTTTTACATCATAGGTGTTCATTTAAAATGAATCTTTTATTTTGTCCATTTAAACGACAAAATCAACACTTAAACTTCAACCTATGTTTTAAAGGTCATTGCATATGATTTCTTACTCCTAATAATTGCAGGAGAAATTAAGATATATTAAATTAAATTTAAATATATAGCAATATTTTGTTATTGTCGTCAGTCCTGGTCGATCTGCTCTTACAATTTCTACATTACACAAACCCTATGATGAAACTTACATATCTGTACATCAGTTACAAAATGAGTAATACAACGTAATTTGATACGTTGACATTTTACCACGTAATCTTTATATCTAATGCTTCTAGCGATTTTTTTACATTTCGTAAATGACACCAATTTTGCCATAAAAATAAATGGCACAATTTTAGAAAATGATACCGCTATGATCACTTCTGTTGACTACTAGCAAAAGGCTGGCATATAATTGACACGGATTGATGTCCTCAATGTGTTATAGTTTCCATAAAAGACGAAGAATCATAATGTAAATTTGAACTCCAATTTGGATTGTCAATATCACGACTATTGACACGTGTCCTCTTTGTTACAGGCCCATTACAACGATGATGTACATAGGTTAATAACGCCCCCAACGATCTCCACAATGATCTTCACTAATTGTCATATAATGCGATGATTTACTGGTAGAATGAACCCCAAGACATTTGTCATTTTGTAACAAATATCTTGTTTATCTATAATGATACAATCAGAGTTTGTAGAGTTTGTAGCTTTTTATCAGAATTAATCAACACTTTATTTAAGGGTGGTCTCTCATTAGGGAACTGCCATCGATGTATGTGCGCAAAGCTTAAAATTCTTTCTTTTTACTGAATATACCTAAAATGTATTAATTTAAAGCAAAGAAAAAAAACAGTGGCTATTTTAGCATTGATGTGACTTTGATGTGTAATATCCATACAAAAAGAAAATGTTTTTAATGATTAATACATGACATCATTAGCTTTGACATACAAACTAATATTTTCTTCAATATAGGCACAATGTACAGAATATAAAGCTCTAATTAGCAAAAAAGTGGCCAATCTGGGGTATCCTATGTTGTATTTTAGCAGAAAAAAATATAGCTCTATTGCATAAATAAAGATATACAACAAAATAAAAAAGTGTGTAAACTACTTTAAAAGATTCCTTTTATATATGTTGTATAATTAAAAGAAATAAATACCTATCCGTATTATATTTCAGTAACTACGACTTAGAGGTAGCCTACCCCCTGTATCCCCCAAAATATGTGCCAATATACAATATAAAGAGCAATGATGAAATTAGAATATCAGAATATAAAAATTTCAGATACCAAAGTATAAATCAATAGGATGTCCAGGACATAGATACAAATCCAGTAAAAATGGACAAACACGGACCTCTGGAAACCAAGAGGTGGGATCAGGTGCCATGGAGGAGTAAGCATCCCCTGTCGACCGGTCACATCCGCCGTGAGTCCACATTCAAGTCCAATGAAACACGTGAGGAGTGTATCCTCGTCACAATTGGTACAGACGTCTCAACAACCGCCAACGAAAAGGCAACTCAACATTTCACTTAGTGAAACAGAGTAGTCGCAAACAAGACTATTATACCGACGTAAAATTTGCGGAACGTTGACATTAAACGCGGTTTTCGATATCCCCGTGTCAATAATTTGTCAGTCAGTAGTTTACCCCTGTATATTAAACCTTCATATGTTGTGCACGCCCTGGCATATCGGATCATTTGTGAAATATAAACTCCATATGCAGGCGACTGAGGGATATTACTACTTAAATGTGGAAAATTTACGATGGGAAAGCCGAAATCGTCGCGTTTATCGTATAGCTTAGTTGCTAATTCCCCGTCTGTGTTTATATTAAGTAAAATGTCTAAGTATGAAGCGTGTGTGCTTGATTCTGTTGTATCTTTAATTTCCAGTTCGCTGGGATATATCGCATTGACATATGTATGAAAATTGTCGTTATTAATTGACAAAACGTCGTCGATATATCTAAATGTCAAATTAAAGGACACCGCTAACTTTTTCTTCTTTTGATTCAGCAGTTTTCTGAATGAAGTCTGCTTCGTATGATGAATAAAGGAACAGGTCGGCCAATAAAGGAGCACAATTGGTTCCCATAGGAATGCGGACAGTTTGTTGAAAGACCACGTCTCCGAACATTACAAATATATTGTCTATTAGAAATTCCAGCATGTTTTTTATATCAACTTCAGTATATTTTATGTGTAGAATCAGAGTGGTGTTTGACGAAATAAGTATCCTGATAGCCAATCACTAAATTTAAATTTTCGGGTACCACCTTTTAGTGAAAAAGCAGTTGTCTATGATGCTAAAAAGTCTTTCTTTTAAATTTTGTATGTGGGATAGTAGTGTAAAGAGTTGAGAAGTCATAAGTTTTGATACTGTGAATTCGAGAAAAATTGTGTGCCTTCAAATTTTCTAAAAGCTGTTTAGAATTTTTAAGTATCCACATCTGATTTACACCGCTTCTGGAATAAGCAACTGTACAGTATTTTTGAAGTTAGAGTGTGTGTAATACTAGTTTAACAAGAAAGCCATGAAAGGTATTTCTCTTAATTGGCGATATCTCGTTGTTTCGCTCCGAAAGGACAAGATTTGGTACTTAATAATTGGAGACATTTCGGTGTTTCACACCGAAAGGTCTGTAACATCTACCATTGAATACCAAAATACCTCCGCTATTTTTTATATAAAAATATCATCGAAATACTACTTTATACTTATTTTCAGCAAAATATGAATATATCAAAAATGTTGTACTTAAAGAGTTTTCTCCCATAACGTATGTATGACGTAATCCAACACTGGATCATTCTTAATGCCTTTTATACAATTTGATGCATTAATTATTTGACGACATAAAGAACATCTTGGCCTACATTTCATTATATCAAAAAGATTATAGACACGGTATTTTATATCCATGTAATAAAGTTCTATTTGGTAAAATCTATACGTATATTGTCACGGACAATTTCAAATTAGATAAGTAATTCATCACGCCGTTTGTAATACCATTGTGCTAATCATCTTGTGTCTCTTACTTTTGATACTAGGTTCCCAAGGTCAACCAATGACATCCTTCTATACGCTTTCGCCTCTTCTATAATGGATTCTTCTTCGTCAAGGTCAGGATCCTCAATAACAGACCCACCATCAGCAGCCAGTAGTTTCAATTCCTCAATTGCTCGTTTGATAGAATTTTGTTGCACCATCTACAAATGAGGCAATAATTTATGTAAATATGCATGTAAATAGAATGATAAAACAAAAAAATATTAACATTTCAAAACTATCTAGATGGCATATACTATGTTATGACAAGGGAAAATTGAACAACAAATACAGTATTTTTAATCACAAAAATTACAGTTTCTAAAAAGCTACAAACTAAAACAAAACAAGCTTCTAATTGATAAATAACGTCATTAAGTAAAGCATTAAAATAGATACATGTAATTGCATTGTATAGACAAAAAGAGCACTGCACCACTCAAGTTAATAAGTCAAGGGAATGTGTGTGTGTGTGTGCGTGTGTGTGTGGGTGTGTCGCTTATTTTCAAACATTTATAAAATGCTTTAATCGTTACACATTAAAAAGATCAATTAAGGCAGAATTTACAATTTTACCTTCTTATTACAATGTATTGTTGAAAGACTTTCAATCAAAGAGACACAGTGTTAATGGCGGGTTACTGATGGCAAAACAAAGGAGTTAACACAACACATTACCCCTGTATTTTGAAGCAAGCAATTGTTCCAACCGTTCGATAGATACAGTACTATAAACATCGCTATCTAATAAAATGAATTCTTATAGTGTAAAACGGCAATAATAACTAGAAACATTACTGTTAGTCAAACGAAAAAATATACATTTCTGATACCTTAAAAATACTTGTGAGTGATTACGCAATCTTTTGTACTATCACATTGTTTCTATCTTTTTAAAACAAGATATATATGGAATTAATTGACCTTTTTCGAGTTTTTCAATTCCGTCACAGTTCGTCATAAATGTATGTAGTTTCAAAGAAAAGAGTAGGGCAACATCACTTCTGGTTAAGTAGATTATCGTATATATGACATGGAATAGAGTAGCATGCAATGATAGGTAGCAGACGCAAAAAAAGAGAGTGATACCACTTGTCATCTTTACAACACAAAACATTTTTCTAAACTATTTCCTCGCAGATGAACTAAAACAAGATAATAATGAATGTTGTCAATGTAAGTATGAAATCCGATAAGGACCTCGCTCAATTTTCCGTTAAAATCACGTGATCCTAGTACAAAATATTCCAACAAAACTGAACGGAACAGAACATCTCGAAAATTGTATTTTGTTAATAAATTGGAATCTAAACTACATTTCCGGACCGGATACTATAAACCTTATATTAAGATATCAATTATATTTCTGATTAAATGTAAATGTTCTATTTCACAAATTGTCCTGTGTAGTCATAACATTTCATTTTCGTGTAGACGTATGATTTTGATAACTATTTGATGAAGCGGACATAGCTACAAAGACTAAAAAACATAAAATGTTTTAAGAGGAAACACGCTCTAAACATTACATAATAAAACATTACATGTTAGAGATTAGTTTGGTACAGGTTCAAGGTTTGCCATACTATGATGTTTTATATTACCCATTCGGTAATTAACTAATCAGCAACTACATGTTAATTCAAAGCAAATAACTATATAACTTACCGCTCCTTTTCTCTGTAAAGTAGTATATTGTGATTGTAAGAGAGACATGTGTAGTTAAAGAACAGCATGTTAATTTTTCATACTCTGTGTAAAGTTTTCATTTTGGCCATCTTACAAAAGACGTGATCAACACACAGAATAGTTAAAAGTTATATCTCAATTGTGATATTTGCAGAATGAATTTGACCATTTGCAGTTCATGTCCCAGAAAATTGTGTTGAATTTAAGGGCCAAATAGACTACAGTTTCAGATATATGAGTATTCTACCTCTTCATGCATTCTCCGAAGATCATTATAAGCTTCGTTTGTTGCGATGTTGATTTCTGGCAAAGCATAATATCGTAATGCTAAATTTTGCTGTTCAAGTTTCTTTACTTCTTCTGTGCACAACAAAGTTACTTGGTCTTCATGTGACAGCGTTGCTCCAATCTTTAAAGTGTCTTCAACTACAGATAATAATTGTGTATATTTTAGGATACACAACATAAACATTACATAGGTCGTCATTCATGGGTAATGGTATACAGTGAAACTTGTATATAAAGACCCCCTTGGGGACAAAACAAAACCAGTCTTTATAGGGAGGTGGTCTTTATATAGAAATTGATCTGTACACAAATGGTACTATTGGGGACAGTAAAACAGTCTTTGTGACCGGGGGCGGTCTATATACACAGGTGGTCGCTAAAGCCGGTTTTACTGTAATTATATTTATACTTACACTATGGATGTCCGTTGATGTATTTATGTATCTAATGAATGACACGCCTACTTTTGTCTTTTTCACCTGTTAATCAAACATTTCGATAACTTGATATTGGTGTGTATTTTATATCAGTTAATGATTGTATAAAATAATATATGCATACTTTTTTCTCGCCATTCCTTGACTCTGGTGTTTTTCATTTTTTTATTTACGTCTGGCATTCTCAGTTTCGTCAGTACACTGCAACTCCCCTGCAAGAGTATACATTAAAAATAAAATTATAACCATAAAACTATCAACAAAGGTTGCTTCTTGGATAAGTGATGATTATTTGGGTAGATACCGATAAGTGGAATATAGAAATGTACAAGAGAATGGTGTTCAATTGATATCAATTTCCAATGTTTCGCAACGGCATTTGGCATCGATATGTAGACAGAAAACCAAAATGTAAAAATATTTTTGCTTATACAATAATAATGCATTATGTTTTAATACACTGATGTATTATCGCTTTATAAAATTCCTAAAATGAGTCATTTAACAAATGCATATGACATCAATCAATCAATCAATCAATCAATCAATCAATCAATCAATCAATCAATCAATCAATCAATCAATCTATCCATCCATCCATCCATCCATCCATCCATCCATCCATCCATTCATCCATCCATCTATCTATTTATCTATTTATCTATCTATCTATCTATCTATCTATTCCATCTATCTATCGTTCTATCCATCCATCCATCTATCTATCTATCTATCTATCTATCTATCTATCTATCTATCTATATATATATTATATATCTATCTAAGTGTAGTCTAGAAGGTCTGATAGATAATTATATCAATCATTTTCTGTTATGAACTATCATTCAGTTTATTCTTGTATTTTGTACATACCGACTTGACAACAAATATCCAGTCAGATTTACAGCTGTCTTTCACTAACACTGTACCTCGTCTACAAAATATTGACAACACATTTTCACCTTGATATTTTATACAGAATGCCATATCGTTAATTCTACTGTACTTAAAATACATTTAGTATGTACAAGGAACACTTAAGAAATCTGATTGATAACGAACAGATTAATCAGTAATGAATATGTACCAAACACTCTCATAGATCGTGAGGAAATGGTGACTTTGATATGCTTTTCATATCTGGTTTTCTAGTCACTAGTTTAAGGTAGTAAATATTATAAACTTAATACCAAAGTTATAATGCTCAAGTTCTGTCAGTTAGACTTCATCAGTTGAGCTACAATTTTGTCCTTGAAAATAGTTAAATTTAACTATACCATAAAAGATAAGGCAAGACATTCCTAAAATATTTCATATGTTAGTCATGTTAACAATCCAGTCGGACCAGCACCTGGAATAACTTGGTTATCGTCATCGTTATCAATCGAACACACTTTACTTGTAGACATTCTATGTCAAAATGAGGTGACTGTATTTTAACTAGTAGACCTTACAGCTTGATACAATACAGTTAAACTGATATATGCTTTAGACATCGATTCATTATATGAAATAGAAAAAAACATGTTTTGTGATTGGTGTACTACTTTCTATTTAAGAAAATATCGATGCTAATATCAAACATAATAATTACTTAAAGAAGCTGAATATTGCTTTCTTCGGATTGTCTGGTATCTTCTCAATCGGCCAACCGTCCAGAAACTTCAATGAGCTGTACAGAGATATAAAGTTAATAATAAAAGTTTGGTCAGGTACATCATCGTGTTATAAGTTTATGAACAAACGTCATTTTCTTATTACTATCTGTGTAAAACTTTTTGTTTTAAATAGCTTCCAGTGACTTCATTTTTAAGTCTATTGAAGTAAAATTTCAACAGTGATATTTTAATACATATAGTTTATTAGGAATCTTTATTCTTGCTTGGTGAATTTTGCAACATCATTTCATTCTTTGTCCATAGTATTCCAAGAAAAATTATATCAATTAAGCTCTAAGAGAATGAAATCTATACAAGAGAATAATTTTTTAAAAAATAGACAGAAAGTAATGGTAAAATTACGTTTTTAGTCATAAATTTATGGCAATATGCTATACTAAGACAGTAATAAAAAATGCTAGGAAACTCGCCTGTATGTCATTTTGTCAATTATAAATGTATTGTACAACTACAGATGTATATCATTTTGTCAATTATAAATGTATTGTACAACTACAGATGTATGTCATTTTGTCAATTATAAATGTATTGTACAACTACAAATGTATGTCATTTTGTCAATTATAAATGTATTGTACAACTACAGATGTATGTCATTTTGTCAATTATAAATGTATTGTACAACTACAGATGTATGTCATTTTGTCAATTATAAATGTATTGTACAACTACAGATGTATGTCATTTTGTCAATTATAAATGTATTGTACAACTACAGATGTATGTCATTTTGTCAATTATAAATGTATTGTACAACTACAGATGTTTATCATTTTGCCAATTATAAATGTATTGTACAACTACAGATGTGTCGGTTAAGCTTTGATATAATCATACGTGTAATATACCAATATTTGACTTAGCACGAATTGTTTAACACTGAAGAAACGTGTACGCGAAAGTTATATAAATTTGAATTTTTCTTATTTATGACCCACTAACATAACCGATATCCAGGGAAGCGTTTTATGTTTCTGTTTCAGTTTTGATATACAAATGTACAAACAGGAAATTGTGAAATTCACTTCTATTTATTATATTTGATATATTTGTCTAGACCGAAAACATTATAAACATAAACAACGGTAATACAAAAGCAGAATTTAAAAATAAACATATAATACTTACTTAATGAAAGGATTATTTATGTCTCGAAGTCCACCCGACATGAATATATCAATGAAGTCCTGAAATTGAAAAAAATATTCAAAGAAAGAATTCCAAAAAGATATATGTATACAATTTAAATTCCACTTATATTTACATCCTCCTATACTATAGGATATATTTCTGACGGTGGGCTTTGAGATCGGATTATTGGCTGTGATTAATTGACAGATACAGAGCATTATAACTTTGGTATTATGTTTATAATATTTAATTGGTGTTTTGTTTACTGCAGGTCTCTTTCTTTTCTTTCCTTTTCTTCCATTTTACAGCAACATGAATATGTATCTAAACTTCGGAGGGTTACGTTTAAATAGCCATGTATTCGAGTTGTTCTCCTTTGTGTAAATGGGTGAAGAAGAGTTTTCTTTAATTTTCGGCTATTTTTAGCAAATTTTGATCCAGAGGGTACAAGACTCAGGAACTTTGCATTTTGTGTTACCCTTACTGCAAGCCGTTTTTACAAAATTGAGAATGATCAAAATCAGTCTTCAAAAAGAAAACTGTTAAATTGTTTAAGGACGACGGATGAGGACCAATGACATATTGTCCCCTGGGTGACTCAGATGACCTAAAACATGACTTCCAGAATCTGTCAATACAGTCACGTTATACTAGATTTTAATTACTTCAGTACAAATGGTTTTCGGAACGTTTCAAATTCCGTGCACAGTTTCTGTTACAAATTATCTAAATTCCATTTCCTGTCACATATTTAGGATTTTAAGACAAATACTCTCTCATATAACAGCAGACTAATTTTAATGTTTATACAGACAACCGGATAACATAATCATCTGATCATGAAGACCGGACATATGACTGGGCACAATGCCAAATTTTGGATGTCATATGGAATATACAGGGGTTTCAAAATTCCCTCTGTTCTGCGATAGAGAAGTTCTAACACTCGAACTCGATAAGATACAGTAAATAACACACGCTATTACAATTTTTATAATATAGCTTTACTTAAAAATTATAAGATAAGATAATAATCGCGTTTGTTATTTATAATATAGATTTACTTAAAAATTATAAGATAAGATAATAATCGCGTGTGTTGTTTATAATATAACTTTACTTAAAATTATAAGATATGATAATAATCGCGAGTGTTATTTATAATATAACTTTACTTAGAATTATAAAATAAAATGATAATCGCGTGTGTTATTTACCATATTTAATCAAACTATATGTGAGAACCTCTTTTTAAAGAATTATACATGTAGCTTTAGAAACCGGATTATGCTCTGTTGGTATATTTGCAAAATGTTGATATAATTTATATTATATATACTGCTGCTTTACACATTAACTGAAAATTATCATACGACAGTCATCAATATATGAAGCATACATATCTGTATTGATATCAATAATTAAAATTATTAACAACACCAAAGTTATAGTTTAAAAAAGTGAGAATTAACAAATGTTCAAGACGATCGTTTCTGTCAATAAGACTTCATCAGTTGAGTTAGTTTTTACGATAGATATATTTTCAAAAGAAAAGAGTAGCATCATACAAAACCAAACTACAAATCTAAATGAGCTGCCAAATTTAATAGTACCCCCTGTAAGAATGAATATCTGACTCTCGATCAAAATAAAGAACAAAAGAATGTGTGCTTTTACCTTATCCGACATTACTAGTAACTCTATTTTCTCTCTGGAAATAACTGTCGTCTGTCGCAGAGACTGCGTCATAATAGCTTGTTCACCGAAACTGTCGCCTCGATTTAGAAAAAGAACTGTCTTTGCTTGGTTTGAGGACGGTTCCATATACGAAACAACGGCTACAAAGGTAATAATGTGTTTTGTTTTAAATTATTCATCACACCGTCTTGAGCTAAAGCTGACATGTAAATTTATATCGTTATCACCAGAATATGATAGGATACAGATAAAATACAATAGGTTGATAAACAGAGCTATACAGATAATATTAATACTACTACTGTTACTATTATTATTACTACTACTAATAATAATAATAATGATACTATATATCAATAAACACAATAATCTAAAGACAATATTAATACTACTACTGTTACTATTATTATTACTACTACTACTATTAATAATAATGATACTATAGATTAATAAACACAATAATCTAAAGACAATTTTAATACTACTACTGTTACTACTATTACTACTACTAATAATAATAATAATGACGACGACGACGGTTGACGACGACGACGGTTGACGACGATGATGATGATGATATCACAACAATAATATTATTAATAATAATGATAATGTTGATATTACTATTACTATTATTATTATTATTATCATCATCATCATCATCATCATCATCATCATCATCATTGACGTCGTTGTCGTTATAGTATATTATTACCTGATCCTGTAAGGAGGAAGTAGAAACACATAGGGATATGTCCTTCCCTTACAATCACACGTTTTGCGTCATATCTACAGAAAAAAAAGAATCGGGTGTGAGAACTCAGTAATTGTAATTGATAAAATAGACTGCGGATGACTAAAGTCCCATTCCTAAATTGTTTACCATTTTAAAGACGCGTAGATTAAAATTTAGCAATGGACACTCATGAATCATTGCAAAGCAAAGTAGCGATCACTATTTACATGTATTCATTAAAGAACCGTTAATGTACACGTTTTCAAAGATTTTGTGATCAATTGTTCAATAGAAATTTGTACATAACGCAGTTTTATGTTACAGATAGATTAACGTTATTTACTAGGTATCATTTATAGTAATGCAATATAAGTATATAGCTTATCTATATATACTTACGATTCGTACCAGCCCCGCTCCGCAATTTGTTGTTGCATGTGGACTGGGTATTCCACTATGGATTGATAATTTCTGAGAGCAATTTGTACCTGTTGATTACATTGGAAATTGTGAAGACAATTGGGGCGTATAACATACAGCACCGAATTTTTCAAAATTTCCAAAAAACATTTATATATAATTCTATATATCATAAATTTTGTCTTAATGCAGATTTTGGGAAGTTTGATATCTGGGTTATAGAACCGTTTTAGATGTTTTCTCAGAAAGGCACTTATCAAAACCACCCATTTTCCCAGATATAGAATAAAGTTTTCGTGTCATTCCTTGTCAGATCATACGTTTTATCATATACCTTACTTCATTGTGATTTGTTGTGAAATAGATAAAACATTTTAATTATGATAATTGTATCATTGATAAAGATATATAAATAAACATGTTATTGACTATATGTGCAGTGAATATATCTCATGCTATATTTTATCAGTAAATGTATTTTGCACTAACACCTACATAATATATTTCCTCTGGTGTACGTGTACCCGGACTTTTTTCCAATATACGCCTTGCTTCCGCTGATATCATTGCCTAAAAAATTATATACATATATTATAGCGAAAAAGATTGAAATGACGAATAAGAAAACAATATACGTACACTTTGAAACATTTTTAATAATTATCAATAATATATATATATATATATATATATATATATAAAAATTTCAGATACCAAAGTATAAATCAATATAATGTCCAGGACATAGATACAAATCAGGTAAAAATGGACAAACACGGACCTCTGGAAACCAAGAGGTGGGATCAGGTGCCATGGAGGAGTAAGCATCCCCTGTCGACCGGTCACACCCGCCGTGAGTCCACAGTCAAGTCCAATTAAACAAGTGAGGGGTGTATCCTCGTCACAATTGGTACAGACGTCTCAACAACCGCCAACGAAAAGGCAACTCAACAATTCACCTAGTGAAACAGAGTAGTCGCAAACAAGACTATTATTACGATGGGAAAGCCGAAATCGTCGCGTTTATGGTATAGCTTAGTTGCTAATTTCCCGTCTGTGTTTATATTAAGTAAAATGTCTAAGTATGAAGCATGTGTGCTTGATTCTGTTTTTTTCTTTAATTTCTAGTTCGCTGGGATATATCGCATTGACATGTGTATGAAAATTGTCATTATTAATTGACAAAACGTCGTCGATATATCTAAATGTCAAATTAAAGGACACCGCTAACTTTTTCTTCTTTTGATTCAGCAGTTTCTGAATGAAGTCTGCTTCGTATGAATAAAGGAACAGGTCGGCCAATATTTGTATCGGCGTAATTACGGGAAGCCCCCAATGACACAGAGGCTCTAATACATTTACCCATTCTATTGTTTGATTTGTATTCAGAAGGTTTTCTGACTAAGTAATATGAATGCCAATGTATCTGAATGGTAGAACAGGTCTTGAGCAATATAATGTATAATATATAAATGTTTCAGAAACATTTTATTCAATCAGAGGCCTTGGCAGCCATATTAGTCAGACTATCAGGAAAACGTGACTTAAGGCATATTTACATTTGTTCGTTAACTCATGTAAGTCATCCAACAATTATTCTGCTATTATTTTTTCATCATGCATATTATTGATACTTCATAAAGTTCTTTATATTCTTACAAAACAGTTCAAGTTTCTCTTTAATTTTATTTTTGTCATGATTTAAAGATAGGAAACAATTGAATTATAAATTCCGCAGTATTATACCAATGACATAAATCAGGAATAAGAAAGCAAGTATTAAGATAGAAAACAAATCAGTAGTAAGAAAGCAAGTATTAAGATAGGGAAACAAATTAGTTTTAAAGCGACAAATAAACCTCTTTGGAAGCTTTGAAATTCGATACATCAAACATGAGCTCTGTTTGAGGTCCACTACTTGTAAGGGCATCCAGTGTATCAAACATACCAAGGATAGAATTCACTCTGTAAAAAAGAATTAATAAACTCTTAATGATAAAAAGTCATTGTGTTTTATTTAAATGTGGTATGTTTTGTCCATGTGCTAGAAACACGCTTTAATCGTATCCCCGAAAACCACAACAACGTATATTTAAACTATTTAAAAAGCCAGCTCTATATTCAATTATCCAATAATAACATGGATTAGTAAGAATAGTATATCAAAAGGATATGGTCACATCTACAGATATGCCAGGTGATCTATTACCGAAATGATATATACTTACGACTGCGAGTGGATTCTCCATGCTCTTAGTAGTATAACTAAAAACTTGGCGAATCTTTTCCACTTTAGAAACGGTCTAACCTGTAATGAAACAAGCACACTATTATGAAAATATCGAAAAAAAACCAAGATTTATTCCCTATTAATTTTATTTTCATGAATTATAGAATTATTGTCATGGCTAATAGAAAGGCAAAAGAGTCATTTAAATTTTGGATTCATTTGGATCATCTCTCACCTCCACGTAATACAACAAGTCAAATTATCAATGTAACGACGGTATATTTTAACAGGTATTTAAAGCCAGGTGAGTTTTATATAAAGGTTAATCAATGCTTCAACAGTTAAAGCCTTAGATGACTTTAAAACTTCAAATAATTAGCCTTTATTCATTGTACTAACAATTGTGTAAAACTTTATTTTCTACATTAATAACACACACGGAGGCTATATTCAACTTATTTCATTTTATTACATGCACGTGTAATCATAAAGTTATAATTAAGAGTTCGATATACCCTGCAATACATTGTATTGCACTTCAGTTAGATTACGAAATCCCACTGGAACTACTTTTCCAAATGGATTTCCTTTCATCTAAAATATTTCATGACGTTAATTCCGTTAATCCAAACATTTTGATAACGTCAATAATGTCACATTCATGACGCCGTTTTTTGGCATTAGTATATATTCCCATGTTGAATGAACGTTAAACGATGAATAATATCTAATAATATTTGTGTTCACAATTAAATGAATAAGAGGCATGCAATGAATAAAAAGCCACACAAATGTTTTTACTCGTATCATCAGACTACACTTCGTCGTTGCAGCGGAAGGAGTCAACGCGAACTACACTCTCGTTGAATGATCGGGCTACAACGATCTCGTGTAGTTTAATGATTTGGGTACAAACATATGTGAAGTTTTGTCTATGCTTCATTCAAACCAAAATAATAATTTCCACATTCCCCAGATACTAACTCGTCAGCAACTCAAATGTGTGTACTCCTGCAACTGCATTGGCTTAAAACTACTATATATGCAAATTTTTGCAGGTTATGTTCGCCCTTTTACGGCAGAAAACATATTCACCTGTCTTAAATTCTCCCTAAATCACTATAGTCATTGATGGCATCTATGTCCATGCTTCAATTATTTAGCTTGATATTTTCGACGTCATATATATATATATATATATATATATATATATATATATATATATATATATATATATATATATATATATATATATATATATATATCTATATATAACGATATATATATATATATATATATATATATATTATATATATTATATATATATATATCTTTGTTATATTACATGTATGTGTATATTGATGAATTATCCTGATATTCTGATTATAGCATATGGAATACTAAAGATATATGAAAATAATCATGCAAAAGTTCCTTAACACGGTCACGTTAACAAAATGTCTGTTTGTTACCCTTTTCGATTTTAATGTCACGAACAGCCCTCTTAATATCAATAAAGATAGATATTTTCATATGTGCTGTTCAAGTATTTGACTTATCGAATCATGACTTATCGCTCAGTCATTTTATTTTGACATGTGTAATAAAAAAAATTGCAGCTGTATTGTTTTGTCATATAGTATGAATGATTAGGAATTGTTTTTCTAAAGTAAAACACGTGGGACTCAACACTGACATGATTCCTATTAAATACTCTAACCTACAAAGATTATTGTATGTATATATCTATTGTTTATTACCTGACACGACATGCTGGCTTACATATTATGGATATATTTTTCTTTATTTTGAAGCAAAGGCATTACAAGGAAAGATTGTGTAGCTATGATTTCATACTTTCATCTCTGTCAACTTTTTAATATCAAAAGTATTCAAATGAACTCGTCCTCGTGTGATTTTATAAGCATTCCAATTTCCTGGTTTAGAATCTATGCCAATGCTCTCTACATTATTTAATCATTCTGAAAACAGAAAACTGAGGTATTTGGAATTTTGTTTCTAATCTTTCCCAGCAGATGATGATCAATGGATTATATATCAATAGAATATCCCGGGTTTTAGTATATCATTTAAGTTGTATAACAAATCTACAGCCCAATCTGTCTGAAAAGGACACTCAGGGAAACAGGCAAAAGTAGCCATTATAGACAGGTGGTCTTTATAAAGAGAATTATTCAGTATAAAAAGTTAGCAAAAGTTATGTTTGAATGACCTATATAGGCAGGTGCCCTTTATACAGAGGTGGCCTATAGTACAGGTTTAACTTTACATGCAAATGCTATTGATTCCATTTTGTATGAAAAGTATACTAGTATTCTCTGAAAGTTGAAAGGGGCATTAGCTGTGTTTAATTAAAAAAACGAATCCACTTTTTTTATTACAAAAAGATTTGTGTACAATAACAAAAAGTAGATGTACACAGGCATAAAAATTCTTAAATTCCTATATATTTTGTGAATATTGCTTCAGAAACCCAGGTTTGGTGCTTTTTCACCTGATCCCACCTCTTGGTTTCCAGAGGTCCGTGTTTGTCCATTTTTACCGGATTTGTATCTATGTCCTGGACATCCTATTGATTTATACTTTGGTATCTGAGATTTTTATATTGCAATTAAAAATCTTACTATTACCTTATTTTCACAATATATGTAAGAATAAAAGATGATACATGTGTACAGCTATTGTTTGTTATTGTACATCAAGTACAAAGTAGTAAAAAACAGAAAAAATCGAAATATGGGTAAACACAGCTAATGCCCCTTTAACATGTTAACCCATACAAGATGGGTTGCTTTTGTTGTGTTAGCAGGATTTATATTTAGAATTCTAATGCCCCTTTAACATGTTAACCCATACAAGATGGGTTGCTTTTGTTGTGTTAGCAGGATTTATATTTAGAATTCTAATGCCCCTTTAACATGTTAACCCATACAAGATGGGTTGCTTTTGTTGTGTTAACAGGATTTATATTTAGAATTCTAATGCCCCTTTAACATGTTAACCCATACAAGATGGGTTGCTTTTGTTGTGTTAGCAGGATTTATATTTAGAATTCTAATGCCCCTTTAACATATTAACCCATACAAGATGGGTTGCTTTTGTTGTGTTAGCAGGATTTATATTTAGAATTCTAATGCCCCTTTAACATGTTAACCCATACAAGATGGGTTGCTTTTGTTGTGTATATTTAGAATTCTAATGCCCCTTTAGCAGGATTTGCTTTTTTAGCAGGAATTCTAATGCCCCTTTTAACATGTTAACCCATACAAGATGGGTTGCTTTTGTTGTGTTAGCAGGATTTATATTTAGAATTCTAATGCCCCTTTAACATATTAACCCATACAAGATGGGTTGCTTTTGTTGTGTTAGCAGGATTTATATTTAGAATTCTAATGCCCCTTTAACATGTTAACCCATACAAGATGGGTTGCTTTTGTTGTGTTAGCAGGATTTATATTTAGAATTCTAATGCCCCTTTAACATATTAACCCATACAAGATGGGTTGCTTTTGTTGTGTTAGCAGGATTTATATTTAGAATTCTAATGCCCCTTTAACATATTTAACCCATACAAGATGGGTTGCTTTTGTTGTGTTAGCAGGATTTATATTTAGAATTCTAATGCCCCTTTAACATATTAACCCCATACAAGATGGGTTGCTTTTGTTGTGTTAGCAGGATTTATATTTAGAATTCTAATGCCCCTTTAACATATTAACCCATACAAGATGGGTTGCTTTTTTTGTTGTGTTAGCAGGATTTATATTTAGAATTCTAATGCCCCTTTAACATATTAACCCATACAAGATGGGTTGCTTTTGTTGTGTTAGCAGGATTTATATTTAGAATTCTAATGCCCCTTTAACATGTTAACCCATACAAGATGGGTTGCTTTTGTTGTGTTAGCAGGATTTATATTTAGAATTCTAATGGCCCTTTAACATGTTAACCCATACAAGATGGGTTGCTTTTGTTGTGTTAGCAGGATTTATATTTAGAATTCTAATGCCCCTTTAACATGTTAACCCATACAAGATGGGTTGCTTTTGTTGTGTTAGCAGGATTTATATTTAGAATTCTACTGACCGTAGAGTGAGTGAGCACATAATTCAAAGCTTGAAATTTTTGTCAAGCAATTTAAGTCGGATCAAAAGATCATCCCATTAAACCCTAACCCTATTATTTCTGGAATATCTGCGATGAGAACGTTACGTTTCTTGTCTTACTGAATAATATTTCAGACTCGGTTACGAAAACATTAAAATACTTAAGACACTTGATTGTGACAGACTGCGGGCAATCTTATACATGTCTTATCATTTGTTGATTTCTCGTTAATTTCGTCAAGAAGATTGGAGTACAAAAATTGGATTTTATTTATAAATAATTGCAATAAAATAAATAGAAGTAAGTAAAAACCCCGCTTCCTGTGATCAACACCTTTCTGCTAAATGACCAGTCTCCATTTGTATCCATTAATTTACCTCTTCGGGTCTACCTTTCCATCTGTCTTTCCACTTATCAATATGTGGACCCATTCACCCAAGTTTTTATTTGCCTATCCATCGATCTATCAATTCGTCTATACACCCACCAGTTGGTCTATCCATCCTTCCATCTCTACATCAAATTAATTCAAATCTATCTATCTATTTATCTATCTATCTATCTATCTATCTATCTCTGTCTGTCTGTCTATCTATCTATCTATCTATCTATCTATCTATCTATCTATCTATCTATCTATCTATCTTTCTATCTATCTTATCATAAAATGGGTAACTATTAAGCAATAACCATCAGACTGTGAATCATACAAATGGTATTGCCTCTATAAGTGTTGTCGGGTTACTGATATTTATATAAATTTCTTGTACTTCTGATCATTGTATGATGTTTGTTAGACATTTATTACACTCGGTTACATCTTAATTTAATCTCGAGAGCCTGTTTGACATAAAGTGCTAATGCATATAAAGACATATGAAAGATTCATGCACACGAACCCGGGGTGGTCAACTATTCAAGAGCTCTACAACATGAGTTGATTGACATGTAGATAGCTATGGATTATCAACATTATATTAAAACTGAAAGCGTTGTTTTTATATTGACATATTCCAGCGACCATCAAATCATTGTAAAACGAAAATGACACACAATAAAGTAATAGCATTGGGTATTAAAATATGGCGACATGAATGTGCGTTTGCGTTTTCAGATTAATCATTTTTACAAAATTTTGGATTTGAGGCATATAAATATAATCTCTCTCTCTCTCTCTCTGTCTCTCTCTTTGTCTCTCTCTCTCTCATATATATATATATATATATATATATATATATATATATATATATATATATATATATATATATATATATATATATATATAAAAATTATCAAATGATATTGCCCAAGAGTATTTCAGAAGAAGTGAATCAATTTGGTTAAGTACCATAAAATTATTTACATCCAATTCTTGTACCAAAAAGTTCATTTTCTAATTTCTTATACATATTATGTAAATGACTAAATATTACTATAATAACAAGAGGTATGATTGCTCCTTTAATGCGCTACGAGACCTTTACCGAAATTTATCTAACATGAATTATTGCCGTTGTTCTTTACATATTATATTTGTTCAAAAGATGATTTACAAGAACAAATTTGAATGTAAAAGCAGGTTTCTTAAGTATTATTAGCCCTTTCAAAGAGGATATTGACAAAACTGCAGGTGTACTTGTTTGAGGAACGTGTTAGCCAGAAGTTATAGCTGATTGTCCGTATCTGAATACTAATAAACAATGATACAATGACACCTCGTAAACAACATTTAAGTGATAAGTATACATTTAAATTCTTTCTTTTTAAATTTCCGCAATTGATACTAACACGTTTGCAAGTTATGTAATAAAGTGATAGAGTTATATATATATATATATATATATATATATATATATATATATATATATATATATATATATATATATATTATATATATATATATATATATATATAATATATATAATATTTCATGTTTGTCCATTTTTACCAGATTTGTATCTATATCCTGGACATCCTAAAGATTTCTACTTTGGTATCTGAGATGTTTTATATACCAAAATATAAATCTTTATGATGTCCGGGATATGGATACAAATCTGGTAAAAATGGACCTCTGGATGGGATCAGGTGTCATGGAGGAGTAAGCATCCCGTGTCGACCTGTCACAACCGCCGTAAGTCCACAGTCAAGTCCAAATGAAATACGTGAGGAACGAATCCTCGTCACAATTGGAATAGACGTCTCAACAACCCCAACGAAAAGGCAACTCAACAATTCACCTAGTGAAACAGAGTAATCGCAAACAAGACTATTATATCGACCGTAAAATTTGCGGAACGTTGACATCAAACGCGGTTTTCGATATCCCTGTGTCAATAATTTGTCAGAGAGTAGTTTACATCTGTATATGAAATATTCATATGTTGAATACGCCCTGGCATATCGGATCATTTGTGAGATATAAACTCCATATGCGGGTGACTGTGGGATATTTAAAATGTGGAACATTTACGATAGGAAAGCCGAAACCGTCGCGTTTGTCTTATAGCCTAGTTGCCAATTTCCCGTCTGTGTCTATAGTAAGTAAAATGTCCAATCTGACGAAACATTCTTGAAACAGAGAATACTGTGACTTAACAAACTTCAACTATTTACCTAAAATTGTTCTTCGACAATGTCGCAGTGGCTACCATATAACAGAGGAATTTGCATAAAATTATTACCTGAAAGTGGTCACTTGTATCTGATAAATATAAATAATATTTTTTTCTGTATTTACTTGTTGATTACCTTTTTTCTCCTGATCCGCCTTCTAAAAGCCCCGGCAGTCTCCGTTGCTAAATCAATACTTGAGAAAGATCCTCTTTGTCTTCCCGGGAAAACAGACTCAGACACCGGTTTCGACATAATATTAAACATTTTCTGTAGCTTTTCCTGTGTTTCTTTATCATGTTCGTCCTCTTGACTTTCTTGTGTGACTTTTTCTACAGATCTAGATCTTGAGCGATGTCGTCGTCTCTTTGGTCCCTGGTTGACAGTTTTTAATAACCGCGTTGATAAACTTTGTCTTTTCTCATACGTCATATCTTCCAATACTTCCCTTTCATCTGAAGTCAATGCGGGCGATTTCTTGGGTACAGAAAGACCCATTGCTTGTAATGATTCCATCATGCGAATCTTTTTCAGTTCATAACCGGAGACAATGACATCTTGGTCGTCATCGTTCAAAGAAGACATCCGCCTAGAGCGAAAGTAGCCACCACCTAGACTACTTTGTCGCCGTCTATTGCGCACTGACATTGGTGGTAACATTGTATCGTCATCGTTATCAGTTCTTGATAGAAAAGTATCATCCACGCTAGGTGCTCGAAAAGAGCGAAGAGCCGGGAGAGATTCAACATTCGCTAATTCATCCCGAAGAATGTTCATCATAGAATCTCTTCGAGATGATTTCTTCTTTTTTCTCTTTTTCTTTTTCTTTTCCCTTGGATTTCGATCCCTTGACAGCCGCTCGGTGGCTACTACCGGAGCAGAGTCATTTCCATCACATTTTTCATTAACTGACGGCAGTCGGTACTTTGGTGGAGTAAGTGATAATTTCGGAACAGGACTTTCCATGTTGAATCAACAGAAATATTAAAACATGGAATATAGTTTATCCATTCCTCTTGTAACAATTCCACCGTACGTGTTGAAAAAGAAAATACTTTAAATAATAGCAAGATCAATACAAATCTTTTTATTTAACTGTACTTTAATCTTGATAAGTCGGTAGAGATTTTAAACGATCAAGCGTGGATAACCTATAACTTAAATGTCTTGATCACTTGACGTCCAAAAACAAAAGTGATTCATTCACATTTAAATTTGAGCCAGTGGTCTCTTCCCGGGTGCATTGTAACCAGGTTCTCTCCCCCACAATTAAAACTGGCCGCCACCATATAACTGAAAAATTTATGACTGTGGCGTAAAACATTCAAAAATGAAATCAATCTATTTGACAACAAATGTATGTACATGTACAATCATCATGATAACATTCGTGAACGACATCATATCGTTACAAAATATCAAGATGCCGTGATTGTTCATTTTATAAAGGAAGAAGTTTCATTTACAGGCGTATGAGATAATTCAGTTCGCTGTTTGTTTTGTTTTAACTGATTATGTATCTATCTTTCTATTTATCTACTAGTATCTATCTATCTATCTATCTATCTATCTATCTATCTATCTATATATCTATTTGTTTCTCTGTCAATAAATATATCCCTTTGTTACAAACTTCTTACTGACAAGTTTTTGTCACAGAGATATTGAAAATCGCGTTTGATGCCAACATTCCGCAAAGTTTTCGGTCGGTATCATTGCCTTGTTTTCGATTACTTTGGATGAGATGTTGGGTTGCTTGTTGAGTCGTCTGTACCGGTTGTAACGAGGATTAGTGTTTTACTTACTTTATTTGTATTTTGCTGTGAATTCGTGATGGGAGTGACCGGTCGGCGGGGATGCGCTAGGTCCCACCTCTGGGGTTCCAGAGGTCGATATTTGTCCAGTGTTCGACGGATTTGTGTGTCCTTGACATCCTGGGAATTTTGCTTTGGTATGTGAGATTTTTATATATTACAACGTCTACTTAAGAATAATATTTTTGTGACACCATGAAAGAGGAAATCACGAAACCAAAAATAATTTTTTCTTCAGTAAAATGATATTTGGTATGTCATAGTTGAATCAGAATGTAGGCTAATTAGTTATATATCGAGCGTGGAAATAATCTGAAATACAGTTAAATTACCTACTTGGGTATGATACAAGTATGGATTATTTTAATCGGATTTTAATTATACAAACCGTTTAGCATACAAATTGTGTCAAGAAGTACATGAACATCTATATTAAAAATTCCAAAATATACTTAACAGTAATGATTTAGTCTTCCGCCATAAGCACCAGGTAGAGTAATCTTGAAATAAAGCAAATTAGAAAAATGTAAACAATTTTGTAACGTGTGCACACGCAAAATATGTGAATTTTGCTGCCAAAACGTCTTGTATGTAGTACAGGTATTACAAAAGAATTATGGGGTGACAGATCAGGCGAATTAGGGAAAATGAACAAAATGTATATATCTTTATTTTAGAGTTTGTAATTCAAAACTATAATCTCGTATTATGTTGACAATATTTTCAAGAACATGAAAATGATGACACTTAGTAATTGTTATCAGTAGAGATCATTTAGAAAATGTCATCATTCAAGAAAAATTTGCCATAGCAATACTAGAATGCCATTATTCAAGAACAGAGATTGCTATCATTGAAGAATATTTCCCATAATAAAACTTAGCGTTTGTTACCATTCAAGAATATTTACCATAACAACACTTAAATCTCTATCCTTCAAGAACATTTACCATAGTAACGCCTAGAGATATCAATGCCATGATAACACTTAAAAATTGCCATTATTCAAGAACATTTATAATAGTAACACTTAGAGATTGCTGTCGTACAAGAACATGTACCATGATAACACATACCCGAATATCACTAAGTTGTCTATTGCCTGCGTATTTACTTCGTTTTGAATGATAATGAGTCTTTTAAATATTTTGATTAAGGATCGAATTAGTATTACATCCTGGATTATTGAGAAAATATTTCTCATTGAAAAAGGTTCGGTACCACCCCAACCAAATCCCCAATTATTTGAAGGCTTTTCGGGTTTTTTGGGGTTTTTTTTTGGGGGGGGCTGTTTTTGCTTTTAAGATTGACGCCTATCCTGCAAAATCCTTTCTCATATGAAAAACTCAGATACAGAGGCAACCTAATTTCCGTTATGTTATTGTCACCGTGATAGCGGAAATCGCGTCCGATGTTAGCATTCCGCAAATTTACGATCGGTATAAAGACTTTGTTTGCAATTACTATGTTTCACTTTTTATTCCGCCCTTATATCATTTGAATTTGACTGTGAACTCTCGGCGGGTGTAATCGGACAACAGGTAATGCCTTCTCCTCCATGGCACCTGATCTCACCTCTGGATTTCCAGAGGTCTGTGTTTGTTGTCTCCTGGACACCCTGAATGTTAATACTTTGGTATCTGTGATTTTATATAAGACAGTATGTCGCAGTCAATACATGTTCCTTTGTACTGTAAAGTGGAATGTTTTAAATATTAAAAATGTAAAATTAGATATGAGATAGCATTATTGGCTCAACTTAATTACGTACAATTTGCTTTGCTGATATCGCAGGTCTAAACTGAGGATCCGTATTTTATGATGTGGATTACCAGTCAAATCATCAATACTCGTTCGTATCAAAATGAATTTCGTATCACAACGACGTTTATTTTGTGTAGATATTATCTGATTTTGTGACATTATATGCCTTGGCAGGATCCAATATAACATCAAAACTTATATAGCCAAGAAATACAGACAGACAGACAGACAGACAGACAGACAGACAGATAGATAGATAGATAGATAGATTGATTGATTGTACCAATAACATACTTATTCTACTTTGAAAACTAAATGCTAGAAAGAATTGAAAGGTTTTAATATTATTATATTGCTGCAATATATCTATTCTTTATCGCATTTCGGGCACTTTACATTCCAATTACATTTAAAAATACTTTTGAAATGACGTTAGTGTACTGGTACATATTCATTTTTTTATCAAGATGTTGTTTTAGTTTTGATGTTTTCGCTCAGATAGCACCATTTAAATTCTAAACTTATCGACGCTAAGATGAACATTTTTACAGTGGGAACTTATTTTTTATTTGTCCTTGTATGGTACCAGGAACTTATTTATTATGTCCTTGTATGGTACCAGGGTACTTATTTATTATTTGTCCTTGTATGGTACCAGGGTACTTATTTATTATTTGTCCTTGTATGGTACCAGGACAATTATTTATTATTTGTCCTTGTATGGTACCACCTTCTCTTTCGAAAATATACGAATAAGAGTTCAACTGATCAGAGTCTTATTACCAGAAACGATCGTCCTGAGCATTTGTTTTGGCCTCTTTTGTAAAACTAGAACACTGATATTGTTAATAATATTCATTTTTGAGCTGAGATTTACGAATATATGTATAATTTGGTGTGCAACATGATTTTTTAATATGAGAGCACGCGAGATAATGTAACACTCAGTGGTTACTCTTAGACATTTATACAGTGGTTACTCTCAGACAGATTTGGCTATACATTTAGATTTATTATTTGGCCTTGTATGATACCACTTTCTCTTTAGAAAATAATAATTATGAAATGGAGCTCAACTGATCAATTGACAGAAACGATCGTCTTGAGCATTATATTTATAATATTGACAAAGAAAGATAATCCATACAAATGCAAGTGTCGACAAACTTAAATTACATATATTATTAATAATACCAAAGACACCTGGTCCCATCCGTTTGGGATTCGCAATTGTTTTTCGTGTTGAGACACTTTGTTTTATCTAATTTGTCGTATTATTATGGACTTTGAGTTTCGATTATCCGTTGGTATTTCTTCATTTTTAACCTTATAATATTGAAAAGAAAGATAACCCATACAATGCAAGTATCGTTAACAACACTGAAGTTGTAGTTTTACAGAGGAGTCCAAAATAAAGTATTAATAACGTTTGTATCTATCATTACATATATATTATTAACAATACCGAAGTTGCAGTTTTACAGAGGAGTCCAAAATAAAGTATTAATAACGTTTGTATCTATCATTACATATATATTATTAACAATACCGAAGTTGCAGTTTTACACAGGAGTCCAAAACAAATTTGTCTCCTTATATCTGCACTCCTTATATACGCACCATACATCAGGACTTGGCACCATAAAACTTAAAAACTTCAGATATAACTGCATTTTATTTCTTGATCGACACAAAGACACAAACCGGAAATCGCTAAGCATAGCAAAGCTGAATCGGCGCATGAATAATCCGGATTCAAAAACGGACTCCGTAAGAACTCGAAAATGATATATTGACTTAGATAATGCGACTTTACACATAAGCATAAGTTGTTCTTTTACATAATTATCCAACCCCATTGACATTGATCTGGACCCTCAATAAATATCAAACTTAGGGTCTTAAAAATACACAACTTTTCAAAATTACCATTCCATTACTAATTCCGCTTCGATTTGCTATTATTCTTGTTTTGTTGTTTCTTTCCTAGAACGGATTCCTTTGGATTTCAAAAGTCCCGTATAGACCATTTTCGAGTTGTCTTATTCCGTTCAGTTTCATCATAATAGTTTGTACTCAGATTACGTGACGTCATCTGAAAGTTGTGCAAGGTCGATTCATGTTATGTAATATTTTCACAGACGATACTCGGCGATATCTTATGTCACTTCATCAGCGAGGAATTAATCTTGTAAATATGGAAAGTGTCATCACTCTCTAGTAATCTAATTTTCAAATCTGGCACCTATTACTTCACGATCTTAATACCCCTGGTCATATAGGCGATAAACTGCTTATCCGGAATATAACGATGCCCTACTTTTCTCTTTGAAACCGCACTCTGTTATGACGAACCGAGACGTGACAAGACAACTCAAAAATGGTCTATTTGTCCAATACTACCTACGTTAGTAGAACTGGTTTTCCATACTGTGTACACTCAACATATGGTATCCCTTACTATTAGCACAATACATTTGTTATGCATTACTCTCAACACTTTGACATCACTTATTGTTTACACTTAAATGCCTGGTATTCATTATTATCTAGATTGAACATTTGGAATTCTTACTATCAACATTATCCGTCTGATATTCCTTAATGTTAACACTTTAATGTATGTTATTCCTTCCTGATAACACTTAAAGTATGGTATTCCTTACTATTAACACTTAAACGTCACTAAGAATACAGTATGCCTTACTGTTAACACTTAACATCTAGTACCCCTAACCGTCTACATGTATTTTAAAACATTTGTTAATATGTTTTTCTGTTAACAATTAACATCTGGTATTACTTAGTGCTTACACCTATCTCACTCAACCCTAAAGACACATTTAGACTTGTCCAAGTCATTGATTTATAGAAGAGTTCATTGTTCCTCAGGGTTTAATGACTTAACATCTAGTATTCCTTACTGTTACACTTAACATTTGGAATTTCTGACTGTTAAGATTTAACTTTTGTTACGCCTCATCGTTAATAGTTATTCCTTACTGTTAACACTAAACATTTGGTATTCCTTACTATTATTACTTAACAGTTAACATGAGTTATCCCTTACTGTTAACACTAAACATTTGGTATTCCTTTGTATTAACACTTAACATTAGTTATTCCTTACTATTAACACTAAACATTTAGTATTCCTTACTATTAACACTTAACGTTAGTTATTCCTTACTGTTAACACGTCTGGTATCTATGATTTTCATATCTCATTTCACAAGAATGCATACTGGGCACAGAACCATACAGCAGAGGAGAGGATGAACTTCGAAATTTGTAATGATGTTTTACGCCACAATCAACAGTTTGTCAGTTATATGTTGACTGTCAGTTGTAATGATGAGAGAACCTGGTTACATTGTACCCGGGAAGAGACCACATACCTGTCGCGAGTAAACTGACAAACATTCTCTCAAAAATCAGCTTGAAATCCAGCAGGGCTCGAGCCTGTGCTGACCGGAAGTGGTTTAAAGCGCGATACTCGGACCACTCGGCCACAGATGCCCCTCAAGAGGATGTTGTAATATCTATATTGTACTTTAAACAGCTAAATCTTGTAAAATATAATTAAAAGCAAACAAAGGCGTGATGTGTTTACAAATGTAATGTTCAAACAAGGAACTGTAAATAAACATAAACATATGTACAATAGTTGAAATCATCTGAAATAATTAGGATAACATTTAATAACATAGGCACTTTTTTATAAACAATTTTTAACAAAAGGTAATAAAAATAAGAAAATAACAAAATAACCGTAGCATTTATCTAACAAATATCACAATACTGAATAAAAACAAAAGAATTCAACACTTTCATTCTAACATAACGTATGAATGCAATAATTGTGTATGTCATTTAATATTTTCGGGTGGGGTTGCTAAGGCAATTATTGTACGTACTAGTATCTAAAGTAAAATATTAGTACACCTTGAAAATAATTCTATTGAATGACAAAACGGGTAACATACGTACACGATCACCTAAACGAAGATATACACGTGCTACCTTGAAAATAATTCTATTGAATGACAAAACGGGTATCACTAATTATTTCTTTTATACGCGTAACGTACGTACACGATTACCTAAACAAAGATATACACTTGCTTCAGCAATACTGCTAAATGCCATTATATACAGCAACCCTGTCAAACGGGGTTATCTTGATCCAACGGTCATGTGGGTTTCATCCCCACTTCAAACTATTAACTGGATGCTGACGTATTTATGAACGAAGATTGTGACTTATTGTAATACAATGTAGGCCCATTCTCTTCGTGAAGTCATTTCCTAACAGTTCAAGCTGTGTTTTATTGTGGATATGTGTAAGTATGCATGCTCTGAGACGGATGTATATACGTGTCTGTTATCATTCGTCTGTTATCTTATTTAATATTATATCTATCGGATATTTATTCACTTGCATTTTCTTATCGTGGATTTGAACGAATTACATAACTGATTATTTTCAAATACCAAAACTCATAGGTCATAATAATCAGTGTTGCGAATTTTGGTCTGTTGTAATAGATACATCGTCATGGTATATTGCAATCAATATTAATCAAGAGTTTAGTTTCCTTTAACCATTGCAACCCTATAAATCATAAAAACATGGTCCACATTGAGAAAAAGGGATCAAAATATAAAATGAATGACAATTTCATAAATTCTACATTTACTTTTCAATAATCTGTTGAAATATAAAAAAAATTTCAGATACCAAAGTATAAATCAATAGAATGTCCAGGACATAGACACAAATCCGGCAAAAATGGACAAACACGGACCTCTGGAAACCAAGATGTGGGATCAGGCGCCATGGAGGAGTAAGCATCCCCTGTCGACCGGTCACACCCGCCGTGAGTCCACAGTCAAGTCCAATGAAACACGTGAGGAGTGTATCCTCGTCACAATTGGTACAGACGTCTCAACAACCGCCAACGAAAAGGCAACTCAACAGTATAAAAGAGCAACAGAATCCATTTTTGGTTACAGACAGGCAAAAAAAAAATATGTTTAAAACATAGTTCCGGTACTTTCGGAAAGGGTTTGTCTCACCCAATGGGACATTATTTTCCAAGACATCGAATTTCACGGACAGATCAGTCTCAAGTGAGATAATAGAGTGATCCGTTATATGTTTATAATCTCATTCTTTTACACAATATTATCTTTGGTTTAAGTGCAGAATTATAAATACTAAAAGCAGCAGTAATAAACATTGTAATATGATAGATAATATTGTGCGTGTATAAATAAATATTTCACATGAAATTTGCTTCACATGAACGTTTATATATCTTTATCACATAACTTAAATCACAAATTGTAAAACAAATATTTGTTTAAAAAGTACAATGTTAAAATATTTCAAATTAATAAAACATTACCATTACAATGAGTATGATTCTACAATTTTTACAGATGTATGAACATAAATATATATTAGGTTCTGTTGTCTCTGATATATATACAGGGGAGAATGATTTGTTTAATGTCTGACGGTGATGATTATTTGTACGAGAAAGAAAGGACAGCATTCTCCTTCATTATATGAAAATAATATGATTTTTCTGATTTGGTCCATTGGAGGCAAAACAACTATAAGTCAAAATAGTTTTCACTGTCAAATATTGCTTGTTCATTTATCTTCTTTTTCAAATTAGCTGAATTTGTTTAATCAGTTTATCACTTCTCACCAATGCTATCAATTAAGATAGAATTATCATAACTTTACTATTTATCATGGGTTTTACCAAAAAGTGAGAACATGATAATTATTATCTTTTCACTGTTGGTGAAAACCCCGGAAACTAAACAATGATAATACAATAAACATGTATTCACATAGAATGAGTATCCTTGCATCTAAAGAGCCGGCCTGGCTCAGTAGGTCGGTTTCCTGTTCTTAAACCGAGGTCCCGTGTCACAGTAGGTGTCGGGACGTTAAAGAAACCTCAACGCTTAATGGTCGTAAGTGCCGAGCATAGGCCAAAATTTGAAGCCCTTCACCGAAAGATTCTTGAGTGGGACGTTAAACAACAATAAACAAACTTGCATCTAAAACCTAAATGATTTCTACAAGCCTGAATATAAAAAACGCTTAAGTCAGCCTTATTACTGACAGAGTTAGCCTACGGTATTTCAGATTTAACGTCATTTTGCGCAGAGATGCTATCTTAAACTAGATTTTGGGCGAAATAATTCATACTATGTGGGAATAAGAAGGGGAGAAGTATGTCCTACAAAAGAAAACATTTATTTCATGTATACCTGGATATTTTCGCCCCTGGGTATTTTCCAACAGAAAACATATATACTCCGACAGAAAACATAAATTATACACTCCGACAGAAAACATATACACTCCGACCCGACAAAAAACATATACATTCCGTCTTAAATTCGTCCTAAAACACCATAGTCTCATTGATGGCATTTTGTCCGTGCTCAAGTTAAATAGCTGGGAATTTTTGCTTTCATTTGAAATTCGCCCTCTAATCTAGAGCGAAAATTAATCGGGAGCGAAAATTTCTAGGTATACAGTAGTCGTATATTAGTATTTTGATATTTCGTGAAGATGACGGCAGATTTTAGTGTTACTACCATATAATAACCTCTAAAATCTTTGAAATGAGAAACTGCAGTGTCATTACAATAGCACAATGTATGACAATGCATGGTTGTGAATGTTTATATGAAATCGCAGTAACTCTGAACCAGAGCAGTGAAATATAAGTCTCCATATTCGTTAAATGGGACGTCATATGTCTATTGATGTTGGGTATGATGAGTGCAGCGTCATTTTGAATTCCATCTTTCTGTGACAAATTACTGAGTGAAAATAATGGCTGCCCTATTTTGTAAATATATTTTGCGGATTCAATCTGCCATTTCCTCAAGTTCATCCCGCAGTTGTCTTCTTGTATCGAGGAGATGACGAAGCTCTTGTGCTACAAAGTTAAGTCGTCTGCCCAAGTCCCGCACCTCATTCAATTGTTCTTGTCGTCGTCTTTCACGTTCCTCTTGAAATTCAGAAATACCACGTCTGCCGCGCTCTAACTCATTTGTAAATGATGTCATCAACGCATCCAGTCTAGTTCTGCTGTCTCTTAGTCTATCTCGAACGCTTGTGTAGGATTGAGTTGGTTCTTGAGCAGTGTGGCTACTTGACTGGGTCGATCGGGTGGTTACGGGAGGTCTAGGTTCAGATCTACGGCTAGACACAGGTATACTTGATTCTGGTGTTGTTCCTACAGATGCACGGACACTCTGACTAACAATACTGGGAAGAGTTGGTACTCTACGAAGTGTTTGTCCAGTCGGGCGCGGCGTGACAGGTGGTCGTGGGGTCCGTGGGGTCGTTAGTGATGAGGTATTGGGGGATTGTAGTAAACTGACATTTGTACTAGTATTTTCACGCGATGTGATTGGTTCAGATATTCTACGTGTTAATCTGTTGGCACTTGTTGGTTGTCTTAGAGAAAGTCTTGCACCTGACTCGGGTGGATTTGTTGTCCTAGTGTCAAGTTCTGGTAGTTCCTCAGTTTCCCCAGAACTGTTACTCCTGTAATGTTCGTCATGTTTACTTCGATAAGGAAGGCCTGTCCTAGTATATGTGGTATGTGTATGTTTTCCAAGTAGCTTTAAAGGACCCTTCCACCGGCACGATTTTAAATGGCATTTCACTTTCAAATTGTTTATTCTCTCCTCTATATCTCTGTTCCTAATGTACAATCCATCTGTTCTGCAAACTGGACATCGTCCATGGTTTGAATTTGCTCCACTTGTCGACCACACAAATATACACGAGTAACAATATTTATGTTGATTAGAACACTGTCTGGGATCTTTTAAAATCTGGTAGCTGTAAAGAAAAAAAGCAACTCATTATTTCAAAATGATGACATTTTTACCATTTATTATTTGTTCACGTAATAGGTAGACTGTATGATCTGAAGATCCTGTACTTTAAAGCTAAGGTATTATGTTTCTATATTAACGTTATTGTATGCTTATCTCCCTATAACTATATATTTATATATCTATGGCGGTGAACAATAACCGATGACAGTATCTAACAATGACCCTGGCTATATTAATAATGTCATCGAGCACTTAAAACGTCAAAACAAAACAAAAGCCGGGTGATTATTTAATTAAACAATCACATAGATTTCATAGATAAAGAGCGTGAATAAACCTCACCCTAAAGCACAGATCCTTTTCAGGTTTATATAACTATGTAAAGTACATTATACATAACGACCTCACTGCTAGCGGGGTCACTGCTTGATATATCATGTTAAGACAATGCTTGTGATGTACATACAATTTATTTTATACGTTCAATATACCGCATACTCAAGAAAAGATATTGAAAGAATATACAAATTTCCCGTGTGACAAAGATGACGTAAATGTGATCCTAAATGTTAACATATGGCCAAAGCGGAAGAATTTCCTTTTGCAACCTCAAATATTACCCAAACTTAGAAAAAAAACTACTTTAACATTCATTTATCAAGTTCTGGGTATATTTCAATGGTCTCATTCAAAAAATTTCAAACAAATATATATTTTCCAATGTCCTCCTCATTTGTATGTTTTAGATAGTATTTGAGTAGGGGTGCAATATGAGGTCTTTCCGGCAATGCAACATCATACATCATATGTATAAATAGCAAATGGTATTTTCACAAAGCATTGCGAGACTTGAAAGTTCACAATGATAATCATGTGTTGTCTCGATGTTAAGTTCATATATTTCAGTTTACGTGTTTGTAAATGTTGTGGCGGTGCAGATCCTGATATTTTCCCCGTTTTGTATAACTTGGTTAGAGGAATGATAGGATTTGGGTTACAGTTGCCTGTAATAATTATATCGTGACAAATTTGCATGTTAACAAAATAAGTTGTGTGACCGGCAAATATGAAGTTAAAGGGACATTAGCTGTGTGCAATTATTTCGAAATTTTCTACTTTTACTACTTGTACTTGATGTACAAAAACAAATAAGAGCTATACACGGGCATATAAATCTTATACCTACATATTTTGTAAAAATAATGTCAGGTCCAGTGTGGTATTTATATATAAATAGTAAGGTTGAATTAATCAGTTGCAAGTGAAAAAATGCCAAATCTGGATTTCTCAAGCAATTTTCACAAAATATAAAGAGATTGTATTTCAATCTAAGTATTAAAGTTTTGAAAAAAACCCACAGCTAATGACCCTTTTAGGATTGGTCACATATAAAGAAATTTATCTCCTGTATAAACTTTTCATATCATCTAATTCCATCGTTAAGTCGGGTCACATTTCGGTTTTGCATTTCTACATGAAGTACGTTAAGTTCAAAATATCGTTTGATTTACCGGTGTTGTACATAACACTGTCTGGGTTAAATTGTATTAATTATCCGCTGGCGGCCAGGTGTTAATGGTAGAAGAACAAAAATCCTATTATAATATAACCTGAAAAACATGCTGCTGGTAAACCGACAAACTTTGCCATATAACCTGAAGCAACATTCTGCTGGTAAACTGACAAACTTTGCCATATAACCTGAAGCAACATTCTGCTGGTAAACTGACAAACTTTGCCATATAACCAGCTCTGTGTCTAGCAAGGATCTATACCATAGTGACAAGAAATGGGGACATTGTGCAAAACGTGGTGCTGTAACCACTTGGTCATGATACCCCACTCTGTGTGGAGGGAGTGTCTGGGTGGTGTTAATTTTATTTGAATAGTAATGTATCTTTGCAAAGGACCCATACTCAAGAAGCAATTTTGATTATTACAAAATTTATAGAATACAAGGATAAAAAAATTGCGTCTGGTTTGATTTGTTTTCGTATATTTTTTTCGGGTTGAGTCTGGTAACATGAACATTCATCTTGTGTTAATGCAAAAAGTATTTATATCACACGTGGAAATTACCCGATGTTGTTTGAGAATATAAAATAGCACCGTTTGCTGATGATAAAAATAAACATGTCATTTCTTACCACTGATAAATGTATTTACAAAGTTTTCTGGATGTCGTGTATAAAAATATCAATTCAGTATTTGAACAAAACATATTACAGATGTATCAATGATATTCTTTCTATATAAGTAGAAAGTGATCTATATTGTATATCATTTACATTTATGAAAATTAAGTTATGGAACTACTAGTATAATATTTCAACCCTTCAAGTTAGAATATACTAGGAAAATATAAAATACCCAGATACCAGAGTATAAATATGCAAAATGTTTGAAGTATAAAGTGATGTCATTTATACATTTCCAATTTTAGTCAACTGAAAATGAGTTAATGAGTAAACGACACTATTCTCATCAGAGCTGTCTGCAAAGCGCAATTAGAAATAATTTTTAAATATTAGTAATATTAGTAACTGTAATCCCCTTTTGAAAATAATGTCGACTGTTTAATTAGAACGAAGTCCAGTGTTTAAGTAATTTGAGAGTAATATCCAGACATTGCCAAATACACTGTCTGTACACAATTTCCAGGATAACGAGAAGAGTCAAACCACAAACTGATCCACAATTTATTTTATGAAAACAAGTTGCTTTTTTGTTGTAATACATATTTTGTATTTCCTATCACACAATAGAATATCTAAAACTAATGAATCTAAAAATATTTAGAAGTGCAGTATTTATATAATCTTAATAATTATGAGAATGAAATGATCGTTTTCGTAGCGGACTCTAGCGTAATGGATTGCGATTATAAATTACGCATATGAGATGGGAATATAAAAACGTGTATCCTTCAAGTACATTGCTTTACAGTAAACGTATTTATTGTCATCTCTATATGGATGGGACCGGTTACAAGTTACACAAACTGAGATGAAACTCTCCTTAGAACAATAAACGAATAGATTGACATACATGTACATAATCATGTAAACATTAAACTTGTCGGTAACAAAGAGTTAAACTTTTCAGGTCTGGAAGGCTTTGGATGCTGATCCAATCTCACAATGCAATGTGATGACTACCACAGAAACCTACCTACCACCTAAATTGTGGGTCAAAGTACACTGCATTGGGGATTTTTGCATATACATGTACATGTATATGTATTTTGGGAAAATACAAGCCATATTGGCATTGGGAATGGGTTCTGTAACCGGACCCCAAAACTGTCTAGGAAAATCCCTGTACCGGCAGATTTATAAATGTGGGTACTAGAGATACATGAAAATATAATGACCTATATTTATTCGCAATAACATGTTAGATAAATTTAAAATGAATATCCGAAATGTCTAGACGATTAGGCCATTCCAATTTTTTTGTCTAGCGTCCGCTGATAGGTAGATTTTGAGATCATAAAATGGAAAATAAAAATCTAGGAAAAACATTTGGAACATAACCCTAAAATGAACAATTTTATTTTCATTATAGTGAAAACCAACATTTCATACGTTATTTATACGTATGTGTCAAAGATATGGTTTTAATAACATATTAGGAAAATATTTAAATTTGCATAAAATTGCATTTGTTCTCATAAAAAGTTTTGTTTTCTCTGTCGTTTTATGGTTTTTTATTCCTGATAGAAAGATAGGTTTTGAATTTTTTCAAAACATGAAAAAAAACTTGGAATGGCCTTACTGCTTGGTACATATACTATGTCCAAATGGAATTTAGTTTTAATCTAGATCAAATCATACACCGATTTATACACCGAAGTCGATCGCAGGCTAGTATGCCATAAATAATAATACGATCACCACTGTTATAATAACGATTTCTGTATATAGCAGAACGGATTTACGTAGTTCCGCTCAATGTAAGTGTAACATAATTGATACTGGGTGTTAATAATGAGACGCGAACTGTGTAATTGGAAAGATTTGCACCTGGATCTAGTGATGTAGGTTATAATATTTTTTTTACTTCATAAAGTACATGACCGTAATTGGAAGTCGGATCAATAGAATCATACATGGCTGTGATGAGTAGGCAGGGAAATCTCAGTACGTGTGGTACTAGGCCAAATTTTCCGCCTCGATTTTAAGCGATTTTTTAATTTTATTATTATTACTGTTATATATTTGTTAAAATCAGGAAATTTGGCCTATTGTGGTACAAGTCTGATTGTCCTATCCGAGGGTTTCCCGACTCTAATCACGATGATTGATATCCCCTGTCCACTAAAAACAACTATGTTTGATTATACCCTATATGTACAAACATATAAGAGTGCGTCCATGACTTGTAAAACTGTATTTCCCCAGTGAAAGACAGAGAATGTTTTTCTCCACTTAGACTCGCGCATTGATCTACCGTTTTGCCATAAAATATCAACGGCAATCACACGATTGTATGACCACAAGCAGGCGGGAGAACTAGATATTGAATATTTTTGCCCCTATGGTTGAGATTTTTCTATCCACCCCCCAACACACACATACACACACACACACACACACACACACATCACCACCACCACAAGGGGATTCTATTAATCTATATACATGTACTGGTATTCGTAATTCCTTGTCTGAACAGTCAGTTATGGGAAATGTAGTATCAATGATGTCGCTAACAGTGACTAAAGGCCTCGCTGATTGGATGAGAATAAATGCATATTCATTGTTGCATTATGATCAACCAATCAGTGAATGTCTTACATTTTCTTATGTTCAAAATGGAGACAGACGAATATTAAAACCGATGGGTAGCTAGAATAAACGTCTCATAGATAGCCTATGGAATTATGTCATGTCATAACCTAGTGACGACGGATTTATAAATATGAAAGATCAAGTAAGCATATCAACAAATATCAGATGTCAGCTGTGAAAAAAATAGATGGTTAAAATGATCGCTACACTGCTGTGAAAATGTCACAGCATCTTGCTACGAAGAAAGTATATGGGAGGACTTCTGCCCCTGATTTTAACACAAAAAAATCGCTGAAAATCAGGGCAGAAAGTTCGGTCTAGTGTCATACCTACACGAGACTTTAAAACAGTCAGCAAATGTTCTATCACCAATCGCTAAGTAAGAAGAAGCGAAGCCTCCGCGACACACCTTGACGAACCCCTTATTACACTAATATAATTACACTGCAGAGGAACCAATTTATGACATTTCTCCAAAACTTGAAAACGTCACGTCGTCGTTTAACTCATTGACTCCTGTAGTCGCATTTGAACTCACCTATTCCAAAAAAGTAAAGCCCACTGGCAGAATTCACTAGTTTTTGGTTTAGCAGTCAAATTCTATGATGATTTGATATGCACCATTCACTTGTTCATACCTGATTTATGACAGTTGACCATACTTTTCATTGATTTGGGCGAGTCTAAATATGACCATAGGGGTGAATGAAATAAGTGAAAAGTTATTGGGGATACGTAAAACATCAATAAAACAAACAATGCATGGCCTACAGTAAACAACAATAGTAAATTACCGGCAATCACATTGCATTAACTTATCAAAGCACCTAGGGCATTTAATACGGGGTCTGGTCAATTCGTCCCAAATCCAATTTGTCCCAACCAATTTTTTGCCGATTTGTCCCACTTTTGGTCAATTTGTCCCAACTTTTCTTTTGATCAGTTTGTCCCAATTTTTGCCGATTTGTCCCACTTCTGGTCAATTTGTCCCAAATCCAATTTGTTCAATCGTTTTAGGGACAAGTTGGCATTGGGACGAATTGACCAAAACTGGGACAAACTGGTATTGGACAAATGGGAATTGGAACAAATTGACCAGTATTTTTAATACTATGTATTAGCGTCGGAAGCAAATTGAAAGTGGTGGGGGGGGGGGGGGGCTAAAACCAACTAAAACAACATACTAACGCCCCCCGTCTATGGTTATGTCTATATTTGCCTAAGCCCCCCCTGGTTCCGACGCCTATGCTATGTATAATGTACCTGTATTTCGGTGAACCTATTTTGTTGTAGTCTACAAAAATAAGTAAAATCTTACCTACACGACCAAATGGCATGTAAGTAGCCTATATACTATGAATAATTTATGAGTCTCCCATACAAACTCGCAAATACATGCGTTTTGAATCTTATCCAAATAAATTAATTACATGCACGTCAGTGGGCTAGATAAGCCACACCTTTTTCAGATACAAGTATATGACAACTTTGTTGTTGTTTTACGCTCGTACTTTTTCCTCTTTTATGAAATGTCATGTACAGTATGGACTGGTGTCAATGCAGAAGATAGTTCTCTAGTGCGCCGCGTCTGTCGTGACATAGAGACTCGAATCCGGGACCTCGACTTGCTATGCCAGTGGATTAACCGACTTAGCCTGCGAGGAGTATATAGCCTATTGGCTCGCACGATAGATCTATAGGGCCTATGTTTTAGTGGTGGCACGTGGGTATCACAGAGTCTGGGCCCGTTTTACGAAAGGTCCTGAGCTGGCCTGGCTCAGTCGGTAGTGCGTTCGACTCTTGTTCGTGAGTTCGAGTCCAGCCGGCGGCAGGTCGGTCTCATGTCCTTCGGACTGAGACAGTAAAAACCGAGGTCCCGTGTCACAGTAGGTGTCCACACGTTAAAGAACCCTCACTGCTCAATGGCCGTAAGTGCCCAGTATAGGCCAAAATTTGAAGCCCTTCACCGGAATGTGGTGACGCCTCCATATGAGTGAAAGATTTGTGAGTGGGACGTTAAACAACAATAAACGAACAAACGAACGAAAGGTCCTAAGTCAAAAATCCTAATTTTTAGCAATAACTACCATGGCAACGCATCGCTGATTGTTCAGTCCCATGACAATAAGCACTAAGACTTAGAATTAAAGACTTAATTTTTTTTGTAAAACGAGCCCCAGACGTCTAGATTACGTGTATCCAATGCCGTAGGGTTGTAGCTGCGATAAAGGATACGTTAATTCCATTCAGAAGCTACACATCTTGTTTAAAGAAATCAAAAGTATATATGTCTATAATAGTTTATTTATTTTACAAAGATTAACAAATCATGTCAACTTATATAAAGGTATCTCGTAGTCTCTGATGTTGGCGTGCGGCAATCCTTGCCTTGGGGAAACCCGTTTTTCTCTGGGTATGTAGGCTATATAAGAGGATGTAGAATTGGGTTATTTGTCTGTACATAACATGTTTTGTTTACACTGTTTGGTCAACCAAGGGTTATACTAAAATGTGAAATCATGTGAAATACATTATAGGCTAGGTGTTTTAAAAAGGGCATGGACATATTCTCTAGCTAAATAACGTATTTCCCAGGTATGGGGAGGAGGTTTGGTAGCAACAGGGACGTTCTCGGGCCTAACACACTAGATAATTTTTCACTTATATGGTGTCGGCCAGGTTTTTAATGACAGAGCAAAGAATCTAGCTACAATGTACCCATGAGAGATCACCGATCTTCCGTAAGTAAACTGGCAAACTTTCTCACAATAACAGCTTAGGTTCTAGCGGGGCTCGAACCTGTGCTGATCAGAGCTCTAACTACTCGGTCAAGGGTGTCCCTTCTGCAACCAAATATATGTATAGCTCTTCGCTTTTTTTTATTCTATACACCTTTAGATCCTATATCGGTCAATGTTTCCTTTCAGAAATAAGGTCTGTACCTTTTATCAATACCCAATGGTTTAAATATTACATGTATCATGTTCCCATTATTTGATTTACCACGGGTTTTACCAAAACAAAACCCTGGTAAATCAAAAAGTGAGATCATGATACCTAGAATTAACTTCTTGTGAGGACATTATAGTAACCAAAGGCGGATCTTCAATTTTGAAAAACTGATACATGAAATAACATTGTTATGATATAACATTCAATGAATACATCAACACACACTTTGTAAATCCGTGTATCCTCTATTATTTACATGTAAATATGCATCGTGTGTGGTTCGTCTGTTACGTACTACCTGTAGCTAGGTGCACCAGTGAGTATGTACTATGAAAAAGTTAGGCTTGATTTATATGGGGTATACAGATTGAAATGTTTTTTTTATATATCGAACATGTATATATATATATATTTTTCAATGAAATCAACTTACCATATCGAGCACTCGTACTGCTGCTTTTGCTCTTCTGTTAAATCCAAAAATATTTCGTCGCTGTATCCCCCGGGTTTGACGTTTATTTTGGGGGACGAGAGATTTAGCATAACCTCTAGCAGAGTTATTAGTGGCTGAATGTCAGACATGTTTGTAAAGGAAGTTCTGTATATCTAAGTGTTAGGTCGATATCACCTCATGCAGAACAAACCAAGTTGATATCAAAATGTATCCGAATTATGATAAAATCATGATGATATCCCTTCTATCTTGATCACATACAATGTCTGCTGGAATTTCTTGCAAGGCTTAACAAGAACCTGCTAACTACACATGACTATTGATCACATATATATAGCAATAAGTATATATCAATATATAGACGGTTAACTGAAAATTGGCTTATTGCCAAAGCGTCGCTGGTTGCCTAAGCAGATTGGAACTGCTAGCGACATCTACTGTTAAAACGGTATATAATACAGTACCTGTAATCCAGGTTTTAGACGAATTTGAAATAAAAGGATAAGAAGATTAATACAAGAATTAATGGCAAAGAGCGAGACCTTAAAAGTGTATATAGAAAAATATAACACTTACACAAGATATTTTTGAATTTAGAACGACAGATCCTTGTAAAATAAAAATCACAGGATTCAATACATAGGCTAAAGCCATTTTTATTCTCAGAATATACATAAGGTTCTTTGTCTGGGATTTGAGTTTTAATTTGATTTTTTTAAAAAAGGCGGCCATTCTATAATAGATTTCAATTGAGTGGTTTGTTATCTGTTATTTATTTTGTTATTTACTTATCTATCGGTCGATTTATTTTTACTAGAATTAATAGGCCGAATATAGTAATTTTTTTATTTAAAAGGTGCATTAGCTGTGTTTTTTCTTCCTTTTTTACTACTTAGATTAATATACAATAACAAAAAATAGATATACACAGGCATAAAAAAATTAAATTCCTATATATTTTGTGAAAATTGCATGAGAAACCCAAGTTTGGCATTTTTTCACTTGCAATTGATTAACTCAACCTTATTACACATGTATAAGTACATAAATACCACACTTGCCCTGGCCTTATTTCCACAAAATATACGGGAATATAAGATTTTTATGCCTATTAATATACCTTTTATTTGTTATTGTACATCAAATATAAGTCCAAAAGTAGGAAAAATTGAATTTTTGGGGGGGGGGGGGGGGCAAACACAGCTAATGCTCTTTAAGAGAAGATACATTTCGTCCAACGTTTGGAATCTGAGAATTTAAATTTTCAGTTGAAACTTGACAATGATATCGATCTTGAGACTCGATTTATTGTGGTGAAATAATTAGTACGTCATTTAATGCAAATTTTGGGATAAAATCGGGTCCATTCAATTCTGGGCTTTTAAAATTGAACATATATTCTCTCGGAAGCATTGCCTACCATAGACCACGGGGAACACCTGGATTCTGTGTCTGGGAGCTAGAAAATGCCTCATGGGACTTCAAAATGGGCGATTCCAAAATGTATCTCGATAGCATACTAGACCTCACTGAATTCCACTTCACTTTGAATATTAAATCAATGAAATACGTTTACGTTTAAAAGGAAAGGCATACCCTAATTCAGCATTTGGAAGGAGTCATTTTCCTTTGGACTTGTGATTAAAAAGAAAGCTAGGTATAGCATAGCCCAGATTCAAAGCATACAGTTTGTCGCATGAGAAATTTGAAAATGTACCAGACTGAAGCAAATTTCTTTTGAGATGAATAATCAGAGTGATAATCGGATGAACAGGAGTACTTAACGTAGATAAATGCCTCTTCGGGCTTCCAAATTAAAAAAAAAGATGAAAGAGGCGTAAAACCAAAGCCATTACCAGCGATATATAGCTTTATATATCGCTGCCATTACCGAATAAATAAGTCATGCCTCACAATTAATCCAACAATTAAAAGTATTGTGTAGACATAAGCGCAGCAGTTGTACAAAAATGTGTAAAACATTTATTTTTATTTTTATAAAACAGATGGAAAACAAATTACCAAAATTTTCTCCTTTGCTCTAAATACTCAAAATAATTCATAACAACAAATCGTAGTGCTTTTCGCGAATTTAGTAGTTCTACGAGTTTTCTCCCTTTGATTGAAAAAAGGCTAAGGGGTGTGCACTAAATAGCCTCTCGGTCATGTTTGGAATATGAAAGATTCCGCCTGTACAGGAAATGCTCTATAATCACATCTTCAGTTCAACTTTTTTATTATTACACATAAAACTATTTGTTTTATTATTTATTTATTTTGCGGTGCATATCGATAGCTGTACCGTGGGGTCACCTGCTATTATCCTATTACACTATGATTAACTTCGTGGAATTAGTATTTAGTGCACATTGCCTAGCCTAACTGCAGGTGATTTTACAGTATGTATGACTAACAATAAAGTTTACCTCTGGATGACTAGTAGAACTTCTTTGTGGATGTAAAACATATATTTCTAAAATGATGTTTATGGGTAAAGTAACCTGGTAATATTGATAATCAGAAATATACTGATTGTGTTTTTAGATTTACCAGAATACATGTACATACAAATGGAATCACTGACAAAATATCCTGATTGTATTTTTAGATTTAACAGAGTATAGTAAAACCTGCTACAGCGGCCACCTCTATATAAGGATTACCTGTTTATAAAGGCCAGTTTTTTTCAAGTCCCTTGACTGCATACTTGAACCTGTGTATAAGGGTCACCTGCACATAAAGGTCAATATTTTCTGGTCCCTTGGGTGGCCCCTATAAACAGGTTTTACTGTACATACAAATGGAAATGTTGACAATATCATTATTGTATTTTTAGATTTACCAGAATTAAATGGAAACACTGACAATTATGCATTGTATCATGATGGTAATTATTTTGCTCCAAAATTCCCGAATTAAGTTGCCATGGACTTTTAAGTATTGTATTGTATATAAAGCTTAATTGTATCCTGTTTACGCCATACTCAGTTTTTCAGTTATATGGTGGCAGCCAGTTTTCAATGGTTGAGAAGAGGACCCGGTTACAATAATGTACCCGAGAAGAAACTACCGGCCTTCCACAAGTAATCTGGCAAACTTTCTCCCAAAAATCAGCTTAGGTCCTAGCAGGGCTAGTGAGGTACTTCATGGTTCTATGCTCTTATCACTCGGCCACAGATCCCCCCCCACACACACACACACATGCCCACGCCCACGTAGGTCGACAAGTCTGATTAGAGCAATGTATTTTTTTGTTATTATTTGTTGTATTTTGGGGCAAAAATACAAACTGCAATAACAAATTGCTCATATCAGACATTTCTCTAGACTGAATGTCAATATCGGATTCTGTTCGGATATCGGGGTGATTATGATCTCCGTGTTACTATCCCTGATTATATCTTATGTGCTAATCATGGGTGGGTAGAGGTGTCCAGTACACTCGGTATACACATACATGGTGATGTAGATATAAAAATAAATGATTTTCCGGGATTGGACTGATATCTATAAAGGACAGCCATGTTGATATCAAAGTGTACCTTGTTGAAAATACTGAAAATGATTATACATGTTAATCTAGTTTTAAAACACAAACTAATTATATAAAAATACACAATTAATGTAACGCAGGTAAATTGGCCTGTTCAAGGCTACTTCGTTTCAAGCGAAAATCTACAGACCAACATAGACTACATCTCTAGGCACACAATAAATAGACAAACTGATTGTCATATACAGTTTCAATACATTCTGTGGCAGATCCAGAAATATTGTTCATCTGAAAATGTCAGAGTCGTGGAGGCACTTTTTTTTTAGCACTAGATGTACTTCATATTGTCCACATATGTCTGCAACTTTAATCTGTACATTAAAAATGACATCTCCTTAACATGTTCAACACGTAGCAAAATAATAATGTACCAATGTAGGCACATTTTATGTACATAGAGGTCTAATTGTTTTCGTGTTAAATACAAATTATTGACAAACCTGAACATTCATTTCATTGATTACTAACAGCGAAATAAATAGCAAACCAACATGTTCCATCGATAAAAAATATTACTGCCATTACGATGTATTGAGAGCCAAACGGTGATTGCATTTAAATAACAGGTTCTATTTTCGTATTATTGATCTGTTTCCATTAGGTACTGCCTTTACAGTTCGATGTGTATCTCGACTAGTGCTGCCACCTGTCGGTAAAATTTCAGATACTGAAGCTGCTCAGACAAGATGGACGGAATTTGAAGAACAGCAGAATAATACGTGAGTTATTTATTGGTTATTACTTGGCAGTATCTTTGAGTTAAGCTAGAATTTTAATTCTAACTTGTCTTGTGGGAAGTAATTTATCTGTTTTAGGTTGAGTATATGTATCTGAAATACTGAAAATTAAAATTATTTTCGTTTCTGAAGTTTTGACGTCTCAGATCGATTTTTGACTTTAGTGTTAAACCTACTGTACTGTATTGTAATCAAGAACAACAGGTGTGTTTAACGACGTTCTGTGAGGTTTATATGTGTGTTTTTATTTTATAGTAATACTGTTTCCCCATTTCTATCTGTATTTTTGCTACAAATTCGTGAATAAGTTAAAAGTAGGTGTACCGTTATCAAAGTAGACATGATAATGTCTTCCCACTCAACAGAGGAATCTCTGTCAGTCACTGCCTCGCTGGTCTGATTTTCTGATAGTGTGAATGTGTTTCACATGAGTCAACAGAGATCTAATTGTAATACATGTAGCACACTACTGTTTTACTGTTTCACGCCAAACAAGAATGATGTGTTTCTTTTCAAATAAATTCGAATAAAATACTTAAAAGCACAAGTTATTAAAAGCACAAGTTTGGTTTATTAAAAGTACAAGTTTTTTGTTGTTGAGAAAGTGCTAAATCACTTTCGCTTTATAGAGAGAGAGAGAGAGGCAGAGAAGCAGTTTTTACAGTTCTAAGTACAATTTACAATTATATACAAAGTAGGCTTATTATACAAAATGTACAGTCTTTATTAGGCCAACAGAGCTACTGTAGTACTCCACTACATACACATGTGCTTAACACATTCGTCCTTAAGACACATTTGGACTGGTCTAAGTCAATTGATATACAGAAGAATCCAATGCTTTTCCGGGGTCAATGATTTAACATTATTCAGTTCGATGGGTCATCCTGATATGTAAACCCACCTATACACTACATGTAGGTCTACTAAATTCAACTTACATGTAGTACAGGCTGTACAGCTATTTCATTAATTGGGCACAATTGATATACATGTAAATGAGTCCAAGGTTGTCAAATAAAGACACTTCCATTGATAACATTGTATCTGCTAGTGGTACAAATGACAAGTTTTGTTTCTACAGTGTAAATGTACTTAATCATCAATCATTCATTGAAAAATAGATCAGATTTCCCAAGATCAATGAATATTTAAGTAAAGGTCATCATGGTACATGTACATATATGTAGTACATGTGTTTAGATACTAATAGAGACTGTTTCACTGAGTAATTCAGCACCTACAGTGTCTAGACTACAGTACACATTCGGTATTTGTAAATTGCCAGACAGTTATTTGAACCATGAACTAGCCTCTTACAATTGTAGTTGCTCTATCATATATATATGCATGAGCTACCTGGATTGACGTATTCACTCCAGATTGACTGTGTCATTACTTGTCATCTTTAGTATTCTAATTTAATACAGATCGGATACAAAAATCTTGCACTAAGTTCTGAAGTCTTACCAGAGCATTGTCAATCATTATTTACAAATTGTAGCACATTCCGTTTGAGGTAAATGGTCACAGAAAAAAAGTTACAGGTAAACAAAATCATAGGAATAATAGGAAAGTCACAGAAAAAAAGTCACAGTTTATATGGATACATGTATCATAATATATATGGTAGTTGACTTTTTTTGATAAAGTACATATATTTATTGCGACTTGCATTCATTAATAAAAATAAGGTAACTACATGCAGAGCTAATATATTGTTCGTAAGTCAGAAATAGTTATTTTCGCATAGTTCAAAGGATGCATTCTCTTTTATTTGTATATAAACAGAATCAGAATACCTACACTTAATGTCAATAATATTTACACTGCAAAATAAAAGAAACAATTATAAGAATAAAACAAAAAATTCAACAGTTGCTAGAATGTGGTCATCTTAGATTAATAACAAAATCAATAGGCATATCCAGAAATTCTGAAAGCCATGAAATGGCAATGTCCAAGCCCAATAAAAGACATGCAAACAGATGCAAATTCCTATCAGAAATAAAATGGGGCAGTTTTCCTACCTCCTTTATCTGCTATTCTAGTTACTTTTGTTCTAAATAAGAGTATATTTTTGACATTAATTTTCAGAAGTTTGTATGAGTTTTCTTAAGTATCTTGATTAGAAAAGAAAATCCCGACAATACAATATTTCACTTCAGATACTTGTGGAAATGTCTTTAGAATCTTTGTACATAATTTGTCCCAGAAAGAATGTCAGGAGGAGTGACAAAGTGCAAATCTATCTCTTAAAACTGAAAAAAGGAAAAGGGAAAAAGCTTTATATTTGTTCATCTATTGTGACTTTTTATCTGTGACCTTTTTTTCCTATTACCCATCCCCTAATAGATCTACTGTGTGGTACATGTGTACAAATTCAGGGATTAATAAATATTGTATTTTCAGCATGTGTGTACAGTGAAAGACTCCATTCTTAAAGCAGAATTTGCTATTTTGCTATTTTTCCGCAAATCTGTGCAGAAAATTTTCAATTACCCGATACATGTATATACATACAGTGAACCTGCTTTACAACGACATTCATTATAACGGAATATTCGGTATCCGACAAGAATCGCTTGGGAACAAATATACATGTACATAAAAAGTACTCATTACAACGGAATATTCAGTATCTGACTCCGACATTAGATTCCGGGAACAAATGTACAAAACTCAATGTAAATAAATTCTTTACTACGGCATAACATCACAGTAGAACCCACCTGCTGATCCGGCTATTGTTTTCAGTCTTGATTTTCTTCAAGGTTGAGATCACAGGTAAAAATAATTGTGTCAATAAAACAATTAAATTGTTCTCTAATCTATACTGATAGGTGATTGCCTAGGTGTGAACAATTGGCGCTTGAATCACCCTTACCTGTACAGTAGGCAGTAGGCCTAATGTTTATAAACCATCAGTAGGTTTCGTTAGAACTGAACCGACAGGAAGAGAAATACAAGCTGTGTACAAAATAAATAAAAAGATAAATAAATAAATAAATAAAAAATACATATAGTTGACAAATTCCGTTACGCTGCATGACCATGCCGATGTGGTTACAATGGCTGATCTTTAAATTACTTTAATCCTTGCGACAGCTGTAGACATTTTAGTAAAACTTTATTTATGAAGCACACTTTTAAGAGAATTGTATCAGCAATCTCAGAACTTTTTATTTAAGGAATTTATAATGAATTTAACTCGGAATCACGAGATATATTACATTCGGGCATTTTGTACATGATCCGTGCATTTCACGACCTCACCGATTTACGATATGCGACCGAAAAATATAATTGTGCATTGATGTTTACAATATTAACTTATTATATGCGTAAATGATATTCAAGGGAGCTAACTATGAAATGCCCAATACATCAAATTCATTACATTGACAAATTTGATATAACGTCATTCCTACGTGGGTACAAACACGGTCGTTGTAAAGAGGGTTCACTGTATATATATATATATATATATATATATATATATGTACAAATGTACATGTAACATATAAATTTATATTGTTTAGCTCACAATTGGTATACAAACAAAGGGTAATTTTTACAACTTTATGCACCACTCTGTCAAAACATCCATGTCTTCAGATAAAAACCAGGTCTTTTTTCTCAGTTTGGCCCATTTTGACATATATAAAATTTCCAAGAGGGTACAGGACCCTGTTTAAAAGGGTCTGTTAACCCCTGAAATTGTTTTAGTTTACAATTCATTTCTGTAGTGTTGGCATTGATTCTCTATTGAAAAGAAAAAGTAATAATGTTAAAATATATTATTACATTATATAACAATATTTTTATACATTGTATGTACGCATGTTCCATAAGATATTTTCATTATCCAGAGTTACCGCCCATCATAGCAGGTATTGATTGTGATGTCATTTGTTTGTGTGTAAAATGAAAAAAGATATCAATTGTGAAGTCATATGTTTCTGTGAAAACAACGTTACTTTCTCGCATAAAGACATGACGTCACAATCCATACCTGCTGGCATGGAAAATAACTCTGACTAACAAAAAGATAGAATACAAGTACAAGTATGTATACATGTACATTTTTACATCTAAATATTTAACAAAAAAATAGTGTGTGCTTAAGAATTATGCATAGTATGATGTATTTTAAAAAATCTCTGTAAAATAGGTGTCTTCTGGATCATATAGTACATATTGTATGACATATACATGTACATATATGTGGAAGGTGACTAACTACAGTAATGATAGATTCCAAAGAGTTTGTATAACAGGATGGGTACATTATGTGTATGTATGATGTACATGTAAATACTATATTACTAATTCAGAGCTTTTCTAACATATTTTGACATGGATCTAGCACCTGTAAAATTGGGATAGTCTCAAAAAATGGGAAAATAAGAACAAATTAAAAAATAAAAATATTACACATGATACCAGTGTTAATTGGTATAGGATTAACTTTGAAAGGACAAGAATGGGGATTCGGGGTCAGAAAATTGTGAATTTTGTGCCAGAAAATAAGAAAATTGTATCCAATTTTGTAGTGTTTTACTACCGTATATATGTAAAATTTGGAATGGGTTCTGTTTTTGACTCTTGTAAAACCCATGTTGTTGTAGGCATAGCTAGAAAATACATGTACTTGCTCCTGCCCTCAAAGTTCTTGAGAAATTTGAAAATATGTTGAATTGACTAAATACATGTATATTTTGCAAAATACATGTACAAATGTACAATCTCAGGTCAAAAGTGATTCCCCAAAAATGAATATATCTAAATAACCTTAGTAAATTTGCACTTTTTCAATAATGTTTCTAGAATTTGTCAATTGTCCAATTTTAACAAAATTTCATCCACAGAACATTGAGGTTTTGGTACTTAATCAGTAGAAATTCCATTGCAATCTATTTATTATTTCAGGAGAAATACATTATTTTTCATGAGAGTAAAATTCTAGTAAGATCATTTGATGAATAATGTACAAAGATAATGAACAGATCTGTGATGTAATTCATAAACACCAAAATAAAACTTTCAATACATACATGTAAGTATTCTAACAAAAACTGCTATCACAATTAGGCCCAGATTTCCAAGGTTAAACATGCCATTTTTCTTCAATTTTGGATGTCTCCCAAATCCAGAGGACAAAATAAAGAAATGACAGAATTACTAATGTTATATAGTTAAAATCATTAATGGGGAAACACTTTTGACCTATTACTGTACATGTACCCAATTTTGAGTCCACCACATCAAATCCAGGATCATTTGTACAAGATAAGATCAAAGAGATATACAAGATCAAGTGCCATTTGTTTAGTTAAGTGATCCTTGGAAAATCATTGATATTCAATGCTGCTATAAACCTCCTGGGACCATTCTATATTAATGCAGACTTACACCTTCAGAGAAATCCCTTTGTTCATAATTGACATTGATTTTTTTGCCTTGGCTTTATGCAGAGAATTGACAATGCATGACTACACATCAATATGCTACAATAATATACATGTATATATTTACCTCCATTGATTAGAACTAATTATATAATGGCAATTCATATGACTTGTTTTGGTGTAGGTGAATAGAACTACATATACATATCATTATACACATGTTAAATTGTGTTGTGTCTAAAATTACATAAAGTGTAGTTGATCATGATAATGATGGTACATGGCAATGTATGAACTTTTGTCTAGGCTGTTGATATTCAATTTTCATAGTTTTGTATGGATTCTGTATAATTACAAATGACTGGTCGATAGTTTAGGATTTAATATTCTGGTGCTGCATCTGTACATGTGCATGTAGATAATAAGATACAATGTATATAACCAATACATAACAGAACAGGTAGAGTATATAATGTAAATTTACTTTGTTTTTATTTATTCCCACATTTTTTAAAGACTGAGGGCTGTGCACCAAGCAGTTTGGATCAATAGTACATGCACTTTTAAGTAAGGCTACCATCAACTGTATGATGCAACTCTTACACACTTTTATAAGGATACCGGTACTCCTTATTTAGACCCATTTCCGTACAATAAACCAAATATGGTAGATTGTCAAATATCTTAATTAATTTAGCCTACATATTCTTCTTGGTCTTCTTTTCACAATTTTTTTATGCCCAGATAAGTGATTTAGGCCTACCTGGGTCACTTACATGAATTCATGGAAAGATGTAATACTACAGTCATTGTACATGTAAAGTTATACATGTGGCAGATTTCACCTGTGCCAGTGTTACATGGACAGAAACACTAAAATAAATTGAATTAATGACATGAACTACATGTAATTATTCAATTTTTTTTATGCATGGATATGAAATTTAGTGTAATATTACATCAAACTGATACAGACATGTACTCACATAAAATGATCTATGTTATTGCCCTGTGTTTTATAGTCTATGTAAAAATTGAACCCAGAAGAGGACATGATACACTCCCTTCAATTCTAAGTCTGATTTCCTTTTTTTCAGATGTTGAAAAATACCTGTTGTATAAAACAGATTAATTTGTTCTCTATTTTATCCAAAATTAATTTAAAAAGAGTACCAGTACTTTTGTAGTCCTTACATTACAAGTTTTCATTTCTTTTATTCTACAGATGTGTATGTTTAAATCTAAAATGCTGCTACAAAAACTTTTAAAAAATATTACATGTACAAGAATGTGACCCAAAATTAAGAAATTGTTGAAAAGATTTAAATGAACAGTAAATATACAGGTAAAGAGAGTACAGTCACATTTCTACTGTTTTCACCTTTAGGTATAAAGTGGAGCCTGTCTTAAGAGACCAACCTATCTGCCACTGAAATGTGGTACCTCAAGACAGGTGGTCTCTCAAAAATGGTTTTATTTAAAAGATTAGTCTGATTACTTAACTTTGAGTGGTTTTCAGAATGATGTCTCAAAAGACAGCTGGACTTTCATGAGAGTGGTCTTTCAAGACAGGTTCCACTGTAGGTATATTTGTAACATGCTTATTTAGGCCTACATCTGTACATGTGTAGATGTGCTTTTTGTCTGTGAATCTTGTCACAGCAGGCTTCCTACATGTACATGTACCTGATTGTTTGATAACATCAAACTGAGAGATCCATGTTATCAATGATTTAGCAAATTCACAGTTTCTCCATATAAACTTAAGATCTGCAACAACTGAAACAATGGAATGAGATACAGGTGTCATTTACAGGTTGAAATTGAAGTATAGAGCATGTACATTCTATCCTGTGTGTTATGTAAGAGGAAATTGATGATAACAGATCAACACCCCATGATTAGAGGAAAGATGCCAACAGCTAGCATTATAGTTATATATCAGCCTCTACATGTACAGAATGTGTGGTATACATAACTATCACTCAATGTGTTAATTAGGATCAACTTCTATATGTATACTATATATTATGTTATTGTCAATCAATGCATTGGTATATAGTCAAAATATATACATCATAACATGTACATTTGTATACAATGTACATACATTACATGATGGCTAGATCATATTGATAACTCTGAAGCAGTTGTTGACCTCAAGTTTACCTACCTACATCTGTAGAGTCTTAGCTCATTATGTAACTATAGCAGCTGCCTTCTGATAGACTTATACATGTACAGTTTGTAGTTTATAGATCAATGTGTATGTTGGAATGGGAGTGAACTTGGTATCATACTCATAGTGATCATCAGTATCTGGCCTATGACAGGTACATCACTACATGTACAGTTTGTAGTTTATAGATCAATGTGTATGTTGGAATGGGAGTGAACTTGGTATCATACTCATAGTGATCATCAGTATCAGGCCTGTGACAGGTGTATCACTACATGTACAGTTTGTAGTTTATAGATCAATGTGTATGTTGGAATGGGAGTGAACTTGGTATCATACTCATAGTGATCATCAGTATCTGGCCTATGACAGGTATATCACTACATGTACAGTTTGTAGTTTATAGATCAATGTGTATGTTGGAATGGGAGTGAACTTGGTATCATACTCATAGTGATCATCAGTATCTGGCCTATGACAGGTACATCACTACATGTACAGTTTGTAGTTTATAGATCAATGTGTATGTTGGAATGGGAGTGAACTTGGTATCATAGTGATCATCAGTATCTGGCGTTTGGCAGGTGTATCACTACATGTACAGTTTGTAGTTTATAGATCAATGTGTATGTTGGAATGAGAGTGAACTTGGTATCGTACTCATAGTGATCATCAGTATCTGGCCTATGACAGGTACATCACTACATGTACAGTTTGTAGTTTATAGATCAATGTGTATGTTGGAATGGGAGTGAACTTGGTATCATACTCATAGTGATCATCAGTATCTGGCGTTTGGCAGGTGTATCACTACATGTACAGTTTGTAGTTTATAGATCAATGTGTATGTTGGAATGGGAGTGAACTTGGTATCATACTCATAGTGATCATCAGTATCAGGCCTGTGACAGGTATATCACTACATGTACAGTTTGTAGTTTATAGATCAATGTGTATGTTGGAATGGGAATGAACTTGGTATCATACTCATAGTGATCATCAGTATCTGACCTATGACAGGTATATCACTACATGTACAGTTAGTAGTTTATAGATCAATGTGTATGTTGGAATGGGAGTGAACTTGGTATCATACTTATAGTGATCATCAGTATCTGGCCTATGACAGGTATATCACTACATGTACAGTTAGTAGTTTATAGATCAATGTGTATGTTGGAATGGGAGTGAACTTGGTATCATAGTGATCATCAGTATCTGGCGTTTGGCAGGTGTATCACTACATGTACAGTTTGTAGTTTATAGATCAATGTGTATGTTGGAATGGGAGTGAACTTGGTATCATAGTGATCATCAGTATCTGGCGTTTGGCAGGTGTATCACTACATGTACAGTTTGTAGTTTATAGATCAATCCTGTTTTCGGAATAAATTGGAAATGTAATTTTTGACCTGTTTTTTTTTGACATCTTTCCCAGCTTTGTTATTTTCATTCCTTTTTAAGTATCCTCCACTGGTAAGGAGTGTTAAAATGATGTGTAAATTTGAGATTCCCATATTTGTAAGATACCAACACAAATCAAGTTAGCGTTGTGGCCCATGGGCCTCTTATTTGTAAGTGGACTGTAGATTATGGTGGAGTGGTAATTTAAGAGCACCTTGCTTCAAATCATGATGTTTTTCACCACTGACCCATGTGGTTTTAAGCAGGAACTTAAGCTGATTATATCAGGGAGTACAATGCTTGTTTACATCAAGAAGGCCAGTGGTATCATGTTCATCAAGTACAGTGTTAACTCCTCTGCTACATTGTATTAAACTGGTCGCCACTGTATAACTGACAAATTGTTGAATGTGGCACTTTTAATCCTATTTTTCCTCATAACATGATATCATTAATCATTTTTTGTTGCTGATTTTTTATCCTGGTAGGCTGGTAGCAAATAAAAAAAAATAACGGTAGCAAATTTGCTTCTTGTAATTTCAAACTATTAATTTCAAACCCTTGTACATACATATACATATGTACATGTATACATTTACATTTATTTATTAGTTTTTATCTCAAAATTTGGCTTGTTTCAAAGTATTTTTCTGGTCTGATGAATCAAAATGTTACAAAATTGTTACTTGTTATCTCAAAGTTACCATCTGCGATTGAAGGTTTACATTTTATACGCAGAAATCATTCTTAAAATTTGTTGTTTACCTTCAAAACACGGAACAATCAACTTCTGTTAATGAGCCAAGATGAAATTAAAAACTGCTAAGATCCAATTCAAATTAAGCAGTACCCTGAGTAGGTGTATCTGTACCCTGAGTAGGTGTATCTGTACCCTGAGTACATGTAGGTGTATCTGTACCCTGAGTAGGTATATCTGTACCTTGAGTAGGTGTATCTGTACCCTGAGTAAGTGTAATTGTACCCTGAGTAGGTGTATCTGTACCCTGAGTAGGTGTATCTGTATCCTGAGTACATGTAGGTGTATCTGTACCTTGAGTAGGTGTATCTGTACCCTGAGTAGGTGTATCTGTACCCGGAGTAGGTGTATCTGTACCCTGATTACATGTAGGTGTATCTGTACCCTGAGTAGGTGTATCTGTATCCTGAGTACATGTAGGTGTATCTGTACCTTGAGTAGGTGTATCTGTACCCTGAGTAAGTGTAATTGTACCCTGAGTAGGTGTATCTGTACCCTGGGTAGGTGTATCTGTACCCTGAGTAAGTGTAATTGTACCCTGAGTAGGTGTATCTCTACCCTGATTACATGTAGGTGTATCTGTACCCTGAGTAGGTGTATCTGTACCTTGAGTAGGTGTATCTGTATCCTGAGTACATGTAGGTGTATCTGTATCCTGAGTACATGTAGGTGTATCTGTACCTTGAGTAGGTGTATCTGTACATTGAGTAGGTGTATCTGTACCCTGAGTAGGTGTATCTGTATCCTGAGTACATGTAGGTGTATCTGTACCCTGAGTAAGTGTAATTGTACCCTGAGTAGGTGTATCTGTACCCTGATTACATGTAGGTGTATCTGTACCCTGAGTAGGTGTATCTGTACCTTGAGTAGGTGTATCTGTATCCTGAGTACATGTAGGTGTATCTGTACCCTGAGTAGGTGTCTCTGTACCCTGAGTAAGTGTAATTGTACCCGGAGTAGGTGTATCTGTATCCTGAGTACATGTAGGTGTATCTGTACCTTTAGTAGGTGTATCTGTACCCTGAGTAAGTGTAATTGTACCCTGAGTAGGTGTATCTGTACCCTGAGTAGATGTATCTGTATCCTGAGTACATGTAGGTGTATCTGTACCCTGAGTAGGTGTATCTGTACCCTGAGTAAGTGTAGTTGTACCCGGAGTAGGTGTATCTGTACCCTGATTACATGTAGGTGTATCTGTACCCTGAGTAGGTGTATATGTATCCTGAGTACATGTAGGTGTATCTGTACCTTGAGTAGGTGTATCTGTACATTGAGTAGGTGTATCTGTACCCTGAGTAGGTGTATCTGTATCCTGAGTACATGTAGGTGTATCTGTACCCTGAGTAAGTGTAATTGTACCCTGAGTAGGTGTATCTGTACCCTGAGTAGATGTATCTGTATCTTGAGTACATGTAGGTGTATCTGTACCCTGAGTAGGTGTCTCTGTACCTTGAGTAGGTGTATCTGTTGTCCAATAAGAATAGAAAATTTGTGAATTGAAAATTTTGGTTATCTCGAATTTTGGATATCTTGAAGTAAATGGGGCAGTCCCGTGAATTTCGAGATAGCGAGATTCCACTTTGTATGTATATATATATATATTTATATATATATACATATACATATACATATACATATACATTTGTAATTTATGCATAATACAATAGCAATGATATCTATTACATTTTGTAATTATACATTTGTAAATATATCAAATGTTAATGTAAATTTTTGTTTTGGTTTTTAGACTACTAAATATAACAGATGGAAGAAGAAGAGGACTACACCAATATCCGTACAAGTCAACAACTGACAAAATTATCACAGGATTAATCCACAAAATGAAGCCCCCAGCAGAACTACTTGCCAGCACTATTGCTGTTTGTATATTCTGTGTAACCATGGCCACAGATAATAAGATAGGTAGGATGATGATGAAGATGATGATGATGTAACTGCATATTATTACTTTTGTTAGATACCTTTAAAGATATATCTTTCTCTGATAATCCTTGTATAGATGTATTCTTGTGTGTTGTGATTTAGTAAAGCTTCTGTCTACTGGAATAGTTTTTATGGATTGGTTGCATGCATTTCTTTTTGTTTAAATTCAGATCCAGACATATCAAGGTCATTGATTATATGCCTCTCTTATAATTTGTGAAAGGAAAAAAAATTGAACAAGATATTTGATCAATATCCATTGATGTAATTTAAACACAAACTTATTAATGTATATCAGTAAAATTCTTAAAAAGGAATCAACATCTGGATTATTTTTCTAGATATGTGTGACAAATTTCTTATTGGTCGTTACCCTCAGTTCTGTATGAGAAAAAGAATAAGTATTTTATAAAATTTTATCATTCACATTTCCACTAAAATAGGGGATGTTGATTTAAGTTCTTGTGAGATAAAATTCTTTACATCACTTCCACTCTAGCCCTTCAGTAAAAATCTGTATTGAAATCAATTAACAAACAATGAAATATTGATATTCGGCATCAGCTGGTACTGTGTTTATGATTGGATATGTTATGACACAAACATGTGATGTATTATTGATAAACTGTCGTAACCTCCGCACATGTGTAAATTAATTAATGTGATTACATTTTGCCATCACGATGATTGCTGCATGGTTACAAGACTGGTAGTGTTTGTATTCAAACGTAGGATATTCAACTATATGCTGTGGAATAAAAACATACAACCTAGAGGATGAATCACAATGCATACAAACTAGAAGATGAATCATAACAAATACATACAATCTAGAAGATGAATCATTACAAATACATACAAACTAGAAGATGAATCATTACAAATACATATAAACTAGAAGATGAATCATAACAAATACATACAAACTACAAGATGAATCATAACAAATACATACAAACTACAAGATGAATCATTACAAATGCATACAAACTACAAGATGAATCATAATGCATCAAAACTAAAAGATGAATCATAATGCATACAGACTAGAGGATGGATCATAATGCAGACAAACTAGAAGATGAATCATAACAAATACATACAAACTACAAGATGAATCATAACAAATACATACAAACTAGAAGATGAATAATTACAAATACATACAAACTACAAGATGAATCATAATAAATACATACAGACTAGAAGATGGATCATAATGCAGACAAACTAGAAGATGAATCATAACAAATACATACAAACTACAAGATGAATCATAACAAATACATACAAACTAGAAGATGAATAATTACAAATACATACAAACTACAAGATGAATCATAATAAATACATACAGACTAGAAGATGGATCATAATGCAGACAAACTAGAAGATGAATCATAACAAATACATACAAACTAGAAGATGAATCATAATAAATACATACAAACTAGAAGATGAATCATAATAAATTCATACAAACTAGAGGATGAATCATAATAAATATATACAAACTAGGAGATGAATCATTACAAATACATACAAACTACAAGATGAATCATAACAAATACATACAGACTAGAGGATGGATCATAATGCAGACAAACTAGAAGATGAATCATAACAAATACTTACAGACTAGAAGATGAATCATAACAAATACATACAAACTACAAGATGAATCATAATGCATACAAACTAAAAGATGAATCATAACAAATACATACGAACTAGAGGATGAATCATAACAAATACTTCATTATACTTTTGATTAGTTGTCACAGTAAACTTAGTTTAATTGTAGCTCACACAAGCTTTTGTGATCGATGTCTCACTTAGTTAGTATCAAGATGTCACTAGGTACAAGTTCATGTAAATAATTAACATGTCATCTTCAAAATTTGATATTGTTATTGATTTGGTCAGGAGTTAAGAGTTTGTTGGAAAAGGGATCTCTAGTTAACTGGGTATCTATATACATGTAGAATATCACATGTTATACATCTCATCTCTAGTCAAGTGGGTAGAACATCACACTCTATATATCTCATCTCTAGTCAAGTGGGTAGAACATCACACTCTATATATCTCATCTCTAGTCAAGTGGGTAGAACATCACACTCTATATATCTCATTTCTAGTCAAGTGGGTAGAACATCACACTCTTTATATCTCATCTCTAGTCAAGTGGCTAGAACATCAAACTCTATATATCTCATCTCTAGTCAAGTGGGTAGAACATCACACTCTATATATCTCATCTCTAGTCAAGTGGGTAGAACATCACACTTATACATCTCATCTCTAGTCAAGTGGGTAGAACATCACACTCTATATTTTTCATCTCTAGTCAAGTGGGTAGAACATCACACATTATACATCTCATCTCTAGTCAAGTGGGTAGAACATCACACTTTATACATCTCATCTCTAGTCAAGTGGGTAGAACATCACACATTATACATCTCATCTCTAGTCAAGTGGGTAGAACATCACACTCTATATATCTCATCTCTAGTCAAGTGGGTAGAACATCACACTCTATATATCTCATCTCTAGTCAAGTGGGTAGAACATCACACTCTATATATCTCATCTCTAGTCAAGTGGGTAGAACATCACACTCTATATATCTCATCTCTAGTCAAGTGGGTAGAACATCACACTCTATATATCTCATCTCTAGTCAAGTGGGTAGAACATCACACTCTATATATCTCATCTCTAGTCAAGTGGGTAGAACATCACACTCTATATATCTCATCTCTAGTCAAGTGGGTAGAACATCACACTCTATATATCTCATCTCTAGTCAAGTGGGTAGAACATCACACTTTATACATCTCATCTCTAGTCAAGTGGGTAGAACATCACACATTATACATCTCATCTCTAGTCAAGTGGGTAGAACATCACACTCTTTATATCTCATCTCTAGTCAAGTGGGTAGAACATCACACTCTATATATCTCATCTCTAGTCAAGTGGGTAGAACATCACACTCTATATATCTCATCTCTAGTCAAGTGGGTAGAACATCACACTCTATATATCTCATCTCTAGTCAAGTGGGTAGAACATCACACTCTATATATCTCATCTCTAGTCAAGTGGGTAGAACATCACACTCTATATATCTTATCTCTAGTCAAGTGGGTAGAACATCAGACTCTATATATCTTATCTCTAGTCAAGTGGGTAGAACATCACACTCTATATTTAAGTGGGTAGAACATCACACTCTATATATCTCATTTCTAGTCAAGTGGGTAGAACATCACACTCTATATATCTCATCTCTAGTCAAGTGGGTAGAACATCAAACTCTATATATCTTATCTCTAGTCAAGTGGGTAGAACATCACTCTATACATCTCATCTCTAGTCAAGTGGGTAGAACATCACACTCTATATCTCATCACCAGTCAAGTGGGTAGAACATCACACTCTATATCTCATCACCAGTCAAGTGGGTAGAACATCACAATCTATATATCTCATCTCTAGTCAAGTGGGTAGAACATCACAATCTGTACATCTCATCTCTTGTCAAGTGGGTAGAACATCACGCTCTATATATCTCATCTCTAGTCAAGTGGGTAGAACATCACACTCTATACATCTCATCTCTTGTTAAGTGGGTAGAACATCACACTTTATATATCTTATCTCTAGTCAAGTGGGTAGAACATCACACTCTATATTTAAGTGGGTAGAACATCACACTCTATATATCTCATTTCTAGTCAAGTGGGTAGAACATCACACTCTATATATCTCATCTCTAGTCAAGTGGGTAGAACATCAAACTCTATATATCTTATCTCTAGTCAAGTGGGTAGAACATCACTCTATACATCTCATCTCTAGTCAAGTGGGTAGAACATCACACTCTATATCTCATCACCAGTCAAGTGGGTAGAACATCACACTCTATATATATCTCATCTCACAATCTGTACATCTCATCTCTTGTCAAGTGGTAGAACATCACACTCTATATATCTCATCTCTAGTCAAGTGGGTAGAACATCACACTCTATATATCGCATCTCTAGTCAAGTGGGTAGAACATCACAATCTATACATCTCATCTCTTGTTAAGTGGGTAGAACATCACACTTTATACATCTCATCTTTAGTCAAGTATGTAGAACATCACACTCTATATATCTCATTTCTAGTCAAGTGGGTAGAACATCACACTTTATAATCTAGTCTCTAGTCAAGTGGGTAGACCATCACGCTTTACACATTTCATCTCTAGTCAAGTGGGTGTGATCACACTATACATCTCATCTCTAGTCAAGTGGGTAGAACATCACACTATATATCTCATGTTTAGTCAAGTGGGTAGAACATCACACTCTATATATCTCATCTCTAGTCAAGTGGGTAGAACATCACAATCTATACATCTCATCTCTAGTTAAGTGGGTAGAACATCACACTTTATAATCTAGTCTCTAGTGAAGTGGGTAGACCATCACGCTTTATAATCTCATCTCTAGTCAAGTGGGTAGACCATCACGCTTTATAATCTCATCTCTAGTCAAGTGGGTAGACCATCACGCTTTATAATCTCGTCTCTAGTCAAGTGGGTAGACCATCACGCTTTACACATTTCATCTCTAGTCAAGTGGGTAGAACAACATACTCTATACATTTCATCTTGAGCCAACCTGGCTCAGTTGGTAGCGCGCTCGACTCTTGATCATGAGGTTGTGAGTTCGAGTCCAGCCGGCAACAGTTCGGTTTCCTGTCCTTTGAACGAGACAGTAAAACCCGAGGTCCCGTGTCACAGTAGGTGTCGGCATGTTTGCCGGCATTTGGTGACGTCTCCATATGAGTGAAAGATTCTTGAGTGGGACGTTAAACAACAATAAATATCAGAATCTATATATCTCATCTCTAGTCAAGTGGGTAGACCATCACACTCTATATATCTCATTTCTATTCAAGTGGGTAGAACATCAGACTTTACACATCTCATCTCTAGTTAAGTGGGTAGAACAACAGACTTTACACATCTCATCTCTAGTCAAGTGAGTAGAACATCAGACTTTACACATCTCATCTCTAGTCAAGTTGGTAGAACATCAGACTTTACACATCTCATCTCTAGTCAAGTGGGTAGAACATCAGACTTTACACATCTCATCTCTAGTCAAGTTGGTAGAACATCAGACTTTACACATCTCATCTCTAGTCAAGTGGGTAGAACATCAGACTTTACACATCTCATCTCTAGTTAAGTGGGTAGAACATCAGACTTTACACATCTCATCTCTAGTTAAGTGGGTAGAACATCAGACTTTACACATCTCATCTCTAGTCAAGTGGGTAGAACATCAGACTTTACACATCTCATCTCTAGTTAAGTGGGTAGAACATCAGACTTTGCACATCTCATCTCTAGTCAAGTGGGTAGAACATCAGACTTTACACATCAGGGCTCTACATTAAGGATTTTTTTCACTTGTTCAAACAATAATGTCAAAAGTAACTTGCCTGAATCACAAATCCACTTGTCCGTAATTTACAAAGAAAAGAAAAGCATAGGATTACAAAAATAAAAAAATTAATCAAAAAGTTAAAAAATTAAAATGAAAAAAAACATCTGGCCTACTAGGTAAGAGAATATTCATCATACGACAAAAAATAAAAGCAACAACAATGATAGAGATGTTACCAATAGAAAAAAAAAGAAAACAAAACAAAACAAATATGTGTATTCACAGACTATGATAAAGTCTAATATTTGCCACTTTTCAAAATAATTAGATCTACACTGTTTTAATAAACAAATGATTATCATTGGAAGTGTGATCTTGGGAGGTTGATTGATTGCAAAGTGTTTTAAAACTGCTCTCAATTTCAACTGTCTTTCTTTTCTGAACGCAGTTTTCAGTATTATTTTGTTTATCAGTCATAAACCAATAAGTTGTCAAACCCATGTTTCAGGTAAATTATGTAATCAAATCAGGGTCACTGCTGCCTCAAAAGCTATTAATTTCTCCTAGGCGCCAAGCGTTAAGTGTATATTTTTGGAAGACCTCATGACTCTACATTCGCATCTACTTTATTATGATTCTATCGAAGTCAACATCTATCTATATGTTTATGCATAGGAAGATAAAACTATCACAATGTTTATCTGCGTAATTCAAGCTTCACTTTTAAATTGTACATTAAATGGATATAAATCAATTTAGTTAAGGTTTGAAATAACAAATTATAAATATTGCTGATTATTTTAACTTGTCCCCTCGGACAAGTGCTCAGGTAGATTTACTTGTCCGAGTTAATTTTCACCTGGACACGGACAAGTGGACAAGCATTAATGTCGAGCCCTGCACATCTCATCTTTAGATATGTGGGTAGAACATCACACTTTACACTAGGGCTGTCATTGATAGACTCGATATTGATGTATTGATATAGAAGTTCATTCGATACGATAATTGATACATATTTTTAGTATCGATACATCTCATAATGCATCTCACAGGATGTATTTTGTTTTACAATTTCCAAAATTTTCCATTTGTTTTACTTTATTTTATTGAACTATGTTATATTTTTGTGTAATTGTACAATTTGTTCAAATAAACAATGTTTTCTTTGCAATGTTTTTTTTTCAATCTTCAGATAATAAAATACTCAATAAAACACCTAAATATTATAATGAATCTATATATTTTGAATACATTTTATAGACGTACCAAATTAATTGATTATCGATATATCAATATCTTTTTACTTATCGATATAGAATTTCTCATCAATGACAGCCCTACTTTACACATCTCATCTCTAGTCAAGAGCAGCCATGCATGTTTTGGGAGGCAGGGGTTGGATTCCATTCTGGCTATGCAATTTTTCCTACCCTATATTACTATTAACATTTATGGTATCCAACTAAACAATCCACAGTATGGTATTTTATACTTTTGTGGGAGACGAAGAGCGGAACAGGGACTGTGTTTTGTTTGACACTCTAGCTCAGTGGGTAGAGCAACTGCATGGATTGCCTGAGGTCTGAGGCACAGGTCTGAGGTCAAAGCCCAGTCAAGCTATGGCCATGCCTGTTTTCCTCTGATACCTGTTACATTTGGACAGAAAACACTGACACTTTCAGGTCTTATAGCCAAAGATTTTTAGTTCCTGATATCTTAAAATAAACTCCTTCTAAGAGAGAATTTTTTTGTAATAGAAAAAGTAAAGTTCTATGTAATGAATTGTTACATGGAGCTGAGTTTCTTTTGATAGAGATTAGAACATTGTAGTATTAATTATTCTACAGTGAGGTTTTGGGGTAATGGTTCACAAGCTTTTCCATGTTTTCTTGCTTTTTGTTTTTATTTTTGAATTTTTACATTACATCATCAAGGTCACCTGGCCTTCTTTCACCTACACCTACACCTAGTACTTTATGTAGGTCACTGCGTACCTCTTTTCACTTCATTCTGTCAGTTTTGTTGTTGTTAATCGCATGTTTATTTTGTTTGATGTGATTTTTGTTTTGTTTATTATAGTAACAGGATGTATAATTTTCTGTGGAATGGTTAAATTTAGTGTACATGTTCATGTAAGTATATACAACTCTTATGTTTATTAATATTTCAGTGAGAATTGAATTGAAATTTTTTTTTTCGGTTTGATGGTATAATCCCATTAATTTTATTGCTTTCACAAGGTTTCATGCATGTTTCTTTGCTATTATGTCATTGAAAAACATATGCCATTATACACATGTAGGTCAAATTGTTTCTTGAATTCTCTTAATGGTTGTATTTTGTAATTTTATAAGATTTCTTATTATATTTTTGAAAGGTACATGTAAATTCATGTACTAGCATGCCTCCTTTTGTATTATTTCTAAAAACTTCATAACTGGTAGACCCTTACCAGTGAAACAGATTGGAGGGAGGAAATCTAACATTTGACTGCATCTGTCTCTCTGTCCAGATAAGGTTTAGGCTAAAAATGTGTAAATGCTCCCCAGTCTGTCAATAATGGTTTCACAGGTAGAGGACATATTTTGATTCATCAGTACATTTGTACTCTCAGAACACTTTTTTAAACAACAATCATGTTTCAAATGTATTTAAGATTTTCATGAAAGTTTTTTTTTTTTTTTTTTTTTTTTTTTTTTTTTTTTAACAGTTGTAAGAGCTATGGTACATAAATCTATTGAACACAGCATACAGTATTAATGCTATTGGAATACATTACTAAGGGGGGTAATCTAAAGGTGTGTTTTTTTGATAACATTGTAAGAGTTATGTTTCTTGGTTGAAATTTATTTGTTTTAATTCTTTATTATAGATTTTTAGACAGCCATGTCTTAATTAAACTGGTTCCCTATGAAATTGGCTCATTATGAAATTGGCAAAATAGTTGCATTGGAATCTCACTCAAGATAACATTTATCAGTAAACAAGAAGCACTTGAAATATGCATAAATTCTTTTTCGTTCACTAGTTAACTACATGTATGTTTATAATGATTGATCATAAATTGATCAATTATTTTCAGGGTACAAGAAAATTGGTCTTTATAGGGAGGAGGTCCTTATATAGAGGTTGATTAGTACACCAATGGTACTTGGGGACAGAAAAAAATGGTCTTTGTGACCAGGTGATCTTTATACACAGGTGGTAGCTAAAGCAGGTTTTACTGTAATTTAATTTTAAAAGTTAATGTTTCTTGTTTGAGCTATGTACAATACTTACAGATGTTGTTGATATAATTTCCTAAATTTTACAGTCTATATGGACAAGTATGGCTTCTGTCAGAGTGATCAATATATCTACGTGAATGATGAATCTGTCACAGTGAAAGCGAAAGGAAGCCAGGAAGTATACCAAGCGATGAAATGTACAGTCATGTTTAAAACGGACCAAGATGAACAGCTTTGTGTAAAGTTTACCAGTTACAGTATTAAAGATTGCTCAGTGAGCCTTTTGGTCTACAATAAGAACTCTGCATCAGGTCCATATATGGTAATTATAAAATTATGACATTTGCCGTAATTATTCATTGTTGTATCGTATGTCGAAGATAATGATTCATTCTTATATTTGTATATCATTATGTGGAACTAATAGAATTCTTACACTGGTGTTTCGTGGATAAGTGAATCTCCGCCAGGGTGGTAAAAATGTGGTTGCCCAATCTGAGGGTTTAGATTTCCCTTTCCACTCAATACCCCCACCCCCATTTTTCAATTAAAATCTGTAACAATATTAAATGTACTGTGTTCTCATCACATAGAAGTCCTGCCTCATGAAATTATATTTTGACGTCATAGTGCATTTCTGCTAATCGGAAAAATATCATTCTTACATTAAATCGTATAAAGAATTGTTTTGTTTGAATGGTGTTTTATGCCACTTGGAACAATTTACCAATTATATAGTGTTTTATGCCACTTGGAACAATTTACCAGTTATATGGTGTTTTATGCCACTTGGAACAATTTACCAGTTACATGGTGTTTTATGCCACTTGGAACAATTTACCAGTTATATGGTGTTTTATGCCACTTGGAACAATTTACCAGTTATATGGTGTTTTATGCCACTTGGAACAATTTACCAGTTATATGGTGTTTTATGCCACTTGGAACAATTTACCAGTTATATGGTGTTTTATGCCACTTGGAACAATTTACCAATTATATGGTGTTTTATGCCACTTGGAACAATTTACCAATTATATGGTGTTTTATGCCACTTGGAACAATTTACCAATTATATGGTGTTTTATGCCACTTGGAACAATTTACCAATTATATGGTGTTTTATGCCACTTGGAACAATTTACCAATTATATGGTGTTTTATGCCACTTGGAACAATTTACCAGTTATATGGTGTTTGATGCCACTTGGAACAATTTACCAATTATATGGTGTTTGATGCCACTTGGAACAATTTACCACTTATATGGTGTTTGATGCCACTTGGAACAATTTACCACTTATATTGTGTTTGATGCCACTTGGAACAATTTACCAATTATATGGTGTTTGATGCCACTTGGAACAATTTACCACTTATATTGTGTTTTATGCCACTTGGAACAATTTACCAGTTATATTGTGTTTGATGCCACTTGGAACAATTTACCAGTTATATGGTGTCGGCCAGTTTTTAACGATGGAGGAGAGAAACTGGTTACAATATACCCAGAAGAGACAATTGCTGTTTTGCAAGTAAACTGGAAAACTGGAAAACATTCTCACAAAATCAGCTTAGGTTCCAGTGAAAAACAAACCTGTACTAACTGGAGGTTAGAGACTTTATGGTTTAAAGGGCAATGCTCAAACCACTCCGATTCAGAGGTCCTGATTAAAATTTGCATTGTGAATTAGGATGAGAAAAAATACTATAGTCTCAGCTCTATAGCTAACATGGAAGTTGTTTATTTCAATAATAAAGACAGAAAATTACTAAATTAAAGGCATTTGTTTTAAGAACAGAAAGAAGCTGAATTCATCTAAAGGCTTTTGTTTGTTTGTATTATCATTTTGATGTAGTTATTTTCAACTCATCCAGAAAATACAAAACCATAGTTTATATGGAATATTTTACTGTACTGTACTTTCTGATAATTCAGTGAAGGAGTACTAAAAAGCACCGAAAGTATCACTGTCCACTTCACTTTACGTGATGCGTCAGTGTTACCTTTTGGTTATTATACAGATGATTCTACTCACTTCTAAGACAGGCCTCACAGGAAATGACTTTTTTTATTTTCCACTGGATATCCTAGGTATGGTGACAAGTTGGAACAATTAATTTTATCAGATTCATTTTATTGTTGTTATGCTGTATAACCTATATTTAAACTTGTGAAGGTCAAGGTCACAGGACTCCACTCTGACAGGTTATATGGATTCTTCAATTTGGGATCTACAGCTGATATTGAACATTAGTTTTAACGAAAAAAATGTGTCATCAGGAGTTATCTACCTTGACAACTATATAAATGAGACTGGAATTCATATCATGTGATAGAATATTTAGCAGACTGGGATTGTGTGTCATATAAAGAAATAAGAATTCATACTTGGATTTTCTGTTTCAGAACAAATTTGGTTGTGACGATGCATCATCCACAGTATGCAGTGATAATAGATATCTTACACTACTTCTGAAAAAAGACCGCATTGAATCACAGATCTATGATTTTCAGTTAGAAATCCTACAAGAAAAAATGAACAGTGAGTAGATTTGGTGTTATCTTTTTGATTTCTCAGTTGTATGTAATGTTACAAAAATTTCATTTTAAGGGGTGCATACTTGCCAACCTTCACGATTTTGGACCCAATTCCAAAACTCTTGATCATTTTATGAAAAATCTTTTTTTTTTCCCAGTTTGTTTAAAAATTATCTTCTCAAAATGATAAAAATCCAGTAATTTGAACAGTGACATACAGGATTGCCGCATCACATTTTAAAACTTGGAGTTCAGCTCAGCAAACCTGGCTCCCCTGTGGACAATTTGTTTGCACATTGACTACCCCATAAAAGTTTTTAAATATTGGCAAATATGTGAGTGTAAAAGAATGAAAATCTGTTTTCTTTTTTCTTAGCTGTTAATCACTATCTGGTTACTTGTTTATCATTTTCCAGAAACACTTGATACACTTACTATCATATTAGATAATATACACTCATTTTCTGGCATGCACACAGTTTATGATCTGTTGTTGTATTATCATTAATCCTACAGATTATTGTAAGAAAAGAAACAGGAATTTCAAATAACAGTAAAACATGCTTTAGCGACCACCTGTGTATAAAAACCACCTGGTCACAGACCGTTTTTTGCTGTTCCCAATAGTATCATCTGCGTACAAATCAACCTCTATATAAAGACTGGCTCCCTATAAAGACTGGTTTACTTGTGTCCCTAAGGAGGTCGTTATATACAAGTTTCACTGTACTTTGTAATCTTTACTTTATCAACCTACATGTATATGTAGATTTAGTTACACATTGTCATCACATTAGCCTTCTAAATGTCAGTCAAGGAACAGGTATCATTTTCAATACTGTATAACAGATTATTTGGATATTCCATTTAATAAGGGCTAAACATGACCAAATTAGGACAATGGACCTTACTGGTACTAGAGTGTAACCTCTATGATTACAAAACTCCACTAAATTGTAGAGATGATAAATATAAACCCCTGTACATACATATACCTTAGATATCATGCTGAAATATCTGTGATAATGCCAATATATGTTTGTTTTCAATTTGAGCTTGACAAGGAAATGTATTTATAGTTACTGACAATTGAAAGTCAGGTGTAACAAAAACTTTGGAAGACTAGATCAATAAACTAATGTGAATATCAGAGTTTTTGAATTCACCCGTCTTACCAGAATTTTACAAAAGTCCAGTGAAATTTATCTGATAACTGGTCCAAATGACCAGTAATTTTCCATTTCATTTCAATTGTGTATATATACAGACCAGTAGAAATTTTCTTTGACCAGTGAAATTCCTTTATTCACTAGTCTTGTTGACCAGTAATTTTTTATTTATTTCAAAATGTCTGGAATATAAAAGAGGGAGGAATGCGCAGTGTCTATAGGAATATTACTGTGATTAATTTCTAAATAAGTGTGTGTATTATTATTGAGATTTCTAAATATGTGTATTAACAAGATACTGATACAAGATACATGTGTGATAAAATTCTTCTCGCCACAGTAATCATATTTTGTTTCAAAACTGTTGAAATGTAATGAATTTTGAGATAAGTAATTTAGTACATTCACTCGGACATTTCTTTGAACTATCTATGTTGTCTGTGTTGTGTGTTTAGTGTCATACGTATTGTATAAACAGGTGTAATATAACCTTTATATTGTTGTTGTTATCTGTATTTATTGTCTTTTTAAGTGCAATATTCCAGTTGTCATCACTGACTTTGATATATTTGTTAGTCCCCCACCGGTTCCTGGGGGGTGGGGGAGGACCATAGTTTTGGATTATGTCTGTCTGCTCTCTACTTTGTCCAGGCGATGTCTAAGTTATTTTTTCACCAAAGCTCTGCCTTTTTGCAGTTATAAAACTTAAGAAGACATGTCACATGCAAAAATTGCACTCCTACCACCTTTATTTTTAGAGTCATTCCCCTTTGTTAATTTTACTTGTCTTGGCCATATCTATTTCATTTCTCACCTTGGCTCCCATATGTGATACAGGTAAACATCTCAGATAGATGTGTTGTTTTTGTCAATTTACATATCTTGGCGATATTCCCCAAGTTGGCACTATTAATTCTTCAAATTTTTAGTAGTTTTTTTTTTTTTTTTTTTTTAAATTTTGTGTTATTTCTCATCATTTTTGTATGTTTTGTAACCTTTTCCTCTTTTGATTTCCTCACCTTTTTGTATTATTGGAAAATGAAATATATCTTTCTCTACTATTTAAATGTATCATTAAAATGATTTCTTGAGGAAAAGGTTGTTCTTTTAGAGTTACTGACTGTTGAAAATGTGCCCTTTCACAAGATTACATCAAATTTTAAATCTTCTTTCTCTATCATAAAATGTTCCTGTTTAAAAAATTTATATATTCATTGTGCTTTGTTATAAAAACTTTTTCCCCATTAAGACTACGAAAATGAGCTAAACAGTCCAAGATGCTTTGTGAGTTCCTGAAATTATATAAAATCCAGAAAAATGCTGGAATAGCAGACTGTAGGTTGTTTTTTTTAATTCTACATAGTTATGTTAACCCTATCAACTCACCATAAATATACGTCCCCCCCCCAAAAATAAATAGGATCAAACTCCACAGTCTGTGAAAGAACACTTTTAACAGTCATTCCACTAACACTAAAAATAAAGCAGTTGATTAAATTTATTAATTCATTTTATAGACCTAGTACAACACAAAGTCAAGTTCATTTGTACTAACATTTCATTTTCCATATTTTGCATTTTATGATTTACACCTTGCCTATTGCTTTTTTCATATGATGCAGATATTCTACAGCAGCAGAAAGCACCAGGTAGTATTTATTTGTATTTGTCTTTTATGTCTTACCTGTGTAAGCATAATCCTTTGTCCAATCAGGTGTCTGAGCTTAGTAGTATAATGATCTGGTCCTGGCACCATAAAACTTCAGAAATTTTCTGGAAAAAAATATTGTCAATTTCAGCAAATCCTAAAATTTGATTGGCTGGTCTTGATGAGTAGTAAGTCAAGCTCAGACTTGTTTTCAGATTTAAGTGATTTTTAAGTTTTATTGTGTCTGAGGCTGTTTTACTCTTGTAAATAGAAATGTAGTCAAACTCCTCAACTAATACACCTTAATGACACTGTAAAAAACGAAACTAAAATCTTTTTATTGGGATATGAGTATTACTATGCAAACATTAGAAGTTTATTACTTAATATGTTTTTGCATGTTCTACACATATTGCCCTACATTTCAGTATTCTGGAGGTCGTAATTTAAATTTTATCTAACAAGTGCAGTAAACCAGATGTATTCTAAGATAATTGATAACTCACTCAGGGAGCATTAACTATTTTCTTATTTCATTAACAATATGGAATTTTTGTCTGAAAGTTTAATGAAGATAGAAATTAGCAAAACAAAATTTCTTAGTCCACTCCTGAGAGCATTTACCTTACAAGAGGGAAGTTCCAGGTTCAATTCCTATATTAAACCTCTTTACTGCAGGTACTGATTGTTTCTTTGCCAAGGATTTGGTGCAAGATTTGATTTGATTTTAAATTTTACCCCAAACTTCACAGCTTTTCAATCATATCAGGGTGTCAAGTCCCTATTTTTCCCTATATTTTCCTATAAATTTGACCATTCCTATATTTTCCCTATATTTGTTTAAAATCCCTATAAAACCCTATATATTAAAAACAATTGACCGTCGTATTTTAAAAATTAAATAAAACATAAAATTTGAATGATATAACCATTAAAAAGAGTTACTTCCAAACTGTTCAGATTAAATTAGCATGGAAATCAAAAAAGCTGTTGCTGGAAATGTACCTTATAGTTTTACCATTTATAAGGTGTAGCTAGGGCAGCAAAATTTAAGTCATGCTTATTGGAACACTCATGTAATCTCTTCATTTTGACAAAACAATGCTAACAGAAAAGCTTTTAAGACAATAAAGTACATGTATATATCTCAAAGCATTAAGCCTATCTTATTATGAATACCATTAATATGGAATCAATTTCATGAATGTCACTTTAAGTATGGCTTTCTTTAAAAATGAATAGACTAGGCAAAATAAAATATGATTTATTTAAACTATATCATGTCATCCAGATTGTGCTTTTATCCAACCCATTAAAGGAAATGATTACAGTGGATACCCAAGTAAATGTACGAGTTTAAACATTATTTGAACTGCTCAGTTAACATTGATCAGCTCCTATAAAAATTTTAAAATATCCCCTTGAGTCCCATCAGTTTTACCCCATATTTTTTGCAATACTGATGGCATACAAAGAGACAATTTAATAAGTTTTAAAAGGAGTTTATCAATTTTGATTTGGCAGGTAGTGTTAGCTCATACATTTACTTGTGTATCCGCTATGGTTGGAAACAAAGATATTAATCATGATTTTGATTTCAGTTTGACTTATATATGTTAAACTGACTGAAAAATGCCGCACGGGGTAACCAAGTTCCAGAATTCCTGGACCTCTGCTATAGATTGCAATGGACAGATAGTGCGTGAATGGTGTAGGAGAGGAAATTCTGATAAGTTTGCTTATTGCAGAGTTTGTGATTCTGAATTCAGAATAGACAATTCAGGCAAGGCACAAGTTCTCCAACATGCAAAAGGAAACGCCCATAAATCTCTCATCCTACCAACACTGGACAAGTCACAATCTAAGCTCTCCTTCACAAAAAAAGAGGAGACTCCATCTACATCTGCTGCTTCAAACACTATCAAGCTATATGTACATTCAGATGAAGTTCTAAAATCAGAAGGAATTTGGGCAGCCCAGGTTGCAAATGCCAATTTTAGCTTCAGGTCATGTAATAATATCCAGCAAACATTTGCAGCCATGTTTCCAGACTCAAAAATTGCTACTGATATTCAATTGAGCAGGACTAAAGTTTCCTATTTACTTGCTGATGGTATGGGTCCTCATTTCAGACACGAACTGATAAATGATCTTTGTGACTCTGGGGCTAAGTTTTCCCTCCATTTTGATGAAACAACCCAGGCCCAAGTAAAAAAGCAGATGGACCTCAGGATTCGATACTGGTCTTCTCAAAATGATGAAGTTTGGTGTAGATATTATAGATCTCTTTTCTTTGGTCATGCAGAAGCAATTAAAGTGTCAAACAGCATAATGGATGTCTTTCAGGAGGACAAGATACCACTAAGCCAGCTTACAGCTCTTGGCATGGACGGACCAAATGTTAATAAAGCAATTATGTCAAAACTTTAGAGTCAGATCAAAGGAAAAGTTCCTGACCACTCTGGGCTAGTACACATTGGTAGTTGCAACATGCATATTGTGCATAACAGCTTTGGAAAAGGGATAGACGAGTATGGCAATGTTGTAGAACATCTATGCCTGGATCTGTTCTACTTGTTTAAACACAGTGCAGCTAGACGAGAAGACTACAAAGTTCTTCAAATTGATTTGGACATTGAAGCCAACAAATTTCAAAGGCATACAGAGGTGAGATGGTTGTCACTTGGGCCATCTGTTGACAGACTCCTTGAGCAATGGGATGCAATTATTGCATTTTTGAAAAACCTGGAAAAATCAGAGAAAAGTGTTCCAAAATGTGTCAATTTTAAAAGGATACAGCTGGCTTTAATTGGACATACAGTAGAAACTAGGGTTGAAGCATTATTTTTAGCTGGTGTCTATCCTCTTTTCAAAAGCTTCCTCCTATTGTTTCAAACAGGCGCCCCTTTGATTCATCTGCTTCATGACAGAATGAAAGATCTTCTTTTGAAAATTATGAACAGGTTCATTAAGCCAGAGGTTCTTAAAGGGAAATTAGGAAAGGGTTTACTTAGCATCAATATCAGCGATGTGAAGAATTGTCTAAGTGACCAGGACATAGTGATTGGAGACAAAGTCAAAAACCAACTGAAGCAGTTAAGCCTGGAACAGCAGAGGAAACAAATGCTAGGTATAAGAGCATTTTACCGTAAAGCTGTTGAACATTTACAGAAACGTCTTCCTTTGGGGAATGCCTTGATTATGAGTCTTGGATGTTTGAATCCACTCAAAAAGACTAGTAAAGACAGCGAGTCTGTAAGATTCATTCAGCAAATAACCAGACAACTAGAGCCAACAGTTGATGTTGTTTTGGTCACTGAGGAGTGGAAATGCTATCAGCAGGATAGTAGTTTGCCTGTAGCAACAGAGGACCAAAGAGTTGATCACTACTGGAGAGAGGTATTTGCCTTGAAGGATGGTGATGGCAAACCAAAATACAAGTTATTGAAGAATGTGATAAAAACAGCTTTAGTATTGCCACATGGAAATGCAGATGTGGAAAGGAGTTTGTCAGTCAATATTAATGTGGTAACAAATGATAGAAATCAGTTGTCAGAGCAGACAATCAATGGAATAAGAATGGTGAAGGATGCTGTGGCTTTCTTTGACCCAAAAACTAAAAAACCAGAGAAAATTCCTTTCACAAAAGAACTAATGAAGTCAATGAAAACTGCTCATGCTAGTTACCAAGCACGGCTTGAAGAGGAAAGGAACAAGAGAGAAGAGGAATTATCCAGAGCTAGAAGGAAAAAAGAAGAACACGATAGATTAACGAGAATGCAAGAAGAGGAATTGGCTGCTCGAAAAAAAAATTGAGCAAAGAGAGAAAGAGCTTGCAGACAAAGAAAAAAAGGTAAAAACTGACTTAGATGCTGGCAATGCTCTTGTAAAAGAAGGAAAAATGAAACTGGAAGCAGTTATGAAGGAAAATGAGATTGAAAGATCAGCTCTTATAGTTGCCCAAATGATGATTGATACTGGGACCAACAAATCTGAAAAATCATTAAAAGAGCTGGACAAAATAAGAGAGAAACAAAAAGAATTAGAAAAAGAGAAAACTTCAATATTGAAAAAAACTACATTAATCAGAGAAGAAGGGTCAAAGAGCAAAGAAAAAAAGGTGTCGAAAAGTAAAGACAAATGTATGTCAAAAAGTAAAGAAACAGGTGTCAAAGAGCATGCAGGACAAAGGGAAAGACAAGGACAGTAAAGGACCTACTAAAAGAAAACAGATTGAGAATGAGCAGTGTGAAAAGGACAAAAGCAAGAAACAAAAGCATTAGAACTTCAAACAATCTATGTATTATGTTTAAATTTTAATAATTTACTTTGTTTTCTTAAATTTACATGTCATAAAGAGTGACTTTTATTGATTGATATGTGTTTTCATTTTAAAATAGAAAAAAAAATAAATGGGAGGAAAGGAAATGGCTAGGGGAGGAGGAGGCCATTAAAGTAATTTTCAATTTTAATACAAAGATCTAAGAGTTATGTGATCTCACATAACTCTTTGATTTTTGTAATGATTGTGTACAAATAGTCTGTTTGATAGAAACTGTCGACATATTGAAGGATTGTATCTCTTATCTTGTGTTTAATTTCATGTTATCTACAATAAATTGCAAAACTAGCTGGATTTGTATGCAGCAACAATAAAATTGCAACCAATTTCTTTAATAGAAACCCTATTTATTCCTATAAATCTGCTGTAAAATCCCTATATTTTCCCTATAAATTTTAAAAAAAATCCCTATAATCCTATATTTTTTAGACCAAAAAAGGCTTGACACCCTGTCATATGGTTTTGGGCAGTTTTTAATTGTGGAGAGTAGAACCTGGAAAAGACCACTGGACTTCTGCAAATATTCTCACAAATTCAGCTTACGTTCCAGTGGGGCATAAAATTGTTCTGACAAGAAGTGAGAAACTTCATGGTTTCCTGGCCACAGGTGCCCCTTTGGCTCAAGAAGTGAAAGTCAAAAGTCTTCAAATGAGACTTACAACTTGGGTCAATGTCACTCAGTCTAAGAAACTCATTTTCTGATATGTTGTGTTGGAGATCTAACGTTAGCTGGCTAGAGGTCACATGTGAGTGACCTTGTAGGTGTGTTCACCTCGACCAATGAAAATGTGACTTTGGTGATCTTGAAAGTTTATCGAATGGTAAAGAGATGTAAGCATTATTGATATTTTGAACAATGCTGAACAGGAAATCCAGAAGTAAAAATTCCTTTCATAACCTAAATGAAAAAGATCAAATAACCAAAGATGGCCTGGATTAATTCTGTGGACTGACAATTTCTTTGTTATGAAAATGAGCAATTGGTGAGGGAACAGTCACCACTTTTTTTTAAGAAAAGGGAATTAAACCCAGAACCTTTGACTTGCTAACTACAGTAAACCACCGCAAGTGATCAACAACAGTTGGGACTGTTCACATTTGATTACATACAAAGAGAGATAACTCTTACATGTCTTATATGATATTATTCAATGTCAATTTTGTACTTAAGATATGTTTTGTGCTTCTGTTGGAGAAAATCCATTGCAACGTAGAGTATCCTTTGGCAGAAACAATTTGGTGACTAGGGTAGTACAAGAACAAGTTCTCGTTAGATCTAGCCTAATCAACTACAACACAATGGAGAACAAATGAAGATGATCAATCATTGGTTCAGCATGTTCGTTCTCACTCCTGCTAAAAGGAGGGTGTAAAAATTTGTTCCAAGAACAGTATTCTGAGTTGATGTTCTTCATGTTCTTATGTTATGAACATCTTGCCATCCTCCCATTACTAATTCATAGGAATTAATATTGACCATATAGGTCAGCATGACTGAGAAATTGATCTTGACTGAGGAATTGATTTATCAGATTTTAAAAGGCGTCAGAAGGCATTTTATGAAATGAATATGAATACAATACACCACACCACACCACAATAGTACAGTATTTTTATGTTCATTTCAGATGAAATATTTGTGTCAATAAGTCTAATCATTGGCCTAATTGTGGGAGTTGTGTTTGCTATAGCAGTTCTGGCAATTGTAATTGTTTGTTGCTGTTGTAAAAAGGACAAACACCATGGGAAAGTCCACAAGCGTAAACCTAACGGTGCTAGACCAAATCATCAAACAAGCTTACTGGAAGGTCCAGGTCCAGAACCATCAGGTGAGTAATGGTTTAAAATCTCCATGGCAACAGTTGGAATTAATCAAGTATTACAATTTAGGGGTAATGCATATAACTAGCAGGCATATTGACTGTTTTTAGGTAACCATTTGGTTTGAAAACATGGCTGTTCAATGTATTGGATGTACACCCACATATTTTTTCTTGAAATTTGAAAGAAATCTTACATTATTAGTAATGGAAAACTTTCTCATGTAAATTGTTTGATGCAATTAAAATTCATTTTTAGTTATGTATAACATTTAAAATAACAAAATGAACAATGATGACCATTTTAAATATATAACTTACGTAGATTTTGCAAAAAATGAATAAACACCACTTCCAGTGAAGAGCAAACAGAGTATATATACAAAGGATGTGAAAGATATGTGTCTTGTACTTTCTATTTTGAATGCTGGGGTCACATTGGTTGTATAGACCTTGAAATGTCTACGAAAATAGTTTTTTGAGAAAGAGAACATGTTAATTCCTTAAACATAGTAAATTTGATTGCCAATTTAGTTTATGAACTAGTTGCCATTATCTTATTATCTATGTAAAAAAGTTTGACCTAGTTTTAAACCCAAACCCCCTGTTTGCAAGGTAAATGCTTTACCACTAAGTCACCTAGCAGTGGTAATTGTATATGATTTTGTAGATTTAATTTGGTCAGTGCTCCAGTGAAAAACTTCCCCGTAATATAGAGTCAGTGTACTTAACTATAAGCCTGAGTTCAGACCGCTTTATAATGGCCCTCACTGTCACTGAGTCAGACCACTTTATAATGGCCCTCACTGTCACTGAGTCAGACCGCTTTATAATGGTCCTCACAGTCACTGAGTCAGACCACTTTATAATGGCCCTCACTGTCACTGAGTCAGACCGCTTTATAATGGTCCTCACAGTCACTAAGTCAGACCACTTTATAATGGCCCTCACTGTCACTGAGTCAGACCGCTTTATAATGGTCCTCACTGTCACTGAGTCAGACCACTTTATAATGGTCCTCACAGTCACTGAGTCAGACTGCTTTATAATGATCCTCACAGTCACTGAGTCAGACCGCTTTATAATGATCCTCACAGTCACCAAGTCAGACAGCTTTATAATGGCCCTCACAGTCACCGAGTCAGACCGTTTTATAATGGTCCTCACAGTCACTGAGTCAGACTGCTTTATAATGGCCCTCACAGTCACCGAGTCAGACCACTTTATAATGGCCCTCACAGTCACCGAGTCAGACTGCTTTATAATGGTCCTCACAGTCACCGAGTCAGACTGCTTTATAATGGTCCTCACAGTCACTGAGTCAGATCGCTTTATAATGGTCCTCACTGTCACCGAGTCAGACTGCTTTATAATGGTCCTCACAGTCACTGAGTCAGACTGCTTTATAATGGCCCTCACAGTCACTGAGTCAGACCACTTTATAATGACCCTCACAGTCACTGAGTCAGACCGCTTTATAATGGTCCTCACTGTCACTGAGTCAGACCGCTGTATAATGACCCTCACAGTCACTGAGTCAGACCACTTTGTATTGGACCCTGTTATTCTGTTCATTTCACAGACGTACAGGATTTTGCAGAGAACAAACATACACAATGTTATTTACCGTCAGTATAAGATTTACAGCTCCTGACAATGACAGTATGATTCCAGAACAAACATACATTTTGAGTTGAAAAATCCCTTGATGCAACAATGTAAGAAATACAATAAAAAGAAGTTGCATTAAAATGAGTGGTATATTAAGTATATTTACCGGGGGGGGGGGGAGTAATATCTAAAACTCAACAAAATCTGTGCTGTATTGCATGATAGATAATGTTTACATGGCAATACACTGGGTAATATACCTGTAACTGTATTATTATGCTATACAATATATATAGGAACAGATGTTTCGGCCATAAGATTTGACCAAGTATTGACTAGAAGCTTAGCTGTGATGGGAAAGTTTAAATTTGTAAAATCTTTATCATGTATTGATTTATCATCCATGAATTAAATTAGCCCATTACATTGCAATAGTCAGTCACCCATGAATACTATGAACAATTTAGGTACTTGACACTTGTAAACAATTATACACAATGGTGAACAGCAATAGTATACATTATATCTATGTACATAGTGAAGTAAATACGTGAAGGTCATAAGTTAAATGACACTGTTAGATAAACTGTTGTATAGGAGGGGTTCATGGTTTGGTATTTCATCCCATGCATTCTGGGAAACAAATATTTCGTATGAAAAAAAGTGATTGGTTTATTTATAATTCAATATATCTCCTACTTTAAGAAATCTATACACATGTAGCAACTGTTTAGAAAACTGAAATCAGGAAAATTTATCCTAGGTCTCTGAAATTGGAGATTTATAACTTCTCAACAATGCTGCATAGGATTATGACATGATAAGCTTTCATCATTGTGAATTATTATGTTTTATTGCTCTGAGATGGATGATTCGGATGGGGGTTGGGGAGTAATCCTTCATTGTTGTTTATTCTTTTGTTCGTAAGACTTTGGTTTCCATCAATTAACTTTGTTTCTTTCATCAGAATTAAATCAAATCTGGCATGATGCATTATATCTGTAAGATCTAGGATGCAGTCAGTTATGGCCAACATTTAGCATTATTTGCCCAAAGTATAGGTCTTTAATTGTTAATGATTTGCCTCTTAGTAGCAAAGTCTTTCTCAAGCATTTTTAGAAAAAACAATTTAATAAAAATTCTGGACCCAGTTGCACAACACATTGTTAAATTTAGCCCATTGGTTTAACATTGGTTAACCACACATTAAATTTAACTATGGTAACTGTTGTGCAACTGTGTCCAGGTCATTTAGTTGTTGTGACTTATATATCTATAACACATATAATCTATGAACCACATCTTTTTATTTATGTATTTATGTAGCAAATTATACATGATTTACACACGTGTATTTCCTGCATTTTGTATAATATTATTATCATATTTCTCTGTTTCAGCTCCCCCATTACATCCAGATGTAGATATTCCACTGAGTTTACAGTATCAAGGAACAGGTGGTATGTCATACACGCATACACACAATTACCCCATGGAGCCTCCCCCGCCATATGATCAGCCTTCAGCCGTGCCTCCAACTAGCGTATAGCCAGTAATTTATTCAGAAAAAAATTTGACCTTTAGTGCTATATATCAAATTTATCGTTGTAAGTTTAGAATTGATTTGGCGTTACATAAGTGTCAAATTGATTTCATTTATTCATTTCTGTTTTTTAAATATCATGCTATTCAATCATTTATATTACCTGGTGTCAGCTGGTATGATTTGTATGTGTTGCCATATCCATAATTTTTCACAGCAATCAACTTAATCATATTTTTGGAGTTGTTGTCAGTGCTCTTTTGTCAGTTTTTTGTGTGAGTGCTGATATAAAAATGTGCCACAATTTTTGTATAATTCAAATCTTTGTCTGAGTATTAGCCATGCCATATGTACATGTATATTTTTATGAGCTGGGCTTGGTACAAAACTTCATATTTTTAACTGCCTGGTAGGCAGATTTTGTCAGATGGTTTCCTATTGTATCATTTACATCATTCCAGAGGTCAATAGTTCAACATAAGGTCAGATTGATATGGTTGTATATACATAGTGGAATCATATTGAGTTGACGATTCTGTGTTTTACGGGGAGAAGCGTGTAATTTGATGTTGTCCTCCATAAGATCCAAACGGATACAGGTACTGTATACATGGAAAATTTCATTTCAGTTTAATTTTCGCCATTTCTGCACTTAGTTGAGATGGTGAATTTAAAACCAAGACAAAATTTTTAAGCTTAATAATTGAAGCATTGAAATTCACGCCATGCATGAGACTGTTGTGATTTAGGGCAAATTTAAGACAGCATGAATATGTTTTCTGAAATTAAAGGGCGAAAATTTCCAGGTATACAGTATATAAGTGAACATTTCAAAATGTAATCACTTGTATCATTATCTACAGTTACCTGGATTGGTGATGAAAATTAAAACAAAGGTGAACATCTTATACACTTATACTTCATCATTAAATGTCTAGGGAGAATTTCTGAGAATTTCTTGAAGATTTTTTGTATTTTTGTGTGTGGTAAGTGCAATAACATCACTATAATTGTGAATCACAACTAAGATCTTTAGATTCTTAATGTACTGTTGTATTTTGTATAGCACTGTAAACAGCTGTAAGTCATTCAACTCTTCATGTGAAAAATGGACAATTCTTATCAATGTTAGATATCAGGCTTAACATTTGAGGTGAATGACCCTGTTGTTGTTAAATCAATTAATTTATTAACCACAATTTGATAGACCCTAGACTTTAGTTAAGATAAATATTTGATCTGATGACTGCTACAGTGGTATTTGCATAGCAAGTTGCTGTATAGATCAATGAGAGATATGAATTTGATAACTTGGTCTACGACAGTTTATTAAAGGGAGATAACTCCTGTCAATACAGTGTGAGAAAAATAAGCTATTATTAATAAGGAGTCCATTTGTCAAAAGTATAAAGAAAATGTCTCCTGAATCTTATTTTGTTAACTTCCTTGAACTCAGAAATTAGAATGATAACTTTGCCTTGTAAATCAATCAACCCAGAATGCATTATTGTTAGGACTGTTTGCTGAAATATTTAAAAAAAATTGCACATATTGAAAAATTTAGATATGCTTCAAAGCCAACGTCATCTGTAAGATTGAAGAGAAAGTAAATAATCACACATTCTAAAATCACATCATATTTCTTTTGCATACCATTGGACTTGAGGACCAAGTTTTTATTTACCTGCTCAATTGATTAGCTTTAGTGGTTATACATTGTATCCAGACAATGCAACATAACTGGTATTTCTATTGTTCATATCACTCTATAGGTCACATAACAATACCGATACCAAATAATATTTTTAATCTTCACATAATATGGATGTGAACAGTAATAATATTAATTTCATTTTAGATAATTTGATTCAAAAGTAACCTAGAATTTAAGATTATTATTTTTATCAAAAGTACAATTTTTTTGCTGTATAAGAGGCCTCTAAACGCCAGTTTGCCCACCAAGAGATAAGTCGATGTGTATTTATGTTATGTTTAGCTGACACATTTATCAAGAAGAATGAATATTGATAACATGTTAAAATATTCATTCTTTGTATGCTAATTAACTTTGTGATTGACCTTTTCACTTGAGAATCTTGGATTATTTGTATTTGAGGTTAACATCAAGCTATATGTACATGGTCTACATGATAATGGTGTGTGGACAGTGCCAGGAGGGTTATAATGATGCCATTCAATCCTTCAGGTATCTGAAATCAAGACTAACTTTAGCCTGAAGCAATATTAATCAGAGCATGTGTTTTATCTAGTTTTCATCTGGCAATAAATAGTCTAAACATCCATCGTAAAGACAATTAAATGCCCCCTGGTGTAGAAATTTTACACATATATACATATGTTGTGGTGTTCAGTTACCTGGTGACGTATTTATCCCATATATACATTTTTACAATAGTTTTAAGTTTTATTAAGATTCTTCTATATTGAAAGTCACCTAGAGAATTTAATAAGATTACTATGTGCCATGTATTGGTACAGATCTGAAGTTACAAAACAAACTTTATTGATTTATTATCTTAATCTTTCCGTTTGTATTATCCAGCAATTTAAGGGACTTATAGCTGGATATTATTGCTCATTTACATACATTTATATATAGCTATACCTGTAGAGTTGGTTCCTATATAAATAGTAACCACGCTCTGAGTGACCGTGCACTTACTGACCATGTAAATGACCATTGGTCATATAAGGTTAATCCCATTATACAACCTAAAAACCATTTTTATAAGTAAATTAATTTTGTGTTAAGTAGAAACGGTTAGTTTGAATTGAAAGGATGATAAATCCAAAGGTGCCGATCAGAAATGTTTGTACAAAAATCTTAAAACAAAATTAATCTTGTTTATCACAGGAATTATACATTCATTTGATCACATTTAGCTTTTTATTGCTGTTAGGAGAGAATGAATTGATTTAATAGTTTGACAAGTTGAAGCTTTGTTTAAAGGTTACCTCTAATTATGAACAATTGGGTAACTATGGTATTTAACTGGAAGTGAATAACAAAATAATAATTTTACTAAAGCTTACTTTGAGAAGAGGTTGAGATTTGATACTAGATTTCAGTTTGAGAAGAGGTTTATTTTTTACTGTATATAGTGCAATGAATTGATAGATGAATGTATACATTAAGATAAAGGCTTTTAGTACTACTGTTTTGTTGTATTATAATTTAGATGAATGGAGAAAGCAGTGAACTATTACGTGCAATGTTGTTATATAATTATATGTAATAATTTATTTAAGTTATTTAACTTGGAGGCCATGAAGCACTGTGTTATTTTATTTAAGTTATTTAACTTAAAAGCGCTGTGTTATTTTATTTAAGTTATTTAACTTAGATGTGCTGTTAATTTATTTAAGTTATTTTAACATAGAATGCAGTGTATTATCTTTAATTTATTTAACAAGGTCATAAAGCACTGTTATTTTATTTACATAGAAGATGGTGTGTCACATAGGCATCGTGCAATATAGATTATTATGTGTTGTGATACTACAGTTGTAGATTTCGTTGACATATCTCATAGTTTACAATTGTTTACATATGTAATAGTATATACTATTTATGTTGCTTTTTATATACATGTTTATTTAATTTATTCTGAACTAGTCATTTGGATAGAGATACCGATACAATTTTGTTTGAGTTTCGTAGATTTTAATTGTATTAACATAATATGTTAGGTATTAACTGGGGTTTCATTACCCTATTTAACTGCAAACACATTTATATGTGTTTATGTGTATGCACATGCATGTACATGTGTGTGTTTGTATTCATGCTTGTATCATGTGCCAGTATGATTACATGTATTATTGTACATGTTTGTCTGGTATAGTGTGTGTGAATGAATGTTTGTGTGTATGTGTGTCAGAGAGAGAGTTAAAGAGAGAGATTTCATATTATACCATATAAATCATGTCCTAGATTTTTATTGATTTATAAATATTTACCATAATATACATCTCTATATATACATTATGCTTGGTGCATATAAATGTATTAATTGGCTTGAAACATGTCACTCCATTTAATGTGGTTCATGAATCCTGCTCATATTTTGACCCTGTCTCAGCTGCATACTTAATGTATAGCGGTCAACCAACATGGTGATTAGTGATGTACGAAACACCCAAATGTAGTGAAACCAATTGACCCTGTTCACCAATATATTTATACTGTATCACAAATATATCAATGCTGTATCACCAATATGTCATTGCTGTAGCACCAATCACCAATACATTGATGCTCTATCCCTAAATGTTGTCAACAGGGGATGCTTACTCCTCCATGGTACCTGAATCCACCTCTGGATTTCCAGAAGTTCGTGTTTGTCCATTGTCACCAGATTTGTATATATAGACAAACCTACACATATGGTTCTATCCATATCATCAGACAGCACGCAATTGTTGTAGCTAAAAATCTCGTTCCACTACAATTATCAAGTGTTGTCTGATGATACGGATATAAACATTTGTGTGGTTTTGTATTTATTACATGCCCCGTATTTATCTTTATGTGTACACAGATTTAAAAATAATTTCCCTTTTAACGCCGCCATCAAATATCTTGGATGATATGAATCCCATTTAGAAAAGTAGCTCCAGAGAAATTTCCGCATCCAACTACAGTGCAATACGAGGTTATGTATTGCACAGGAATATTGAACTCTGTATTGTAACTGTACGATTACCCATGTATGTTATATAATAAGTATCCTGGACCACTTGAAGATTTATACTTTGGTATCTTAAGATTTGTGTTTGTGATGTGTGTGTAAGTGATGTTTGCATTTGTGTGTGTATATGATGTGATGTTTGTGTATGTGATATGTTTGTGTGTGGTTTATGTACATTGTAAGATGTGGATTTGCAGTAATTGCATTTTCAAATAAGATGCTTTACATGGATTAAGCATAATTTCATAATTATTTATAAATTATATTTATCAATAATCGCTGTTTTATCTGTCTGTCATACCCCAATTTTCGATATAGTATCAGCTTATATTATCAAAGTATATCATATATATATATATATATATATATATATATATATATATATATATATATATATATATATATATATTGTCCCTACTGAATCCCCTATAGTTGTGCCCACACGTATAACATGTGTCTCCCTTATTCATAAATAGAATACACAAGTATTTTAGGTGTATATACATTGAAACATGACTGCTGTCTCTGTTTGTTTTCTCTATCAAATAGATATTAGATATGATATCAGTATTTGGTGTTTAACCTTGAATACTTGCACCAAATTGACATCATTGTTTATCTGTTATCATGTCATCGCCCAGTACGTCAGAAGTAAGGATCATCACTGTTCTATTTTAAACAGTATTGACAGATTGATTTTCACAAAACATCTACAGTACTTTTGCACTTTAAGGAACATGAAACTTGTAATTTGTACAATGGTGAAACATTTTGTGGTTATACAGAAGTATCTAGGTATTCTAGGGATATTTTATATTTGACGGTTTTATACTTCTTTAAATGTTGAGTTTATTTATTGAACTATATATCATGGTTATGATTATTCATATCAAATATGGGTTTCTTGGGTCATTTTAATATCAATGTTTTAAAATGGATACTATTTTTACATTTAAGTAACGATTTTGTGACCGTCCGTACATTTGAGTGAATATATAATCCAGTATTTATAGATTTGTGTTGATATTGTTATGTTTTTTTTTTTGTCATTTTGTGGATTATACCTGTCTCTGTCATATTACCTGTATTTATCATAATAAAATTTCATATTGCATTTGCTGCACTTGTATTTGACCTTTTTGATAATTTGTCACTTTGTCTATTATTTTTATGTCCTGTCTGTTGTACAGTGGATTGCAAAGTCTTGTCAAAGATTGACCGTATCAAGGTACACAACTGTAATGTGATTGTCTCTGATAAAGCAATTGTGTACATATATTTATAGGTACCGTCGATGTTGCAGCATATATTGGTCAAATGTATCAAGTTGTGGCTGTCAAATCATGGCATGTGTTGGATGATTATCTCTGGTTACCTAACTACATGATTTCAAGTTTCCCAAGTTGCAATTCCTATTACTTACTTTATGGTGGTACGCCTGACAACATTTGGGATTCTTGTTGTAGTACTAATACACTATAATCCACGTTTGAGTCGTTATGCTCAGTGAACTTGGTGAATGTGATGTATGCATTTTATTGGAAATCTTGAGTAGTTATAATGTACTACAAGAGGTTTTACAACCTTGCACGTCTTCCTATCTGGGAGAGTACATACAGAGACACATACAAGACGTGTTATATATGTCTCTGGTACATATGTGTGACCGTTCATGTTATATGTGTTATTGAGATTTCATGTAGTAGTTGAGATTGAGCCTCAAGGTTCAACAGAGAGATATAACAGTTTGTGCATAATAACTTGATCAGTAATTAAAACCGTCATCAATAACTTTATCCGTCCCAACTGCTTCCAAGCACAGGAACTCCTCTTGGTCTCATGGAAATATATATAAACAATTATTGCACTATATTTGTTTTGATATAAAAATTTATGGAGTACAAAAACAACATTGACTGAGGCCAAATTTTTATACACCATAAATTCTCATATCAAACCAAAAGTAGTGCAATAATCATTTTATTACATTTTGATTATACAACTTGTCAACCATTGAAATGTATATGGCAAGTTTTATCAATCCCAGTGGTTTGTCTCACTTTTCCATGCAGTCAGAGAACTTGGCGCTAAATAAAATTCAACTCAAACAGTGACGTCATAGCAGGGCAGTATGATAAATTATCCGGTACAGTGCGATTTCATTTTAAACGGTAGAACACATGACCGTCACTGAACAAATGAAAATGCCAAACAAAAAATTTTTAAATATTATATATATACACACACATATATATATATATATATTCAGAAATACAACTCCTTGATCATAATAATGTTGAGTTTAATACGGCCTTGTGAAACCTACATTGTTCTATGTTGTGATATTTTTGTTTATACATATATATATATATATATATATATATATATATATATATATATATATATATATATATATATATATATATATATATATATATAAGTGTATCTATTGATGTTTTTATTCTGATACATTGTCAAAAAAAAAGCAAAATCAAATAACATTCTTACATTTATTTATTTTTGGTAGAGACATTGACATTCATAATACAAAATTATGTTTGACAAGTTTTGTAGGACATTTGAAAATACTGAAGTCGCTGTGCTCTTTGACATTCATTCTGACTAGTTTAGTACAATGTAATGGACTTTTCTCGTTTCATCTCTATTTAAAATAGTCCTGGAGATAATCTACGTAGGGTATATACAATGAAAATTACATACAACAGTTTGTTGCAGCCAAATACATTATTTTTTATGTCGATGTAAACTGTTCTTGCATTTGCGTTGATATATTAAAGGTCTTTACCAAAAAACTGATTTTATTTTTCTCTACTTTTACTACTTGTACTTTATGTACAGTACCAAATAAGAGCTATACACAGGCACAAAAATCCTATATATATTCCTATAATATTTTGTGAAAAAAAGGCCAGGTCCATTGTGGTATTCATATATAAATAGTTAGGCTAAGTTAATCAGTTGCTCTTGTGAAAATGCCAAACCTCAGTTTCTCAAGCAATTTTCACAGAATATATAGGAATTAAAGAATTTCTAATGCCTGTGTATATCTCATATTTGTTCTTGTAAAACAATCTGGGTAGTAAAAAAAAAGGAAAACAAAATTTAGAAAAAAAGATAGCTAATTATAATGCACCATTAACATCTCATTTCTACATAAATGGAATATTGTGATATGGACATGTATCCAAATGTTCTTATCCTATTATCAGATAAGTGGATATTTTGCGAGAGTTACACCAATTAACTGTAGTTACCGATATCTGTATACAATAAGTTGATATTCACTAAACTGTAATTCATCGCAGCAAATTGTACCACACATTTAATGCTAAAGGAATGTCGATTATTTTGTGTAGAAGCGGGTCAGAATTACTATTCGGACAGATGACGCTCGCGTAACAAGGGACAATATTACATCACTGTACGTAAGATCTACACAGATACTACCTCGGCCTCATAGCCTAGTCGATACCTGTGTTATGTGACGTTTGTAAATCTGATATTTGTTAAACGGTTCAGGTACACTCAGGTAATCTGAAAACTACACACGGAAATTTACCTATCATCTTTATGGATTGGACTTATTCGTGTAAGTATCAAATATTGTAGATAATTGTTTATCTACTCCAATCACTGCAATGAGACAATGTTTAGAATGTTTAATCAATAATCGGACGAGAAATTTACAAAATGGGTCAGACATTTGTCTCTATCTTTTAAAAAATATATTTGATCCATATCTTTGGTACGTAAATATCTACCGCATTTTATTGCTTTTGACGATTTTGGAGGATATATATATATAGAATTTGTGTACAGGTTAAAGAAGTGCCTGGTCTTAGCTGGCATTTAAGCATTCTGTCATTGTACTCTAGCTCTGAGCAATTAACGTGGGATATCATCAATGTACATGTATGTCAGTGTGGAGTAGTCTTCGACCTGTGCATTTCTTAACAATGAAGGTTCATTAAATTACGAGACATATTCATATTGGCTTAACTAAAGGTAAGTATAAACTGTGGTTTTGTAGCTGTAAGTTTTAAGAGAAAGCAAAGTTATCACGTCGTAGTGTTGTGCTGTTTGATGTAGCATACATGTAACTACACAGAAAGTAAGTTTCTACACAGGCGGAAGAGTATTGTATATATAAAGATGGCGCGTTAAAACTGAAGTCCATGTGGACGATTGAACTTGATTTATTTAAGGTCAATTCATGGGATGTAAAAAGATTACATCTTGACTTAGATTATTTGTCAGATTAAATTTCTGAAAGTGAAATTAAAGGGCAGTCAAGGACATGGAAAATATGCTACTTTTCTGAGTTGACATCACAAGGATATAAAAGGATTAAAATTTGACGTGCTATAAATGACAATAACGCGACAAGATTTTAATACATGTTCATAAAACTGTAAAAGCGTGTCGTATGGCAATTTAGATGTCAACAACGTGTCTTGTGTACATGCCGGACTATTCATTTTTGGTGGCAAACTGAATAATTTCCATTGAAAACGGATGAAAAGGTATAGATCTATATAATAATTATATACGCAGTAGGTCAAAGTTTCACATAGAAAAGAGGGGCAAATTAACACAAGCACACCTATCTAGATCCACCGTTGATATAACAAAACTTCATAGCATCACACTAACACATTACTCCTCGGGGTAAATATTCCCTTATACCGACAACTGATTTATTTTTTCTTGGTGAAAACAGAGACATATAATATAACACATATATGTCTCTGGTGAAAATATATACACATAAATTCGAAGTTACAGATGGTCACTTTGATACTGACCGGTCCAGTACTCCCAGTGATCACCTGGACAATGATCTGATATCGATCGTTCCAAAATATGTGGGACCTCCTGATAAGCAGTGTCTAACACGTGTAGATGATATATGTCTAAAATACTTTTTTGTAGATTACAGAGCGCCGACAACTAAAACCTACGTTAAATTGTGGTATTGCATGTGCTAATTTCGCACGACGTTAGAGTGTAGTGTATACAAATAAACCTCGGGGGAAATGAGAAGGTAAACATCCCGCTGTGGTTATATATTAGAGGTACCGATAACGACAGCGAGTGTAGCGCAATGAATACCCGGCAATGTACATTGTTATAATAAATTGACAGATAAAAGAGATTGCGTGTACATAGTTTCAATTGATAACCCTGTAAGTAAGTCAGATTAAGTTTAACGTGTTGCTCTTCTACCAGATCGTTCAAAACAAAACGTACAAACGCATATGCCTACGTGACAAGCTTTTTTTGAAAAGTCCGTTATAACAAACAAATCGATTGTAAAAAAAACGTATTCATAGACATAGACATAGATACCAAAGTATTATCCACAAAACCTGACATAAGACAATTATTTAAATATCCGATAAACACAGGTCTGTTGAAAATCAGAGGTGAGATCAGGTGTAGGACAAAGTATCTTCTGACGTCTGATCACATATGTCACGTGTTTGCAACTGAATCCAGATCAAATTCTGTTTATTTTTGTTTCGATCTTAAATTACTTTATTTTACTGCGAACATATTTTCATTAAAACTGCACCCTAATTTAGATGATTGGGGTGGGTTAGGTAATGCTATATTGTCAATTTGATACTTTTTTATTTATTGCAAGATTACAACGTAGTGAATTTAAAATATACAAAAACATATGAACATATGTAAATACACGAGGTGCATTCACCATAGCAGATCCAGCCATAGAATATAATTTGTATAAATATATAACTGTAAATAGGTTTATGAATAGAAATTAGTATGTAGTAAATTGGTACGCCCATATAAAACAATTACAATGTACACATACAAACACGTATAGATATCGTATAGTCGGCCAGAGTAAGGTGATTTGTTGCTGGCGCTTTATGAATTCCTTATATATAAAATCCAAGTAGAAAAATGTTGAATTCTGGGTATTAAGTTATTTGTCATGGTTAAGTCAATGTCGATATGCGTAACTCATTAAACTATTACCAAAAACACATTGTCGATAGTTTATATAGTTTGACCCTCAGACACACGACAATTTGAGAAAGAGCAACTAAAACGCATTATTAGACGTCTTGTGTACAGCTGTTGACGCACGTTTACTCTTTCCTTTAAAGTATGCAGACCGTAAACTACATAATATATATTTATAGCAAAGAGACAGTCAAATTAATTTTCCTTTCTTGACAGTCGAGATGTAATATCGCAAATGTATACACATAATATTACTGCGGCTATGACATTAAAATGAATGCGTAGCATCTGTACTAACGTTAACCTAGAGGTACATGTACGTCATTTATGAAGATTTTAAAGTTCGAAAAATCTGGCAAATATTGCTGAATGTTGTCCTTAGGATTCTAGATTTTATAAATATTCTTATTCATACAGTGATTTCGTTAACATTTGGGAAACTCAGAGTTATTTGTCAGAAATTTAACTGTAAAATTGAAGCAAACATACATAGACAGGCCAAAGACGAAATGCCCCAAATTATCTCAAAACGCAATTAAGACAGAAATAATGATAAAAGCATCTATCATACATACAGGGTTTTGACAGTGATTTAAAGATGTAAGAAGGAACCTCTAATCCCTAACTTCTGAGTATTTGGAGATGACTAGCTACAATAAATGCAATAAGGAACGTGTTTTATACAAGTTTATTGTCCTTGATATTTGTCAGCCATGTTGGAAATATGTATACATCAAGTTAACATGACCATTATTGATCTTATTGTAGCCTAAAGAGAAATACAAATTAATGTCAGAGGCCAATAATGATACAATAATAATGATGTTAATAAGTTGATTAACAGGTAATCAACGTGGATAATATGATTTGTACAGAATGGTATCGGGTTTGGATATGGACTGAGAGAAGAGAAACAAAATGCATGTAAAATTATGCCATTTCTGGATCCATAGGGAGTTATGTGAGTTGGGATCACCTCTTTGAATCTCATATAAAAAGAAGTAAATATGGCTGACTTTTTCCGTTTAGCATGAAATTAAATCAGTAATGTGTCACAGGGAGGATGGTTAGATGTAAGTTGTAGTGATGTGTCACAGGGAGGATGGTTAGATGTAAGTTGTAGTGATGTGTCACAGGGAGGATGGTTAGGTGTAAGTTGTAGTGATGTGTCACAGGGAGGATGGTTAGGTGTAAGTTGTAGTGATGTGTCACAGGGAGGATGGTTAGGTGTAAGTTGTAGTGATGTGTCACAGGGAGGATGGTTAGATGTAAGTTGTAGTGATGTGTCACAGGGAGGATGGTTAGGTGTAAGTTGTAGTGATGTGTCCCATGAAGGATGGTTAGGTGTAAGTTGTAGTGATGTGTCACAGGGAGGATGGTTAGGTGTAAGTTGTAGTGATGTGTCACAGGGAGGATTGTTCGGTGTAAGTTGTAGTGATGTGTCACAGGGAGGATGGTTAGGTGTAAGTTGTAGTGATGTGTCCCAGGGAGGATGGTTAGCTGTAAGTTATAGTGATGTGTCACATGGAGGAGGAATGTTCGATGTAAGTTGTAGTGATGTGTCACAGGGAGGAGGATTATATGTAAGTTGTAGTGATGTGTCACAGGGAGGATGGTTAGATGTAAGTTGTAGTGATGTGTCACAGGGAGGAGGATTAGATGTAAGTTGTAGTGATGTGTCATAAGGAGGATGGTTAGATGTAAATTGTAGTGATGTGTCACAGGGAGGATGGTTAGATGTAAGTTGTAGTGATGTGTCACAGGGAGGATGGTTAGATGTAAGTTGTAGTGATGTGTCACAGGGAGGATGGTTAGATGTAAGTTGTAGTGATGTGTCACAGGGAGGATTGTTCGATGTAAGTTGTAGTGATGTGTCACAGAGAGGAGGATTAGATGTAAGTTGTAGTGATGTGTCACATGGAGGAAGATTAGATGTAAGTTGTAGTGATGTGTCCCATGGAGGAGGATTAGATGTAAGTTGTAGTGATGTGTCACAGGGAGGAGGATTGGATGTAAGTTGTAGTGATATGTAACCGAGAGGAGGATTAGATGTAAGTTGTAGTGATGTGTCACAGGGAGGATTGTTCGATGTAAGTTGTAGTGATGTGTCACATGGAGGAGGATTAGATGTAAGTTGTAGTGATGTGTCCCATGGAGGAGGATTAGATGTAAGTTGTAGTGATGTGTCACAGGGATGAGGGTTAGATGTAAGTTGTAGTGATGTGTAACGGGGAGGAGGATTAGCTGTAAGTTGTAGTGATGTGTCACAGGGAGGATTGTTCGATGTAAGTTGTAGTGATGTGTCACAAGGAGGATGGTTAGATGTAAGTTGTAGTGATGTGTCACAGGGATGAGGATTAGATGTAAGTTTTAGTGATGTGTCACATGGAGGATGGTTAGATGTAAGTTGTAGTGATGTGTCACAGGGAGGAGGATTAGATGTAGTTGTAGTGATGTGTCACAGGGAGGATGGTTAGATGTTAGTTGTAGGGAGGAAATGGAATCTCAGGCAATTTAAGATTAACAAAATGTAAGGACTCCTGATCATGCCAAAGGTGTTTGCTGATACGTAATTCATTGTGGAGAAATAATGAGCGCGTTAATCTAGTGCTTTTGAAAGAAATAAAAAACATGTCTTAATAATGTTTGGAACCTAGAAAAATGAACTTTAGGGCTTGTAAAATTGAAAAATTTCTTGGGAGCATATAAAAATGTGTGTTTCAATGTCAGCAAGCTCGGAAACATCTCTACGGGCTTCCAAATTTGAAACATTTTCTGAAAGGCGCATGTTTTCCAGTCCTCTAGCAAAGTTTTGTCTACAATTGATCCTTCATATGTTATATTCTTTACAGTGAGGTGCATGATTATACATCTTTAAAAACGATGATTATGTTAGCCCTCGTATTTTCTGACAATCCGCTGCTGTACGTAAATATGGTGGAAATACAAAAAGAGAAATTGAGAAAATGAAATTAATAGAATTTGGTGTTGATGGTTGCGAACGGTGGTCATGGTATCTTTATACATGAAGATTTTCACAACCTTATGCTACTGCTTTTTGCGGACGACCTTGCGCTTATTGCGGACACACCTATGGAACTGCAAAAGCGTTTGAATTGTTTGGAAACTTTCTGCGATAAATTTAATATGTCTATAAATATGGATAAATCAAAAATTGTAGTGTTTAAAAATGGTGGAAAATTATCGAAACATGAAAAGTGGTTCTTTAAAGGAAATCTTTTAGAGGTAATTAACAGTTATAAATACTTAGGAATATATTTTTCATGTCGCCTTAAATGGACATTATGCTGTAGAACTTTAAGCACACAAAGTGAGAAGGCAGTGAATATGATTAAGCACTGTATGCTTAAAATAGGATCTAAAGACATAAAATTTTGGTTTTAAACTGTTCGATACCATGGTAGCACCCACATTATACTATGGTGCAGAGGTCTGGGGTACAGACAAGCAAAAAGACATTGAATTTATACAGAATAAATTCTGCAAATGGTTACTTATGGTTGGAGATAGAACTAACAATAACATAGCCAGAGGTGAATGTGGTAGATATGAACTATATGTGAACTATATGTGTAGGCCTATAAAGTACTTTCTACGAATATTAAAACTTGATGAAAATCGACTTCCGAAACTCTGCTATAAAATGTTGCTTCGTTTAAATGATGGCGGAAGAACAAATTGGTGTACAAAAGTGAAGAGTATGTTATTCATGTATGGTTTTGGAGAAGTGTGGGAAAACCAAGGAGTAGAGGATGAAACTATGTTCATGCGTTTGTTTTGCCAAAGACTTAAAGACATTAACTTGCAAAACTGGTTAGAACACATCTCTAGTTCATCAAAATGTTTTTTGTATTCAAAAATTAAGGATGGTTTATTTATAAATGAAAATATTCAGAAATTGTCATTGTCTTTGCGTTTTGAAGTTCTGTCAATCATATGCTCAAATCATAAATTAGCTATCGAACAAGGTAGACATGAAAACGAACCAAGGGAATATAGATTATGTAAACTTTGTAATATGAGTGCAGTCGAGGATGAATTTCACTTTATACTAATTTGTCCAATTTTATCATATGTGCGAAGAAATTTTCTTCCTTCATGGTGTTATATAAATCCAAGTATAAATAAATTAATTCTGCTTTTCAGATCTGAAAATTATGATATTATAAGAAATATAGCTATTTATATAAAGAAAGCAAAACTAATACGTGAGGAGGTATTATCTGTATGAACATTTTCAAAGTTATGAAAGCAGTCATATCAGAAATGGGCATTTGTTTATTACAAAATTATCTCACAAAGTATGTAACACATCTGAATATGTGTGTATATATATTGATATATATGTATGTTTGTTCATTATATGGTTTCATGTATATGCATAATTATATTTACTGTAGTTGGTCTTATGTATGTTGAACTCTATGATATGTACCGTGGGCTGGAGGCCTATCTATGTACAATAAACATATTTGAATTGAAAAAAAAAAAGTGGTGTTGATCTACATGTACCTATACACTTAGAGTAACTATCCCATCCCGTTTCGGATTCGCAGTTGTACTTCATGTAGACCAGTTGTATATATAGTTTATCCTATTCTAATGGTCGTTGAGTTATTATTAATTGGTGCGTTTTCATTTTTACTTCAATCTTTTCTTAATTGATTTCTTACTTATTTTCAGGAAGTGAAGTTCGGCGACACGTTAGAAAGAAATAATCATCAAGGTATAGGTGTCTTTATGAACACGCTAAATGAAGTTATCAAGGTGCGCCAGAAAGCTGGAGCTGTTAATTTCATCACTTCTCATCGCGTGTTTAGCAACCGGGATACAAGCATCATCAATTTGTAAGTAGGTGCAGGTATCTGCTCGTTAGTTTTAAATGCACTGGATAAATCTCTTCTTTGTTTAACATCAATAATATACCGTTAAAGTTATATCGTGTCAAGCATGATACAAAACTTATCAATAAAGGAATGTCCTATTTTAATAAAAGGTTAGTTTATAGGAGAAATGTTGTCATCGCCTTTAAATCAGTTACATAAATATTGAGATTGAGAGAGAGAGAGAGAGAGAGAGAGAGAGAGAGAGAGAGAGAGAGAGAGAGAGAGAGAGAGAGAGAGAGAGAGAGAGAGAGAGAGAGAGAGAGAGAGAGAGAGATGTACACCTGCTTTAAATTCCATATCTAAAATGTCTATCACAGTTTTAGGTAAGAAATGTATTGAAATTGTACCTTTCTGAGGCTTTGTGACGTTTTGCTATTTAAATTTAACAATCTAGTTTTGATCTAAGTTATCTAGAGCACACATTCTTGAACTGTTCATCGCATATATACAATATCTTTTTGGTGTGTATTGGATTTGTACATCTTATGTACTATTATCTAGACCTTTTCTTCCCTTATTATGTGTAGCCTTTAAATTATTCAATATACATGTATTTAACTTTCACATTTAATTAAATTACCCATTTTATGTAAATGTGAGGATAACACATTTTGATCTAATAAGCAGATTATATAGGATGGCTTTGCAGCTTTGCTTGTTGCATTTCTTTAACGTACAGTAATTGTACTTGTAGCATATACCCCTGCAGCTGATGGTAGGCCTATATTGTACGCTGCACACAAGTTTAAAGTTATTATTTTTCTTTTTTTTCAGTACGTTTAAATAACATTTTTCTTTCCATTTCAGATTATTTTGATAAATTTGGACACTGTCAGCTTGGGAAATATATATTTGTAAATGAGGAAGCGTTTGTTATACGGGCACACGGAAGCGGTGAGCCATACCAGGCTTTAGTATGTGACTTTCAGTTTCAAAGCCATGAACATAATGAATTATGTCTGGAGTTTGATAAGTTCAATGTTTCAGTATGTGGAGTTAATCTTTATGTGTATACACATTGGATTGGAAAAAATTACCTAGTAAGTGTTATGATTTGATTTAGCGTCGATATTTTCTTACAGTGCGTAGTGTCTTTGCTAAATGTCAGTATTTTCAAAAATGGTAACAGTAAAATAAAATAAATAAATGTTTAACTCTCATTAGCATTAGACTAATTGTTTTGATAAAGCAAAAATCTGGGCAACTCATTTATGTGAAACAGATAAAATAGCTTATTCTTATGTATGTTAATGTTTGAAGTATCAGGGATATACGCATACAAATAATAGAAAGACGTAATTCTGCTCTTTGATATAGTACATATGTACACATGTATTTGTACATTTCTGTATTCTCGATTCACTATGATTACTATTAATTATGTCAACCATATATATCATATTCCGCTCGGTTAAACTTTGTGATAAATAGAAATGGTTGATTACAGAAAATAATGCACATTGTATAAGTATGCGCTGAAATCTAGATATTGATCAGACCTACATTGCTTGCCTTGGATGACTCCAAGTAACAGAGACTATTTAATTTAAAGGGAATATAGTGACGTAACTCATTATCTGACTTGATCAATCAGATAATGATAATTGATAACTATTTTTATCAAGGTTTTGAGATCAATGATATTGATATCTTATTGTCTTAGATCAATGATATTGAAAAAGTAGTGTTTTATTCATTGCACTACTTAAGTTCGTTATTTAACTTAGATATTGATATCATTGATCTAGTATAATGTTAGGATTGTTTTACATTTTGTATTAAATACATGTATTATCATTTTAAATGTGAAATTTCAGTATGAATTTCGAGCCTCGTGGAGTCATGATATTTTTCTTCATTTGTATTTTTATGCTCTGAGTTTTGCAGGTCGGTGGCAAAGTTTTGTCTATTTGTCTGGTTGTATGTTATTCCTTTTCACATCTAAGTAGTAATATCCCAATATCGCCTGCATATGGTGTTTATATCTCGCAACATATGAACATTTCATATACAGACTAACTGATAAGTGATCGTCACAGGGGTGTCAGGAATCGCTCTTGATGTCCACTTTCCGGAAATATTACGGTCGGCATAAGTACCTTGTTTACAATTACTATGTTTCTTTAAAAGAAATTGTGACTTACCTGTTCGATAGCGGTTGTTGGGTCTTCTGTACTAAGTGTGACGAGGTTTTCATCCTCACCTATTTCGCTTGACTCATGGTAGGCGTGACCGGTATACAGGGGATACCTCCATGATCCTCTCTGATCCCAGCTCTGGATTTCTAGAGGTCCGTTTGTATCTAGTGTTCACCAGATTTGTATATTGATTCCTGGACATCCTGAAGATTAATAATTTTCGGATCTGGTATTTTATATTATCCTTTTATCTCTAATTTTATGGTTTACTCAAATAACTTTTAATCAGATTTGTTTTGTAACAATGAGGTCATGGATTAGATTCATCATGTTCAACATTCAGCAATATTTACAGAATTTTAGAATAATCATGAATGATTTAGTTCCCGTGGCATGCTTACACATTCTCTCTCTTTATTTTAATTCAAAGTCTACAATATGTATGACTCTCACATACTTTAATGAATGGCATATCAACCTTTTTAATTTAATTAATGAAGTCAGGGTAAATCTCTGTCTTGAATGATGAGTTTTGGTTTAAGTTTTAGTTTAATCCCAACTTTTTATCAACCATATTTGTAAATCATTAAGTCTAGTTCAAAGAAATTATTTAGGAAAATAACACCGTTTGAATGTGTATCAAGATCATGACTTTTTGAAAACCCCATTTCCATAGATAAAATTCATTTAAAATTTACTTTGAAATCCTGCTGATTTATTCTTTCATTGTATTTAAATTGCTATTTTGTAAAATCAATTTGTCAGACACACTTATTAAAAGTTTTTATTTAGATAGATTTTCTGAAAGTAACACCCTTCATCGTTATCTTTCAGTGGTGATATCGTATATTGTTCATTTTACGACCATACTTACCTGCGAAAGATATTTGGGTTTCACACCATAAATGTTAAATTTGTTGTTAAAAACTTTATCCTTGTTTATTCAAAATACATGTTGTTGTTGCATTGTTGTTTAACGTCCTACTCAAGAATCTTTCACTTATATGGAGACATCACCAAATGCCAATGAAAGGCTTCAAATTTTAGCCTGTGCTCGGTACTTATGGCAACTTGGCAGTGAGGGTTCTTTAATGTGCACTCAAAATGTGACACGGAACCTCGCTAAAGAACAGTACTATCAATATAAAAATATTATAGAAAGTTAGGGAAAATAAATGTTTAGATAGTTCTGTTCTTTAACGAGGTCACGTGTCACATTTGGTGAGTGTACGTTAAAGGTAGAGAAATTCTATAGCGCCACTGACATCACGAACCTAAAGCAAATAGTGTAATAGATAATGTCTGTCAAATAATTCACTCATTATTTTTATCATTTTGCAGAGAAAATATGACTGTATGTCAAAACCAAAGACTATATGCAGTGCAGGAAAGTATTTAACAATTCGATTCCAGAAAGAAAGAATAGATCTGAATTCATACGACTTTCAGCTCTTGGTTTATCCAAAAAGTCTACAAAGTAAGAAAGTGTTCAATTTATAAACATCGCTTTTCCCGAAGTCAACATCAAACCATATAAGAAATTTCTGGCCATTGTCATCACCATGCATCCTTATCGTAATTTGGAAACTTTGCTTTTCCCCAAGTCCACATCAAACCATAAAAGTAATTTCTTGCCATTATCTTCAACATACAACCTTATCATAATTTCCAAACTGGTTTTGTTAGTGGTGTTGCAGATTATCAGATAGGGTATATTATGTAAGGGTACCCGTATTGCAAAAGACACCTTTGAATCTGTGTATTGAATGTTAACACTAAGATTTTATAGACAGAACAAGTGTGTTAAAAGTTTTTGTACTACATGGTACAACGTGATTTTGAATCTATAGCAGTGAACACTACAATAAGTAGTCGAAGGTGACGGGTAAATATGTCTCCAGAACTTTCTAGACTTGTATTTAGAACGGATCTGTTTAATATAATTCGGTTCTTGTTATGATAGATAGATAGATAGATAGATAGATAGATAGATAGATAGATAGATAGAAAGAAATATATTTAAGCATTTATTTGTTTACTTGCTAATGTCAATAACTAAATTACTGTATATTCAGACCAGAGTCTAATAGAAAGGACATAATTTACATTTTAAGTCCTCTCTGAAGAGAATACTGCATGCTTTGTGAGAAACCAACTAGTGGTTTATGGGTATTTGTAGCCAGGAATAACAATGAATGTTTGAAAAATGTTGTCTGCTGGACATCCTGAAGATTAATACCTTAGTATCTGTAATTTTTGTATGTTTGTTTAAATAGATTTTACATCGATGGGTATAGGTTAAACATGTTTACTATATGCATGTGTACTTTTGGTTTTATGTGTACTTTTGTGTGTATCCGTCTTTTCGTTAGTCAGAGTTATTTTTCCATGTTATAAGGTATCGATTGTCAAGTCTTTACGTCGTTTTCACACAAATATATGACGTCCTTATTGATAACTCATATCATTTTACGCATAAACAAATGACATCACAATCGGTACCTGCTACGAGGGGTGGTAACTCTTGATAATGAAAATACCTAATAACTCAAACCAATTCAGTGAAAGTGCACTAAATCAGACTCAACCCTTTTACCAATACATGGAATACATTTCTTCAAGTAACCATTCACAATTATCACGACAGATAGTGGTACATTCTATATAAATCAATGACTCTGAATATATATTACAAAATATCTTTCTTTTAATTATTCCTTTCTCTGCTCATTCTTTCTTTGTTCTGAATTAGAACATCTATTTCTCAAACTTCCAAAACATGTATTTTTACGAGAAATGTTAAATTTTATGTAAAATATAAATATTTATGTGTCGACAAATAAACTTACAACATAATATTCAAAGCGCCAACAACTATCGGAGTTGAGTCTGAAATATGTTCCTAATTATCACCAAACCAGAGCTTATTAATCAAATGCAACAGAAAATTGCACTGCTTCAATTAAACGGAAAATAAAACGTGGTAAAAAAGATTACAATTTTTATGCACAAAAGTTGAAGTTTACAATAAATTTGTAACTTAATACGAAAAGTAAATGAAAACAGCTTTTACAATATGGAAACTGATATTGCACTACTGTCGATAAATTGATAAAATAAAATGTGAATAAGCGTTGATAAATATCTGTTAAGTATCATATACATTAATTACAGCAGTTGTAATAGAGGTAGAAAAGTTTGTTTCAGTTCTGCTTTGCATACTGCGTCTTCGTTTTAGATGAGAGTAGTCCGACTATACACTATCGCCAAGAGGACTTAAATGACAAAAGTCACAGTAAGTCTTTGATATCACTGTGCCGTTACTGTTCGTGTCAAATTCCTGCTACGTGGACTGTTGTTTAAACACAGAAATGAAAATGAAATAGTCTCTTGATTTAATATTTATCATAATTACTTTAATTACTGGATACCTTCATTATCTTATTGATATAAAATCAGTGCAAGATTTTACACATTGTAATGGAAGGTAAAACAGCAACAGCAACATACAGATATATGTATATCATAGACTGCCTTTGGTGAGAAAGCCTCGAATGTCGTGTTATGTAAGATGTTTACGTCGATAATATGATATTACACATTATAATGTGTATAGATAAGCATGTGAGAATGTACTACGTCGTATAATTTGGTACTATAAAATAGTTTATCCATTTACGGATTAAAACATGTTACTATACAATGTCAGATAATGTATGCTGGGAAATGTAGGATGATTCGAGATGACAGGGAGAGTGAGGAAGGCAGGATATACTTAAACCATGTTATCATGATGCTCTGTGAATGAACACACACACACACACACACACATTTATAAAACAAACTACTGTCTGTAATGAGAGCACCTTTTATGAATAACGAATACGTGGAACTCTGATGTCATTTTGAAGAATGACATGTTATAAAACATTGGTATACACATCTATGTTCTGTATCTGTATCAAACCACGTGATCTAGAACATTAAAGGTTTGCTTAGATTTCATTTGTAGAACCAATGAACATACTGAGGTCATATGTTCTATTGAGACTTGTAAAAATATATAGTTAAATAAACAGTGTGTTTATGTTTTAGATGGGAGCGTATACTATCGCCTTGGAGGCTTGCAAGAAAATGATGAAAGTAAGTCATTCTAGTCTATGGATTACAGTTTGTCTTAGATATATTTAGTGTAAGACCTAGAGAGAAATATATAGATCTGAAATATGTGTGAGGTTGTTGTACCTTATATCAGTAAAACTTCTTACAAGATATTGACATGTATCTAAATATACTAATAAATTCATGATAAAGATGGAAATGTTTCTGTGAGACGTAAAGAAATAATGGAAAACAGACAAAAATATTATAAGGTTATGTTCGTCCCATGAGTATATACAATATACAGTATGACACCACCTCTTGGTTTCCAGAGGTCCGTGTTTGTCCATTTTTACCAGATTTGTATCTACATTTTGGACATCCTAAAGATATATATTTTGGTATTTAAGATTTTTTATAATATTTTTCTTATTATACCTCGGTGTTATACCTATATAATGTTCTTTATTCGATAAATAGTCGGTACATTTCGAAATCCACATTAGCAATTTGTCGATATAGGGCTAATGTAAAACAAAGGATACACCGTTTTCAGTGATTTAAGTTATACACAAGCCAGAATACAATAAACTGGAAAATGGTCATGAATGTGATAAGATTGATCACAATGTCTGTGGTATATATTTTTGATATCGTTATTAAGTACAATAATCTGATTTGTATTAATTTTGTTTGTTTTACAAAATTAAGCTTGCTTTATAAATATTTGATTTTCCATTTTAGGTCCGGAAGCATTAACACAAGTCTTCATAATAAGTACCGCAGTGGGTTCCGTACTTCTCCTAATCGTTATCATCCTTCTCATTATATTATTATTCATGTGTTGCAAGAACAGGAGCAGAGAAAAAAGGAAGTACCACATAGAAAAGGATAGAGGTGCAAGCTCAAGTATGTTTACTCAATATTTATTATCTACAATGTTTAGGACATGAATGCATTCGTATTCGGCTTTCTCCTATATTTTCAAACAATTAGTCTGTAGGCCTATATATTCGTTGGTAAAACTGCGTTATTTATTTCTTATTCTCAACTGTGCGTATTTTTTACAATATTCACATTATTACTTTCACATGTGATATAATATTTACATGAATAATTTCACATGCGATATTATATTCACATGAATATTTTCATATATGATATGCATTTATCATGAATAACTTCACATGTGATATGGTATTCATATATGATCTTCACGTGATCCTTTTTATTTAAAATCCTGGCCAAATACCATAATAAAATATTTGCCCCCCACCAAAAAAAAAATAAGTACATGCTGTTTAGATGATCTTTACATTAGTCGAAATTTTACTCTTATTTTCATTTGAAATGATTTCTCATTGTTTTATGTTCTCAAATGTGTAGAAACGATTTGCTGTGATCCATGTGGTAGTGTATTTTAGTGAGGTTTACTCAAACAACAATTCTTGATATAATACTTGTAACTATGTCACACGTTTTAATTATAAATCTCTGTACTTCATTTTTCCGCTTTTTATTTGCAGTTGAAGTAGAACCATTACATGGAAAGAGGGCAAGGCAGGTGGACCTCTGACAATGTCTTGTGATATAAATTTGTCCATTAGCATTCGAGTATACATGAATTATAATCCTATTTGTTTTTAAAACTGTTTCCATTTTTTTAACTATTAGATTCATGTTTGTAGCGTTTATTTTGTAGGTAGGTAGTTAAGCTTTTTAATATCACAAATTACATAGTTTTATAGACATCAATTTAATTTCGTTGATAAGATATTTTCTCGTCGCATTCATTTGGGTAACACCTTTCTCTTCATAATCCTTTGTAATGTTTTCATAACATATTTTGTATTATACTGATGTAATATTAGTTACGTTGAAATTCCAGTACATGTTGACAGAAGGAGATATTTCATACACAATTTGGTGGTGTTAATAGTAGTCTCTCTATATACAATGTATATTGTTCAAACTAAACAGCTCATGATAATTATAAGAAATCAAACAATGTAAAATCTTGAAACAGTTTCACGTTCCTTCACCAATGATTGTACAGTATTCACCATTTTTTTAGTAATTTAAGTTTCACTTAATCGACACTGACTCCTACCTTTACAGTTAAATAAGAACCTGCAATAATTAAAGAAATAGAATTTAGAAATAATGTGTCATTGGCTGTTAACCTTAAAAACTTAAACTTTAGAGAAATATTTAGAGCAATACATCTGCATTTATATACTTACACTGAATCAGTATGACTTTAAAGATTCTAACTTTCTACAATTGCTCTGTGTTGCACAATATATTTTATTAAAAACAAAACCACACGCCCTATTTTTTGGTATGCAAAACAATATAGATATGTAGTTGTACCAGTCATTGGATAGCATATTGTTCACGCAGCAGCGTTGGTCATTGTGTGTATACTCTACATTATTCTCCTTATTGGTCACCATACTTTCCTTCTGTTTACATTTTTGTTTCGCACATTTTTTGTTACGCACGTGCTTATAAATCAATAAACGTGTCAATTTCATATATCTATATAGATTTTTTCTGTTTTTGTTTTACTTTTGTCATATCGAAACCATTGCCTCATACCAACGGATGTTTTCATTTTAAGAAATAAGAAGGGGAATTTTACCACACTGGGTGATAGAGGCGACCATCGGTACAAAACAACGTACATGTATTCTATATACACATGTATATAAAATATATATACTGACAAAAATATTCTATAATTCAAAGATATTTTAAACCACCTGTACCTGTTTTTAATAGGTAGCGATAACACAAGCCAGACAGCTAAAATCACATCAACCTGTATTTAAACGGAAAGGTATCGTTAATATCACTTGTTATTTCCAGTTTTAACATTTAGAGCATATTTCGATGCCTATTACCGTATTGTTTGTTTAGTATGTTCACTGAAATACAATATACATACATATACTAGCATATGGAGAATATATATTTTACGTAAAACATTTACAACATTGACAGCATAATGTTAATAATTTGGTATCTTAGCATGTAAACGGTATTTATTATCGTTCGTTATAATTCTATAAAAAGATATCTATGTTTTTGATTTTTTTTATGTTTTTCTACATACACAAAAATTGATAGTTATAATGTAAATTCGTTTTTTGCAATATACCACAATACAATCATTAATTTTCATGCTAATCACGCTAATTTATCTGCTATCGCGCTGTAGTAATTTAAACCTGTACCGTAATTCATTAATAAGACTTGATTCCTCTACTTTCACTTTGACTGTAAGCGTTAGTTTATAAAATACCTTGTATGTTACATTCAAAACGGATCCGTATAATCCGGGTCAATATTGTCAACGATTTTCAGATTTCGGAATAATAAATATTGACATGGTTAGATTACATGGTATCTTTAAAAATTAGGATAGAAAATTACTATTCATCGCAAATTAGCATGTCTATTTTCAAAACGTATCATTACGTTACTGTTGTAGGAAAATGTTGATTTTGAAGACTAAAAAAGTTTGGAATAAGGACTGCTTACTTTTTAAAACTTAATAAGAAAACAACACGTGTATTTGTAAAGTAATTTTATTATTGCAATATATAAATAACAAGTTGTTGTTGATAAACCCAACATAATGTTTGATAAAAAAACTTAACAAATACTTTTACACATTGTAACCGTATATATACACGTGTATATATTTTGTTATTTACATTGTATTATTTACAAATGTTATGACATAATTTCATTCGTAGCATTGCCACCTCATATTCATTATTCATTTTGATAAAATGTCAGTCATGTGTTTTATTAGTTTAGTTGAATGAAACTAGTTTCTCATGAGAATAAATGAAATAAAAACACTTCTTGTTACGGTTTTATATATACAAGAAAAGAGATACTACGTATATATGATATTTGATATACATAAAATATTATCTAGATATTACTGAAATATTCACTTGAACACTGTTGACATATTCTGTTAAACATTGACTTGGATATTAGTGGATATCACGTCAAGGGGAGACTACTCATTTTTACATCAAATCAAGATGAAGAGACTCATTTCATAAGCATTGATAGAAAAAAGGAGATAGCAATACTGAAATGTCTTTGGTAAAAGCTAGGACGATCTAGGAATATAATAACTTTGGCGATTTCATGAATAAAGTACAGTTTAACCTCGCTATTAAGACACCACCAAAATGACCGACATAATGTGGCCGGATTACTGAGGTGGTCATTAGGCGATGTTCCAATGTACATCAAATGTGATTTAAAAGAGAACAAATTATAATCCATGTTAAAAGAACTGAAAATGTGATTCAGTTACATTTATATCAAATACATAAACAGACTGGAATTGATTAATATTCGCAAGATTTCAGACCTTAGTGATGATGTATTTGTGCTATATATAGATTCAACTGCGTAATTTCAATTAAGATTGTATCTTCTGCATCATTATCCTGCTTATGATATTATTGAAGCTTTTACATTTACGTGATGAATATAAGTAGAAGATACACAATTCTTGTTTTCTTGTCTATTCAATCTATCCGTATTTCCTTATCTACTTATCTATCGGTACTTATATTTGAGGCTGCATTTATTTGCTAACCTGGTACAGCAACCATTGCACATTATTTACAGTCATATACATTGCTGTTAACAAGCGCTTGTTCTCCTAGGTTATGACGTCATATATCATCACTGGTCAAAAAGGAGTCATAAAGCGGATTTCCTATCTGAATGCTGGAGTCGCCATCTGTTGTTTTGAGACTAACCGTGTTTTCATAGTTTTTGGAATCCGTGTCCTTTCTGTATTCTGGTTTATTTTTTCTAAAACAAAAATACTTACATTTTAAACATGTTATTGTGCTGAAACAAAATATACGGGACATTATGTGCAAATCATTTCTATAAATCGTAATACTTATCACGCTTACATATCTTATCAATAAATTCACTGTACCAAAGATGATCCGTACATGTATGTATAACACCAACTGTGTGACGTCATTTTAATGTACCATATAATTTGACGGCCCAAATCATTTTAAATATGAAATCATCGGCACAAAATAATGTGTGCAATGATAGTATAAAAATATCAGATACCAAATTATAAATTTCCAGGATGTAGATAATACAGTTGTCTTCTTAATTTATTTTAATAAATTAATCTTTCTAATGATTTTTTCATTCCTATTAAATGTCCGAAATTTACACCTTAATCGATCATTTATGTCACAGTATCAGAATTTAGTACAAGATCATTGGTTCAACCACTCGGATTTTCATCTAATAGCTCAGGTGATCCCGATTCCAACCTAATGAATAAATGACCTTTATGCACTATACAGGAACTTAAGCTGAATTTGTGAGAAAGTTTGCCAGTTTACTTGCGAATGGTAGGTGTTTCCTGGCTACAATGTAACCGGGTTCTGACCTCCAACATTGAAATTTACTGTCATCATATAGCTGAAAAACATCATTAAACTATGATTTTTTTTCATTTCTTCAAAATCAATGTCACCTTGAATTATTCAAAGGCAGTTGCCGATGAATTTCAGTTAGAATATATTCCATTTTTATTCAGGTTCTAATAACCGGACGTGACCGGTGGGCAGGTGCTGTTAACTTCCGTATAACACCTGATCCCAACTCTAACTGTTGCAGAGGTTCATGTTTGTCCAGTGCTCAAACTGTTTGTATATTATCTGTAAATTTTCTTACAATTGGTACTTTGGTATCTATGACACTCGTTAAAACACTTGACATTATAATGTTTACCTACCTTCTGATTCTGCAGACAACGAAAATAACAACCAAAACAATCAGCAATCCTCCTCCTCCTGAGGCTAATATATACCAATAGCTTGAAACCCAATTCTGAAATAAAAAACAATTTGTGAACAGAAATAATTTTAAAGATACTAAACGTTCCGAATTTTTTTGCGGTCGGTATAATAGCCTTGCTTGCTATTACGCTGCTTCACTAAATGAAATGTTGAGTAGCCTGTTCGATAGCGGTTATTGAGTCAACTGTACCATTTGTTACGATGATTTGATTATCACCTATTTCAGTTGAATTTGGCTGTGAACTCACGACGGGTATGACCGATCAACAAGGGATGCTTACTTCTCCATGGCACCTGATCCCACCTCTGGATTTCCAGAGGTATGTAATTGTCCAATATTAACCAGATTTTTAAATGGACATCCTGAAGATTTATGCATTGGTATCTAAGATTTTTATGTCTTTAGAACGTATTGAAGTAATTGGATACACTCATAATTTGACAATAATGGCATCATGGAAACACTTAAAATATAGAACATTTCATCGAACGGGATGTGTGGACGCATATCAAAATATTTATGATATATTCATACATACTACTGACACGTAAATGTAATTGTATAATTTCCAATAAATCGTATATGTTAATTTGATTAAAAGAATGTAACTACCATGTACAAAATGAAAAATATACCTTTTCCGTTACTTTCTTTGAGCTCTGAGTTGGCGTCCTTCCTACCAGAGGAAGAGGGAACAGAGTAGATATTTGTTCGTCTGACGTATTGTTTAGAACATCACTTAACTGTTTAGTATCCACAATAGTGTTTCCACATGCTGCATGGAAATTCACACTTTTGGACCTGTGGTTGAAGTGAATAATGTTATGTATGACATAAAAATTTAACCATACTTTTGACACTAACAGATCTATCATTACTTCGTCTAATACGTCTACAGTACAACATCTACTACTGTTACCATCACAACCACTGTCACGTGTGGTTTAACTACTACTAAACGTGTATCATGATGAAAAATGTTCAACGTATCTGGTTGAAACGAGTTCTAAATTATTTTTCGATGTATGGAAAAGAATACAGTATAAGATAACTGTAAACTGTTCTTAGGCAGTTCAAGTGATTTCATCATCAAAATGGCTGTATTATTTATTAAGTTCACACCATAGAATGCTATTTTTTACTTACAGCACGTATACATTGCAATTGTTTTCTGATACCAATGACATATGATTTACATCAGTATGCATTTTGTTATTAAATACTTACATTATTTGTACTTCAGACACACTAAGCGATTCCTGATTGCTGCATTTGGATTCAAACAAATGTTTTAAGCCGTCTATAATTTGGTCTTTTATATCTGTGGTAACCATACCGTCGAAGCGAAGAACAAGAGCTAAAATTATGAATAACAAAATATCAAAAGTCACCTATCTTTCTGTTACATCTTTTATAAGATTTTAATGTAACAGCTATTAAAATGAATGTCAACATAATTAAAATATTACAGATTTGGAGAAATAAGTCCTCCAGACGACAACTTCTGTCGTTTAAATTTCATAACGGGGATCCAATTTCACATTGATGTTGAAAGAAAAAGAAAACGTTGAGTAATCAATGACAAACAAACATTAAAGGGACTTTAACTGTGTTTTTTCAAACATTTTTTTTTCTTTCTTTACTACTGAGATTAACGTACGATAAGGGAAATGAGATATACTTCAATCTACGTGGTAACAACGAAAACACACTAATGAAGTCGACCTTTATCAAGTCTAAAATGTCTGAGGTTAATTACTATAAAAATGATTATCATGGAAGAGTTTGTTGTTATGTAAACGAAATTTATACTCTGTATCAGACGAAATGACATTTACCTTGATTAACTTGTCCTACAGTACTAAAATCAATACTTTTGACGTATGTAGTAGTTGATGAAGTTTTCTTTGTAGTGGGACGAGATAGACTGGTCTCACACACCTGGCCTGTATATCCCGGATCACATAAACACATAAATCCTCCCTCTGTATTACTGCAATGTCCATGATTAAGACAGAAATTAGAATTTAAACATTCGTTTACATCTTGGTCACAATTAACTCCCCTCCATTTTGCTAAACATTTGCATACGCTAAGACCTCCAGGCCCGACGCATGTATTTCCATTCGAACACACTGAGACATCACATGAAGTTCCATTGCATAATGATCCAACCCACTCCCCTGGACAAACACACTTATATCCACCGTTTGTGTTAACACAGGTTCCCGAGTTTTTACACGGCGTGGAATGGCACTCGTTAACATCCACTGAACAATCAATTCCTGACCATCCATTGGGACATATACAATTATACCCGCCTTCGGTATTTTGACAATTACCATTATTTTTGCATGGATTTTTCCCTAAACATTCATCAACATCTTTCTCACAGTATTTTCCTTCCCAATGGTCGTTGCAAGTACATGTGTATGATCCCAGTGCATTTTGACATAAGCCAATGTGTAAACATGGTTTTGATGAGCATTCGTCTATATCACTTTGACAGTCTTTCCCCGTCCACCCATATGAGCAGATACATTCAAACGTCCCCGGACGGTTGATACACGTAGCATTATTAAAGCATGGATTTGATAAACAATCATTGATGTCATCCTTACAGACATCTCCCGTCCATCCGACAGGACAGATACAGATATATGTTCCTTGTTTATTACTACAGGTTGCATTATTCAAACATGGGTTCAAAAGACATTCATCTATATCATCATTACAGTCTTTTCCCGTCCATCCATGCGGGCACAAACATTTATATGTCCCTTGTTGGTTACTACACGTGGCATTATTGGCACAAGGGTTCAACAGACATTCATCAATGTCATCGTTACAGGTTTTCCCCGTCCATCCATGGGGACAAATACATTTAAATGTTCCATGATGGTTGCTACAAGTCGCATTATTGGCACAAGGATTTGATATACATTCATTGATATCATTATGGCAGTCATACCCAGTCCATTCACGTGGACAAATACATTTGAATGTGCCCTGATAGTTGACACATGTGGCGTTATTAAGACATGGATTTGATAAGCATTCATCGACATCTTCGTTACAATAGTTACCCTTCCATCCTTTTGGGCAAATACATTTATATGATCCATAATGGTTGCTACATGTCGCATTATGCAAACATGGCATTGAAGTACATTCATCAATATCATCATGGCAATTAATACCCGTCCACCCCGATGGGCATATACATCTATATGTTCCTTGTTGGTTAAGACAAGTGGCACCATTTAAACATGGGGTTAATAGACAATCATCGATATCATTAGTGCAGGTTTTACCTGTCCAGCCTCCCGGACAGATACATTCAAATGTTCCTCGTTGGTTGATACATGACCCATTATTGAAGCATGGGGAATGAACGCATTCATTAATATCATTACTGCAGTAACTGCCCTCCCATCCTTTTGTGCAATTACACTTAAAACCTGGAATTGTATTTTTACATACCCCACTGTTAAAGCAAGGCGATGTTAGACATTCGTCGATATCGTCTGTACAATTTTGTCCTTTCCAGAAGGGCGAGCATCTGCATGTATATGTTCCATTCAAATTTTGACAGGTTCCATTATTTCGGCAAGGTAGGTATTTGCATTCATCGATGTCGCGTTCACACTTCTCTCCTGCCCAGCCATCGTTGCACATACACTGGTAGGAACCAATAAAATTCACACATGTTCCCTTATTCTTGCAATAATTTATCTGGCCACATTCATCGATGTCTTCATCACATAATTTCCCATGCCATTCCTCTGTACAGCCGCACTTAAAGCCACCGTCGTAATTGCTACATGTTCCATTATTTTTGCAAGGATGGTTTTCACATTCATTTACATCGACCGTACAATTTTGTCCTTTCCATTCTTTGGAACAGTTGCACAGATATGACCCAATAGTGTTCTGACAGTGTCCATTGTTTCGGCAAGGATTCGACAAGCATTCGTCAATATCATTTTCACACAAACTACCTGTATAACCTTTGCTACATACACAGGAAAACGTTCCATCGGTATTATAACATGTTCCATTGTTATTACAAGGAGAACCAGTGCATTCATCAATGTCATGTTCACAGTTCTTTCCTGTCCAGCCACCGTTGCACATACATTGGTAAGAACCAATAAAATTTACACATGTTCCCTTATTCTTGCAATAATTTATCTGGCCACATTCATTGATGTCTTCATCACACAATTCCCCATGCCATTCCTTTGTACAGCCGCACTTAAAGCCACCGTCGTAATTGCTACATGTTCCATTATTTTTGCAAGGATGGTTTTCACATTCATTAACATCGACCGTACAATTTTGTCCTTTCCATTCTTTGGAACAATTGCACAGATATGACCCAATAGTGTTCTGACAGTGTCCATTGTTTCGGCAAGGATTCGACAAGCATTCGTCAATATCATTTTCACACAAACTACCTGTATAACCTGTGTTACATATACAGGAAAATGTTCCGTTGGTATTATAACATGTCCCATTGTTATTACAAGGAGAACCAATGCATTCATCAATATCCTCTGTGCAGTTGATTCCTAACCATCCCTTCTGACAATCACAATGATATGATCCAGTTACATTTTCACATGATGAATTCTTTCCACAGAGGTCAAGTGTATTCGAACACGTTCCGTTATTTGCACAGGGGCTATATAAGCAAAAGTCAACCTTATCTTCGCATTTTGAACCTATTAATATAAAGAACAGAACAATTCATTTATGTTCATGATATATGGAATGGAAACAAAACCATAACAGAGAGAGAGAGAGAGAGAGAGAGAGAGAGAGAGAGAGAGAGAGAGAGAGAGAGAGAGAGAGAGAGAGAGAGAGAGAGAGAGAGAGAGAGAGAGAGAGAGAGACAGAGAGACAGACAGACAGACAGACAGACAGACAGACAGACACGGTAAATATTCCCATAGTACCTTTTATATATCAATGTGTGAGTCAGTGAGTCAGAATTTATTCACGGGTATTAAATTTCCGCAAGACCGTTTCCAAAACAGAAGTGCAATAGGACTTGAATTAAACCTTATAAACATTTTGTGATTCGTGTATATGTTATCTAGTTATATATACTTTTCTGAAACTTTATAAATTAGCGGTATTTTATTCACTGGTATTTCATTTCGTGGCATTTTCTTTGACCGCAAATATAGCGAAATGAAATTCCTTGCGAATAAAAACAACTATACAGTATTTCGGCAAATGGTCCTTAAATAGTCCTAAATCTGGAAAGATACATAATATTTTGTCATGGTCTAAAATCACAACTTGACATTATCTTACCTGTCCACCCAACTTTGCAAGTACAGGTATATCCACCTTTTATGTTTGTACATACACTATTCTGTGTACATGTAGTAAGATTCTGACATTCATCAACATCTTGGTCACATAGATTTCCCGTCCACCCGACATTACAGGTACACTTGAACTCAGTATGAGTACTGTTGCACAATCCATGTACACACGGAGAAGGAGAACACCTATTTATTTCAGAGGCGCAGAGTGGACCTGTCCAACCATCATCACAAATACAGGTATAGCCATTTGAAATATCCATGCATTTTCCGTGAACACATGGAGACGAATAACATTCACTGAGTTTAGTTTCACATGCCACTCCCGTCCATCCTATGTAAACAGAACATTTATCAGCACTTGGAATTATCTCATATATTTGGGGGTATGAGAACTTGAAAATGATTTATAATTACTTTACAATTTGGAAGTACTATAATGATACCTGGTATTTGCTTGTAAATGTTTAGTTTGTTTCCTTTTGTGAGATGTTAAAAGGATTGAGGTATCATTTACCATTGTGAGATGATCACTTTCACAACACACAATGCATTACATCTATAATTTCGTTTCAGGGTGATATGGTTATTTCTCATCTAATGTTCATAACACAAATTTAATACATAACGTATACACTAATGATGTATTCATTTCTATAATGTAGTGAATATCCTACTCTATTGCTGTAGATATCGGAAATAACAAAGTGTTCAGGCATACGTGGATACGGTTTTGAGCAGAAAGCAATTAACAGTTGTACTCGGATATACTGAAATATATTGGCTTATACCTATATATTTACATAGGGTTTTATATTTCTTTGGGATAATTAGCAAATGTTCATATGTTGAACATGTTCAGGCATGGCATATGATAAATAATTACTACTGTATTTATATACATCAGATTCATAATATCGTGTCATATTACATACCAGCAGCACAGGAGTACTGATCTGAATAAGGATCACATATCATGTGGTCATTGGTCGGATGACAATCACAGTTTATCCCGAAGTATCCTTCCCCGCACCAAATCAACAACTCCACAGACAAACTGTTTATAAATGACACAAATGCAATCATCTAGTTGTATCAACAACAATCAAGATTAAAGATATGATATGTAATCACATATATTAATGCAGTCGCATTCTCATGTTCTCTAGTATCGCTGGAAATCAACCAATTTCTTGTTGGTCAGGACGAATATTCCGTCTTACACAATATTAGCTATGTTGCATACAAATGTTTATTTGCAAAAAGGGTTTTAATTTGTTTTTCATCTACATAAAGGTTCCCTTTCATAAAATTTTGTCGATGGTTTTACAACCATATTTTTATATTTTAGAATAAGACATAGATGTCCCATAGGTTATAGCAAGTTCCCTTTAAACTATATAAGAAGGAATGTTAAATTTTCGGTGTTTCTCTTTTTGTAAATCATATTTTATAAAGTCAAATGCAATTATGCCCAACTCATTCGGTTTACTCGAAATACAATATTAACCATACCCGCCAGAGTACGTGACACAGCAACTTTCATATATAAATCATAAATACTAAATGCCCCAAAAGGAATATAACTTATTTAAAGGGCATAAACTGTGTTTTTTAATGATTCTTATTTGCTACTTCCATTGGTATACAATTACAATAAAGAGATATACACAGGCATGCAAATTCTTAACTTACTATATACTGGTATTTTATAAACATTGTGTAAGGAACCCAGTTTGACAATTATTCACTTACAAAATTGATTAATTCAACCTTGCAATATTTATATGCATACCACACAGGCCCTGATCTTATTTTTATAAAATATATAAGATTACAATTGTTTATGCCTATGTATAGCTCTTATCGAAAACCGCGTTTAATGTCAACGTTCCGCAAGTTTTACGGTCGGTATAATAGTCTTGTTTACGACTACTCTGTTTCACTAAGTGAAATGTTGAGTTGCTTTTTCGTTGGCGGTTGTTGAGACGTCTGTACCAATTGTGACGAGGATACACTCCTCACGTGTTTCACTGGACTTGACTGTGGACTCACGGCGGGTGTGACCGGTCGTTAGGGGATGCTTACTTCAGCATGGCACCTGATCTCACCTCTTGGTTTCCAGAGGTCCGTGTTTGTCCATTTTTACCGGATTTGTATCTATGTCCTGGACATTCTATTGATTTATGCTTTGGTATCTGAAGTTTTTATATCTTATTTGTTATTGCACATCTAGTACAGGTAGTAAAAGTAGAACAAAATCTATACAATTTTTTTTAGTTTTGGTAAACACAGCTAATTTACAATATGAATGGATATAAAAGTCTTACTTTGTGTTTCCGGTTATCGGAACAGATATCGGCTCCGCTATTGATAAGTTTTGAGCAGGACGAATTTTAAATGGTATTGTATCTGCTATCATCAGATCTTTTCCTTTAATGTCTGAATCAAATACATTTACTGTAAAAGTTGTTTCATTCTGAAAAATATATTGTCAACGTACCCAATTAATCGTTATAAATTAGCAAGTATCTATATGTGTAAAGATTGTTCGTTCAAGTAATTTCATTAAACCTGATTTAGTTTTTTTGCAAAACATTTCTGTTAAGTGATAAAGTTGTCATCCATTGCGATAATTGAAAATTACACTCCGATTTGTAGCGTCTGATACCAAATACAATTGAAAACTTGTTGAGAGTGGTGTGTTTACTATTCAAAAATTCAAAATTCAAATTCAATCATTAATACTTTGGTATCTATCATTCTTATATTTAACAGCAAATTTTATTGGTCGTGACATGTATATCGATATCTGTGATGGGATAATAACTAAATAACAACTAAATAAAATAATAATATAAAATATCTCAGATACCAAAGTATAAATATTTAAGATGTCCAGGACACAGATACAAATCCGGCAAAAATGGACAAGCACGGACCTCTGGAAACCAAGAGGTGAGATCAGGTGCCATGGTGAAGTAAGCATCCCCTAACGACCAGTCACACCCGCCGTGAGTCCACAGTCAAGTCTAAATGATACACGTGATGAACGAATCATCGTTACAATTGGTACAGACGTCTCCACAACCGCCAACGAAAAGGCAACTCAACATTTCACCCATTTAAATCGAGTAATCTCAAACAAGACTATTATACCGACTGTAAAATTTGCGGAACGCTGACATCAAACGCGGTTTTCGATATCCATGTGTCAATAATTTGTCAGTGAGTAGATTACATCTGTATATGCAATATTCATATGTTGAACACTCCCTGGATCGGATCAGTTGTGAAACAAAAACTCCGTATGCGGGTGAATGTGGGATATTACTACTTAAATGTGGAAAATTTACGATTGGAAAGCCGAAATCGTCGCGTTTGTCGTATAGCTTAGTTGCCAATTTCCCGTTTGTGTCTATAGTAAATAATATGTCTATGTATGAAGCGTGTGTGCTTGATTCTGTTGTATCTTTAATTTCTATTTCGTTGGGATATATTGCATTGACATATGTATGAAAATTGTCATTATTAATTGACAAAACGTCGTCGATATATCTAAATGTGAAATTAAAGGACACCGCTAGCTTCTTCTTCTTTTGATTCAGCAGTTTCTGAATGAAGTCTGCTTCGTATGAATAAAGGAATAGGTCGGCCAATAAAGGGGCACAATTGGTTCCCATAGGAATGCCGACAGTTTGTTGAAAGACAACGTCTCCGAACATTACAAATATATTGTCTATTAGAAATTACAGCATGTATTTTTTATATCAGAGTGGTGTTTGACAAAATAAGTATCATGATAACCAATCACTAGATATTTAAATTTTCGGGCACCACCATTAGTGAAAAAACAGTTGTCTGTGATTCTAAAAAGTCTTTCTTTTAATTTTTTATGTGGAATAATTGTGTAAAGAGTAGAGAAATCGTATGTTTTTAAACTGTGAATTTGAGAAAAATTGTGCGCCTTTAATTTTTCGCAAAGTTGTTTAGAATTTTTAAGTATCCACATGTGATTTACACCGCCACTGGATGTTGGACAAAATATGTATCATGATAACCAATCACTACATATCTTAATTTTCGGGTCTTTATTGGAAAGACAGTTATCTATGATGCTAAAAAGTATTTCTTTTAATTTTGTATGTGGAATAGTTGTGTAAAGAGTAGAAAATACGTAAAACTATGTTTTGATACTGTGAATTTGAGAAAAATTGTGTGCCTTTAATTTTTCCAAAAGTTGTTTAGAATTATTAAGAATCCACATTTACACCGCTTCTGGAAATATTGCTAAGTTTCTCCTTAACGGCTGTCAATATATTGGTAAGGAGTAAAGATAAAGGTATGGTACAACATTCGCTGGATCCAGCTATGTACATCTGCTTATATGGGGTTTTATGAAGTTTAGGTATCCAATATAAATACGGAAGCTCAAAATCAGTATCGGTTGTACGTACATCAAAAGAGCGTAATACGGACATCTGATTTTGAAAGTGAGCTACGAGTGTAGGTAGGATTACCAGAATTCGTATTAAACCCTAGCTCTTTATAGTAATGTGTAAATAAATATTATGTTTTGCAAATAAAAAATATATTATATGAGGCTTTGTCTGCTTGGACCAGTACATATTGGTCATGTAAAGGAAAAGGATATGAAAAGTAGAGAAGCAAATATAATGTTACTCGAAGTGTCTAAGAAGCATAGATGTTATTGCACCCTTTTTCACTAATGCGACCCGGGTTTGATCCTAGGATTGAACAGGGAAGTCATCGTCCTAAAACCACGGTCCGGAATCGCTAAGCTCTTTCCTATTAGAGGTCTCACGCGACCGGATATCTCGTAGCTTATGAATATTTATAAGGAGTAGGTGTTGTCTAATTTATCCAATCACAGTAGTTGTGATCGGCAACTGAATTTATCTAATAGTCTGTTGATACGATACAATTCTGAAATTATTTAAAAGCCTTGCTCTGATTGGTTGACTTGGATTGGCTGAATCTTCATGAATAACAAAAGTATGTACGAGAGATTAAGGTCGCATGAGACCACGGGTAAGAAAGCATAGCGCTTCTGGACCGTGGTTTTACAACGATGCAGGGAAGTATGTAAACAACTTTATGCATGCTGTTACAGAATTGAAAGACTGTTCAAATGCTAGGACCCCAGGAACTCCCAAACGGAAGCGGGTTTACCACATTGAGATCAAGTTGATAAAGAATTCACAGATATATATGATTGCTTGAGATTCCATTGAATTAGTTCTACCATAATGAGACAAAGCTGATATATAATTTACAGACAGATACGAGTTCTGGGGCCCCCATTGGAAATAGTTATACATTTATACCATAATTAGATAAAGTTGGTGTACAATTTACATATTGAAGGAGCTCCCATTGGAAACATTCATACAAACAAATTTTAAAAAGTTTATAAAGACTTTACAGAAAAATACGACTGCTGGAGTTCCCACTGGAAGCTTTTATACAATAAGGAAACAAAATTGATATTTAACGTACAGAAAAATACAATTGCTGTAATTCCCACTGTGAGTAGTTTTACCATAATGAGACAAAACTGATATACAATTTACAGAAAAATACGATTGCTGTAATTCCCACTGTGAGCAGTTATACCATAATGAGACAAAACTGACATATAATTTACAGAAAAATACGATTCCTGTAATTCCCGCTGTGAGCAGTTATACCATACTGAGGCAAAACTGATACATACTTTACAGAAAAATACGATTACTGTAATTTCCACTGTGAAAAGTTATACCACAATAACACCAAAAAATACAGATAGATATGATAGCTTGAACTCTCAATGGAAGCAGTTATATAATGATAAAATAAAAATGGTATAATTAGTAAATTTATTTCATTTTATTTGGTAGCATATTTTGTGAATTTGTCAAAATAGCAGTTAAAGATGTGAATTGGTTTAATTCCAATAAATAAATAAACGTTCACTAATTTCATTTGATACTTATATAAACTTTATAATTCGATGTTATAATTATCATATTGAAATATTATCGTATCTTTTATAATGACAATTTTCATACATATGTCAATGCGATATATCCCAGCGAACTAGAAATTAAAGATACAACAGAATCAAGCACACACGCTTCATACTTACACATTTTACTTTATATAAACACAGACGGGAAATTAGCAACTAAGCTACACCACAAACGCGACGATTTCGGATTTCCAATCGTAAATTTTCCACATTTAAGTAGTAATATCCCTCAGTCACCCTCATATGGAGTTTATATTTCACAAATGATCCGATATGCCAGGGCGTGTACAACATATGAAGATTTCATATACAGAGGTAAACTACTCACTGATAAATTATTTACACAGGGATGTCGAAAACCGCGTTTAATGTCAACGTTCCGCAAATTTTACGGTCGGTATAATAGTCTTGTTTGTGATTACTCTGTTTCACTAAGTGAAATGTTGAGTTGCCTTTTCGTTGGCGGTTGTGGAGACGTCTGTACCAATTGTGACGAGGATACACTCCTCACGTATTTCATTGGACTTGACTGTGGACTTACGGCGGGCGTGACCGATCGACAGGGGATGCTTACTCCTCCATGGCACCTGTTCCCACCTCTTGGTTTCCAGAGGTCCGTGTTTGTCCATTTTTACAGGATTTGTATCTGTGTACCGGACATTCTATTGATTAATACTTTGGTATCTGAGATTTTTATATTTCATAGAATTCCATTATATATTTAAATCTCATTGTATATAAGCTTGACTTACCCATCCCCAACTAGACGCAGTAGAAATGTAAGGAAATGTATCACGAACATTGCCTGTATCGCTGTTGAATTCTTTGTCACCACAATTCTCGAAATTAATATCATTGTCTCTTTTCCCAGTTTTGATATAACCTCCATTGCATGTATTGATTTCTATTCTTTAATTAAAAATAAATAGTGAAATATCTATCGTGTTGTTGATTTGGAACGTTCTAACGCAAACTGATATGATTATAAAAATGGCAGTGAATGTACAGGTGGGTAAAGGTAAACATTACGTAACCAACAACTATAGAATAAAATAACCTTATGTGTCATTGTCATTTCTAGAAGGTTCGGTAGTCAAACCTAGATATTTCCTAGGAGAATATTCAAACATAGAGAGTACTTAGGAAAATATTCAAACCTACAAAATACTCCGGAGAATATTTAAACCTACAGAGTACTTAGGCGAATATTTAAACCTACAGAGTACTTAGGAGAATATTTAAACCTAAAGAGTACTTAGGAGAATATTTAAACCTACAGAGTACTTAGGAGAATATTTAAACCTAAAGAGTAATTAGGAGAATATTTAAACCTACAGAGTAATTAGGAGAATATTTAAACCTACAGAGTACTTAGGCGAATATTTAAACCTAAAGAGTACTTAGGAGAATATTTAAACCTACAAAGTACTTAGGAGAATATTTAAACCTACAGAGTAATTAGGAGAATATTTAAACCTAAAGAGTACTTAGGAGAATATTTAAACCTACAAAGTACTTAGGAGAATATTTAAACCTACAGAGTAATTAGGAGAATATTTAAACCTACAGAGTAATTAGGAGAATATTTAAACCTAAAGAGTACTTAGGAGAATATTTAAACCTACAGAGTAATTAGGAGAATATTTAAACCTACAGAGTAATTAGGAGAATATTTAAACCTAAAGAGTACTTAGGAGAATATTCAAACCTACAGAGTAATTAGGAGAATATTCAAACCTACAGAGTAATTAGGAGAATATATAATCTCAGAGAGTACTCAGGATAATATTTAAACCTAGAGAGTACGTAAGAGAAAAGTACAATGTAAAAAAATTCAGATACCAAAACATTTTTAAGAGAATATTCAAACTTAGAGGATACTTAGGAAAATATTAGAAACCTAGAGAGTACTTTAAAAAGTCAAACCTAGAGAGTACTTAGGAGAATATTAAAACCTAGAGACGACTAGAAGATAAAGTCAAATCTAAATAATACGTAGGACAATGGTCAAACCTAGAGAGTACTTAGAAAAATATTAAAATCTAAAGAGTACTTAAAAAAATATTAATGGTGGAGGAGAAAACCCGGTTACAATGTATCCGGGAAGGGATGTTTGTTTGTTTATTGTTGTTTAACGTCCCACTCAAGAATCTTTCACTCATATGGAAACGTCACCAAATGCCGGTGAAGGGCTTCAAACTTTGGCCTATGCTTGGCACTTACGGCCATTGAGCAGCGAGGGTTCTTTAACGTGCCGACACCTACTGCGACACGGGACCTCGATTTTTACTGTCTCATCCGAAGGACAGGAAACCGGCTGGACTCGAACTCACTACCTCACGATCAAGAGTCCAGCGCGCTACCGACTGAGTCAGGCCGGCTGTCCGGGAAGGGACTATCGACCTTCCGCAAGTGAACTAGCAAACTTTCTCACAAAAATTACCTTGTGTTCACGCGGGGCTCGAACCTAAGCTGACCAGAAATGAGAGACTTCATGATTCAAGGACCACGGTGATCCTTCTTATTAGGACAGAATTCAGTAAAACGTAAAATTAGTCATAACTAAACTACAATGTTTTGATAATAAAAGTAACAGTCAAAGAAATTTATGGTTAATTAAAGTCCAAGTTAGCGTTAGTTAGAGTCAATACAAATCTATATTAATCACTGAAGAACAAAAGAATAACGTAAGCTTGTTCTGTTTATGTTATATCATTCAGCCTAAAATTAAAATTCGTGATTACAGTTTTAACAGAGGAGAAATTTTATAGAACCTTATTAAATTATTTTGAAAACTTCAACAGAATAACTTCAATAAATACAAGGAAGGTTTTATAGTACATTTATATAAGGATTTGGCTTAAAAATGTTTAGTCTTAACTGTGTGATTGCAGACAAGATGTCATTGATGTCAAACATGTCTACCTTCCGATGCAAAAGACAAATTCCGGGTCGCATACGTCACCCACTAAACAGTCACTTGTAGAATTTCGTTCACAGCAACGTCGTAAACCATGTTTGGTTTGGCCAAACCAAGAAGTCCCATCAGAGCTGAACGTCAATATCTTCAGGGCAATAAATACCTTTGCCGGTATTTGCTGTAAAAAGAAACAACATTTAGTCTATATGCAGTATTGTATAAATAGTTATTTTTGCATCGTATTATTTTTGCCCTACTTCATTTGCAAACTGTTTCACCCCGTTTTAAATTCGTACAGACCCGTTACAATTCCAATTGGCAATATTATTAAATTTGGGGGGAAGTTTAATTTAACAGTTAATACTTGGGCTTGTCTACCTTCTGCACGATTTCATTCAAGTTTTTAAAATAATTTTGTGAGTTGTTTAAAATGAAACATATAATAGATACTTTCTGCAACCAACTATTAATATAAATAAACTCACCGTTTTGAACTCGCTAAGTTTTGACGATGGGGGCGAAAGGAGCGAAAATAAAACGGGGCGAAAGTTTCCCTATACACAGTACTTGATTATTATGTTCCTATACACTAATGTTACGAGTTGAGACCTATCATCACTCTGATATTTTACCTTTGATATTATGTATTTAAAGTGGTATTAGCTGTGTTTTGTAAAAGCATTATTTTGTGTTTTACTAATTGATGTACAATAACAAATAAGAGATAACCGTGAACGTATATCTTAATTAAGATTAAAATGCAAATGAAGTAGTTTATACAATAAGATATTCTAGACCTAATGACGAAGATGTTATCGTTCCAGTGAGATTCATCATGTCATGGACTGTCAGGTCGGTATATTCTGTATCTGACTCGTCAAAAAGTAACTGATAACAATTCCACCGAACTTGACCTTTTCACTGAATCCAAGAGGTTTCCTTGTAAAATTTGCGATAGGTGTGTTATGCCAGCAAGGGACGCTGACCCCTTCCGGACACCTGGTCCTATCCAGTTTGGGACTCGCAATTGTTCTTCATGTTGAGACCATTTACACATCTAATTTGTCGCGTTTTGATGAACTTGAGTTTCAATTATCGATTGGCACTTCTTCATTTGACATGGGATGATTATCTCTTCATGACATTTTATTCCTCCTCTTGATTTCAAGAGGTCCGTGTTTGTCCATTGTTTACTAGATTTGTACCTATATCCTGGACATTATAATGATGTACATTTTGGTGTCTGAGATTTTTTTTTATATTTTACTTAACTCTTTAAACCCTACATGCCATAATAGACTGGTTTAAACAGTAGAAAATATCATACCATCTAGATACTTAGGGTTAAAATGGTCAAAAGTTAACTTAGAACAATAGTGGATTCCGAGCATCAGTCGGTCATCAAGTGTAATGAAGACATAGGTAAATTGGCACAAGTTTACAAACACAACGAGTCTAAAAAGTGTTAGAGATTCAGTAATGCTTGAAGTCCGTGTAAGGCAATATGTTTTACCTGTACAACCTATTTTTGGAAAGTAGACCTATTGTTTGGGCTTCTGACTGAACCAAGATGTGCCTCTTTACCTTGGCAGACCTACAATGTGGACTATAATTCTTGTAAGGGATTGTATTATATTATATTGAGATTTAGGGGGTTAAACCTACGGTTTTTGGATGTATAGGCTATATAGTTAATAAAATCTATCTAAAAAAATCGAATTTCAATACCCAATAAACGTAAACGTAACAAAGATTCTGTAAAAGTTTCATGAAAAATAAAAAGAGAACAAATTGTCCCGTGGAACGCAGAGTATATTCAGTTTATGTGTAATATAAAAAAGAAACCATTGTTGACGTAAAAGTTAGACAGACAATCATCAGTTGTTTGGAATGAAGACTGTATCCATACGTCAAGTGTATGGTTTAAGTAAACTTCAGATTCCCTAGTATGTATTTCGACTTCGATTTCTATATGTAAATATAGAAAACATCTATGATAAAAATCAAATGGCACAAACCTGTTTAAGATCTACAGGCGATGTGGGAAAACCTTTCACTGAGTACTTTGGACATAATGATATTGATAAACATTTTAAACTGATTAAAAACTATACCTTTCTATCGATCTTTTGTGTTAACACTCTGGAGCTGAATGTGTTTTTTGGAAGAAGTACAGTTGAAATGAATGCATGTAACTTTGTCGATGAAATGCTTTCATTATTGCAACCGGCATTGAAGGAAATACTAGACAATTGTCCTCTACAAAGAATAGAAAAAAATAGAAGTTAAAAGTAATATATATATATATATGAATATATATATATATATAATATATATATATATATATATATATATATATATATATTTAAATAAAAAAGTGTAGAACATCACAATTTCTTTCTTTCTTTCTTTAATCTTTAACGGATTAAAGAAAGAAAGAAAGAAATTGTGATGTTCTACACTTTTTTATTTAAATATTTATCGCTGTACCAAGAAAACTAATATCAAAATATATATATATATATATATATATATATATATATATATATATATATATATATATATATATATATATATATATATATCTGTGTGGGTGGGTGGGTGGGTGTGGGTATCAATATTCCTTAGCAATAGTAAAAAGCTTCAAGTAGATGTTGAAAATATCACGTTTATTTGTGTTTTTTTTCTGAATATTTGTCATATATAATTATTATCATTTTGTAATGTGTTGTTAATCATCGTACAAAATGAATAATGTTCTGATAAATAAGAAATTTCTGAAAATCACATAGTTTCATAATTCTTGTAAATATTGTTGAATGCTGACTATAAACGAATTTGACGTAGATATTATCGCTATGCAGATTTATACGTCAATGAGTGTACAAAAGATATAAGAGAAAAGATCTCGTAATTACGACTTAGTAACACATATCCTAGTTATCTGTCATCAGAAATAATAGGTCTGAACTTATCTTCAAAAGCAAGACATTTTATACTTAAAATGTCTATTAAATTTACATAAATCGTTTGTAAAAAGAAATTTATTGGCTCTAATGTAAGTTTCAATAGCATGAAAATTCTGGTTTCTCCACAAATGCAATACCTCACAATGTGAATTCATATCAAATTAGGTGCATACTTACACATGAGTCCACCTGATTTTTGTCATAGAAGTTAATGATGATGGCGGGCATATATAATGTGATAGAAACGACTTCAGTTCCGTTTCATGTTGACTTTGATGTTGTTGTGAAATTTGTGACGAATACTGTACTGTCAATGATTCTGTTCAAAGTTAAGTATTTGGGATATAAAAAGTCAGTCATACATATTTATAACGGAACTGCTAAAATAAACCCATTGTCTAATCACAAAGAAGTAAAAATATTATCATAAAAATAGTGCATACTTTTGTATTGAAATATTATTGTGTAAGAATATAAAAATTACGAAAGCCTACAAGTCTCAATTTGCCCAGCCAAAAAAATTAAAATCGCGCTATAATGCGAAAAAAAGCGTTATAACGACTTTAAAAGGCGATATTAGTCGAAAAAGGCGTTATTACAACTTTTGAAAGGCGATATTACGCGAACAAAGGCATTATAACGACTTTAAAAAGGCGTTATTACGATTTAAAAGGCGTTATAACGACTTTTGAAAGGCGATATTACGCGAACAAAGGCATTATAACGACTTTTAAAAGGCGTTATTACGATTTTTGAAATGCGTTATAAAAAGAAAAAAAAAGACTTTTTAACGACTTTTGAAAGGCATTATTATAACTTTTGAAATGCGTTATAACGCGAAAAAAGGCGTCATAACGACTTTTGAAACGCGTTATAACGACTTTTGAAATGCGTTATAAAAAGAAAAAAAAAGACTTTTTAACGACTTTTGAAAGGCATTATTACAACTTTTGAAATGCGTTATAACGCGAAAAAAGGCGTCATAACGACTTTTGAAACGCGTTATAACGACTTTTGAAACGCGTTGTTACGCGAAAAAAAGCCGCTGGGTTATGTTAAACCAAACATCTGAGGCATATCTTATGCAAATCCATTGGTGAATTTTGGAAATTTCAAAATCCACAAAAATCGTGGTTTGACAATTTACACATTTTCCAATTTGTTAGGCCAGTTCTCAAAATCCACATGAAAACAAAACCCCAAAGAAAATATGTTTTAACCACCACTACCGCCCCCAACAAAAAAATTGACATAGAAACACCAAAATGTAGTCATCTCTAGTGTTTTTCGATTCCCACCCTCGCGTCAAATTTCATGCAAGTCTGTAAATTTGTTTTTCTTAATGCTAGTTCATTGCATAGGCGTCGGAACCAGGGGGCTAGGGGGGGCTTAGCCCCCCCCCCCACTTTTTTTGCAAAGATAGACATAGGTGTTGAAAATTGGGGCTTAGCCCCCAGACGTTTCTGGCGTGTGTGTGTTTTAGGTTGGTTTAGCCCCCCCACTTTCAATTTGCTTCCGACGCCTATGCATTGTAAATATATAAAAATCTCAGATACCAAAGTATAAATCAATACGATGTCCAGGACATAGATACAAATCCGGTAAAAATAGAAAAACACGGACCTCTGGAAACCAAGAGGTGGGATCAGGTGCCATGGAGGAGTAAGCATCCCCTGTCGACCGGTCACACCCGCCGTGAGTCCACAGTCAATTCCAATGAAACACGTGAGGAGTGTATCCTCGTCACAATTGGTACAGACGTCTCAACAACCGCCAACGAAAAGGCAACTCAACATTTCACTTAGTGAAACAGAGTAGTCGCAAACAAGACTATTATGCCGACCATAAAATTTGCGGAACGTTGACATTAAACGCGGTTTTCGATATCCCTGTGTCAATAATTTGTCAGTGAGTAGTTTACCTCTGTATATGAAATCTTCATATGTTGTGCACGCCCTGGCATATCGGATCATTTGTGAAATATAAACTCCATATGCGGGTGACTGAGGGATATTACTACTTAAATGTGGAAAATTTACGATGGGAAAGCCGAAATCGTCGCGTTTATCGTATAGCTTAGTTGCTAATTTCCCGTCTGTGTTTATATTAAGTAAAATGTCTAAGTATGAAGCGTGTGTACTTGATTATGTGGCATTCATGGCAAGAACCAACGAAAAAGGTTTTTAAACGTCAAAAATCTTGACCTAGCATAACCAAAAGTTTATGAGCTTAGGGGATGTCAACTCCAATAATTCATCTAGACTACATGTATATGAAAATCCGTTTATTAATTTGTCCATTTCTTAAAATCCTCAAAAATCTTGTCTTTACCCCAATAAGAAACCCGAGACTTAACATAGAATCCCCAAAATTTAAAAATCTGTCAATTTTTTTATTCCCAAATCTGTGCCAAATTTCATACACATCCAACGAGTAATTTATTTTATATCTTGTTCACAGACAAACAAGAAATGACATTTTGATTTAACGCACAAACAGTTTTGGTCAATACCAAAATACACTGTCTACCTTTTTTCGCGTAATAACGTCTTTCAAAAAGTCGTTATAACGCCTTTTTTCGCGTAAAAACGCTTTTCAAAAGCCGTTATAACGCTTTTTTCGCGTAATAACGCCTCTCAAAAGTCGTTATAACGCCTTTCCTTGCATAATAACGCCTTTTTCCGCGTAATAACGCCTTTCACAAAGTCGTTATTACGGCTTTTTTCGCGTAATAAGGCTTTCAAAAGTCGTTATAACGCTTTTTCTCACAAAGTCGTTATAACGGCTTTTTTATGTAATAACCCCTTTCAAAAGCCGTTATAACGCCTTTTTGGCGTAATAACGCCTTTCAAATTCATTATAACGCTTTTTTCGCGTAATAACGCCTTTCAAAGTCGTTAAAACGCCTTTGTTTTGCGTAATAACGCTTTTCAAAAGTCGTTATAATGGTTTATTTGCGTAATAACGTCTTTCAAAAGTTCTAATAACGTCTTTTCTTGGCGTAATGTGGCGATTTTATTTGTTTTGTTTTTTTTTTTGCTGGACAAAATTGAGCCTTGTAGGCTTTCGTAAAAATAGTGCATACTTTTGTACTGAAGTATTGTTGTGTAAGAACACAAAAATCTCAGAAACCAAAGCATAAATCTTCAGGTTGTCCAGGATATAATATGCAGATCTGGTGAATACTGGACAAACACAGACCACTAAAAATCAAGAGAAGGGATCAGGTGTCATGGATGAGTAATCATTCCCTGTTGACCAGTCACATCCGCGAGAGTCCACAGTCAAATTCAAATGAAATAAGTGAGGAACAAATCGCCGTCACTATTGGTATATATGATTTCAAAGGAAAAGTTATTTGTCAAATTCATATGACTGACGAGTTTTGTTGACCCTTTCTTGATATGGACGAGTCTAAATTTGAGGTAATAAAGCATTAAAATTACACTGGCAAAATTAATCGTTCATACTAAGTCTTGTCACCATACGAACATTTCAGTGAGTAATAAAAAGATTTTCCCGTAGAGTTTCTTATGACATAAAAGTAGGTAGAATCATCCGTATATTAATAAAAAATGACTCCATAATATGTTCATATACATCCGCCAATAATTTTTTTCTTTATATAAAAAACGTTACATCCTGTGGTGTTATTAACTCAGGTCTATGTCTGTCACTTCTAAATGATGCTATTCATTTCCCCTTAATATCTTATCAGCCAGTTTTATTGCATATGCATGTTTCAATGTGCTTTTACGTTCCGTTAACCCTTTTCAAATACATGAAGGCATTAACATCATTAGATGGAGTCTTGTAAAGCTATTACCATATGTATGGTACCCCAAAATCACATTAATAATGAACACAATAATAATGTAGTTGAACCTAGTTTTTCTCAGTTTGAGTGTTTCATCAAAGAGGTGGGGGAGGGCGGCTCATTTACCCATTTTGTCTCATGCCAAATAATTACTTCTTATTGGTCAAAGCAGTAAAACAAACACGAAGCACGGCCAAACGTCAACAACTTTGCTTGTAACGGGAGGACAGGGTTGACTTAAAACAGTGTTTATTCTTCTACTATACCTCTATCTAAACGTTTGAATGCTGAATATAATATCCATGTTTATTCTACCAAAATTAATCTCCCGGCATGTGTATGGTTTTACCATAGATATATAATGTAGAAAATATGCTTGAATGCAGTGAATTGATAACATTAAATGAACATAAGATTCTCGCGATCGTGGCAGCAACAATTATCATCCAAGGTGAAAGATTGTCATCCGAGATGACAATGTCCACTACCACCTTCTCAGGAATGCTATATTAATACGACCAACACGCACTATTCAGACCCACTGCCTTGCGAATTAACGGTTTAGGTCTAGGCCACGTTGAGCCTTATATGGACTACCCAGATTCATACACAAATGAGGAAGTCAGCTGTTCGATAGCGGTTGCTCAGTCGTCTATACCAATTGTTACGAGGATTTGTTCCTCGTCTATTTCATTTGAATTTGGCTGTGGACTCAGGGCCGTTGTGGCCGGTCGACAAGAAATATTTACATACCGACTGCAATTCCCTTCATTGCAAGTATATAGAGCGATGTATTGGATTTGTCAGTACACGCAGTCACATGACCCGAGTGTTAAACGCTTTACATTTTGGCGTAGGAATGCATGAATGAATCAATAAATAATAGAATTGTACATATTTACTTATTTATTACCTATTTATTTAATCTTAAAAGACCTACATTACCACAAAACAAAAACAAAATCGCAGAAAGAAATCGGAAACACAAGACTAAATCTACATCTGTAGCACACTGTACATCCTACAGGCCCATGTCGCGATATATCTAGGTTGTTTTATGATGGTATGACCAGAACCACAGACCACAGAAAAAAGAGAGTTGGGCCAACTGCAACTTTTCCAAGCATCTCTGATAAACAGGTCGATTTGTTTGCCGTCATCGGATATTCATATCAGAAACAATTCGTCACTCGCATCGTGTAAAATCAGGCCACGTGAAATACTTACGTAAGTTACGTACCAATCAATAATGGTTCCCAGCTGATTGATAAAAAATGTCAAATAAAATGGCTACTTTCAGTTGTCATGAATGAATATTAGCTGTCTCCCTTCTCGTAAATCATACTAAAACTTTCTATGGGTTATCCCATTAATAATATATCAGAATTCAAACACAGATTCGTTGTAAATACATTATACAGCATACCCATGGGCGCGGCCATTTGCATTTTCAATTCTCTTCTGACACATTTAACCTTCCGGTTACCAAGCAGACGAAAATTTTAAGATAACTTAAAAAATTAATCTGACACTTGTAAATTTTCAATATCACTAGTTTCTTTCAAAATGACATGAAAACAAGAAACCTTAATTCCATTGAGTATTTCCGGACAGAAAAGGGGAACTACTACTCGTCTCAAACAGCTGTTTAGCTGTTACGTCATATGAAAAAACTCCCACCGCAAAGCCAATTACATAGAATGAATATTTTGTAACCAGCTGACAACAGATTCACAAAAAGGTAATATATGTAAATATAAGGATTGTTTTTCATTTTTTGGAAAGCATTAAGTATAAATGCAATGGATTATGTGCATTCGTGCTGCACAAATTGTCCCCCATAATCCCTTGCAATATAAACAATCCTTAAATACTTACTCCTCCATGGCACCTGATCCCTCCTCTAGATTTCCAGAGGTCCATGTTTGTCCAATATTTACCAGATATATATATATATATATATATATATATATATATATATATATATATATATATATATATATATATATATATACTGAACATCCTGGAGATTTATACTTAAGTATCTGAGATTTTTTTACATTTAAGAACTGCAGTCAATTTGAATTATATTCATGAAATGAAAATGTGAAAACAAACCTGCACAAGTAAATGTACCAGTCACTGGATCACAAGTAACAAACATTGTACTACTCGAACGCTGACATCTACAGTCATTGCCAAAGTAGTTATCCGCACACCAGATTTGTATTTTCATAAATCCACTATTGAGATGAAAAGAGAAAAACATCTTATTGCTATAAATAATATATTTTTATAATTATATAAATCTCTCTCTCTCTCTCTCTCTCTCTCTCTCTCTCTCTCTCTCTCTCTCTCTCTCTCTCTCTCTCTCTCTCTCTCTCTCTCTCTCTCTCTCTCTCTCTCTCTCTCTCTATATATATATATATATATATATATATATATATATATATATTAATTAACTCTTGATAGGTATATTCTAAAAATAAGACTGTTCAATACACATGAACCATAATTCTAGTAATTTTCAAAAAGAATTTGTTATTAAAGAATATATATCATAAATGATGTATCATTATAAAATAACAACATACGCTGTTATATTTTTTAGTGGTAACCTATATGTTTTAGGCGTTTGCGCATTTTGTCCAGGCGTTAGAGTTAGGCTCCCTTGGAAAATGTCGATCAAATCACTGCTACTCGGATCTTTATCAAATACATCTACTGCTATATGCGTATTCTATAATGAAACAGTATATTGAATGTACTATGTGAAGAATAATTAACTACTTTCTTGTCGTACTCTCTTATGGGTCAATGTCCGTTCTTTGTCAGTCATTTGATTTGGTCAAGAAACTTGACCAGTAAGTGGTTCTAAATGACAAATATGTTATTATCATTATCGTGAAACTTCAAAAAAGTGAACTTAGAAATATCTCTGTCAATTATTTAAAGGACCTACCGAATGCCAATCATCTGCAATGTGTATCCATTCGAAATTTAGGTTTGTTTTACTGTTTGTATTTAATAGAGGATCTGTTGTGTTCCGGAATCCCTCACATATCGGCACCCTGATAAAACATGGAAATGTACAGTACAATATCTACAACATACAGACAGCAGATATAAAAATATCAGATACCAAAGCATATATGAATATCCAAGTTATAGCCATCGACAGCTTACAGAAAAGAGTTATTATGATATAAAGTTACAATAATCGACGATATACAAATGAACAGCATTAAGAAAATAGTTATAATGAATATCAAGCTACTGTCATCGACAATATAAGACAATATTGTCTGATTTACATGATTTGGCAGGGGGTGTAACATTTTTACTATCATGTGGTCAATTTTACCGACATTTTCGTTATGACAGGCGTCACGGGAATTACGTATAATTACCAACCGGAGAGCTCTGCGTTTTGATGACAAGTAGTATTGTGGTCGTGTGGTAACCACTGCTGGTGTAATTTTAATGTATTACCTAAATTTTAAATTCGTCCAGGTCGAGAAACGATTCCCGAGACTGCACCTCTCCAGTTGACGTTTAACTATAATGTGTGGGACAATGAAATAACCGTCATCTTTATGTCTTTGAACATGTAATAAACTACAAAGCGATTACTTATTGTTACAATGTAATGTGTCACAATGTGTCATATAGAATAATGTCAACGTTGAAAATTCCACAGTATATATAACTCTTATTTACAATAAAAATGCTGCACCCTTTCCGAAACTGAATTATTTGTTTGATAATGGTTGTCTATATTATTGGTGCAAGATTTCCCATCTTTGTTTAATATTTAACTACCACCGTATATTGTTTTACGTCGCTACACTTTATTGTTGATTCAAGCCTCATTTATGACATCATTAATACACTAGGGATAGTAGTAATTGTATTGTTTACCAAGGTACGGTAACAGAAACTACGTAAATATCAAAATATGTAATATTTCACTTTAAATACGTACACTCCAATACATAAAGAAAAGAATGTATCACAGGCGCTGTGTTGATCACATGGCCTCCTATTTCCATTGTAGTCAAGTAGGTTGTACGACTTTCCATCTGTATTTGTATAATTCAGTAACTTCACAGAAATCACTACCTTGGAATAAGCCAACTGAAATAATTGAAGTACACATTTACATAATAATGTTCTTTTTTATAATGAAACCTTTCCCAAAGGCCTCCTCGCTTAAGAGACCGTAAATATTCAATCTCTTGTCATTTTCTTAAGTAAAGACCTTACTTAATCGACTACTTCGCTTATCTGTGATGCCCGAAAACTCGCTAATTAGCAAGTTTTCGCTTGGCAAAGTAAAAATTCGAAAACTCGCTAATTTGCGACTTTTCGCCTCGCAAAGCGAAAAGTTGCTAATTAGCGTGTTTTTGGCGCGAAAGTGGCTAGTTAGCGAGTTTTGGGAGCGAAAAGTTGAAAAGTCGAGATAGCACAAATCAGTCACCATACTTATCAGACCAGTTTGATTCAATCAGTTATTGGCTAGATTCCACTGAATGTTTTTGTATATTGGTATACAGTTTATGTCAGGAATACAAAGTACAACAGTCATTCACTTCTTAAGGCTATTAATAGCATTTAGAGTATACCATTTACTGCATGCTGTCCAGTGACTTTCGTTCATAAAAAATTCTTGCAAAACACATGTCATTTAACTAAAATATGAATTAAGAAAAGTTAGATCATTGATATTAATATGTTGTCTCAAGAATCAAACAAGTTTGATTTCAACATTTCTTATTCCATCAGTCCATGGTAATAATATCTAAACATAATACCAAGGTTTTAGTTTTGAAAAAACCCCAGACCAAAACAAATACTAAAGGTATTTGTTTCTGTCAATAAGACTATCAGTATCATACTAGACCGAAAATAAACTAAATGTATTCCAAAATCCGTCTAGGAGTAACCACTGTAAAAAAAATGACTATCTTAGATTTTGGGAACATTATGATATTAAGGGTGGACTATAAATCCGACATATTACTTAAGTATAAATTTATCATCTGGTATCGGATGTATAACAATGCCTTTATGTATACCGTCGGGGATCCATACGGCCCACCAGAAGTGGCAACGACCCAGTGACTGTAAATATTATAAAATGATAACCAAATATGGACAAAAACAAATGTCAATCATCATCATCATCTGAACAACGAAGTATTTTTAAGATGTACGGCGTCAATTGTAAACACAGACTGCAGACTACTTACCTGAAGTATATACAAGAAGATGATGACTTTTATACATCTAGTTCTGTGCCCCATTGTTGAATATTTAAATGTGTGTTGTGTTTAATTATCATAATGCGCAAATTTTCTTATCTCCTGAACTTCGATTTGTATTGTTACATGACACAAATGTTTATATCCCTTGTTACCGTGTTATCACATAGAGAGATTGATACATTTCAACACAATAGATATACCGGTATTATCTGTAAATGGAATAATACAATCGAATACCACTTCGAGGGAGGAATGGACTAACAAATTTCTGTGCACGAGGATTGAGAGTTCGCCATCCTACCCTCAAAATGGTATTTGACTGGTTTTTTTTTTCTCACGTTGAAACAGTAAAAAGGAGCGACTACAACCATCTGCTGGCGAAACAACAGTTAAAGAGTATTTTTGGCCCTTCCTAATGGGCTTATCTCGCAGACCAATCTGTCTCAAGT